>JAKGUB010001034.1:837500-872500 GCA_026261675.1 Hippocampus mohnikei | reverse complement strand
TGCACGCCTTTTTCCGAGTACAGGTACTGTCGTGCTTCTTTCCGCCGCTAATACCGACGTGAGGCGCTGTGAGTGCTCGCCCAGCATCCACCCCGAATCCGGCTTCCTCTGCCCAGTTGTTAAATATCTCGTGCATTCATTATTCAATATGGTTGGTGAAAAGTGAAAGGCTTCTAATGAGAGTGGAAGTGTAAAGAAGAGGCAAGCCATTTCATTTCAAATGAAAGTGGCAATAATAAAGAAGCTTGATGCGGTGAGAAAATGGTGAGCGTTGCACGTCAATACAAGATGAATCGTTCGACCATCGGTACCATTATAAACAGAAAGATCGGGAGCTTCAAACTGAAGCCGCTGCTAGTTTACCGGGCAGCCAACCCTCGAGCCCGGAAGAACGTGACGAAAAGCTCTCTCCCCGTTATATGGATGTCAAACATATAAGCCTTAAACATACATTCCATACAAAATATAGCACTGAAGCAACTTACGAACGAAATCACCTTATGAACGATCGTTCGGAACGTGACTCGTTCGTAAGCTGGGGAGCGTCTGTACTGGTTTAAATTATGGCATTTTAGCAGTATGTGTGAGTATTTCTATAGTGTGTGTGCATTGATGGTTTCTCGCATGTGAACTGAACAGCATATTCTTCTGTGTGCTTAAGTCGGTGAGCTGCAGCACACTTTTTTTGGGGGGGCGCACCCATATACAAACTGTCCAACAGCTGTATATATGTCACTACAACATTGCAACGACAGCTGAATGTCAACATTATGTCATTCATTGGCGGGGAAAAAAAAAGATCTGCGGAAGGAACAATTCGATATGATGATGGCTGTTGAAGTTGAAGCGACGATCACACAGAATAAAGTCAAAATAATCTGCCGTGAGTTCCAGATTTTTTGTATTGGATCGTGTGCGCCAGGCACATTACATTGCTTGCAATTTGGTCAACTTTCAATCGCTTTGTACCGTCGCCTAAGCATTCAGTCATGAGAATGATAGTCTTAGATAGTTTTATAAAAAAGTGAACGAACAAATACATGCTCCTGTCAATGAGTCTCGTAAATGTTACTGGCAAGGATCAATATAACATAGTTAAGTTCTCATTTTAAGTGTTTAACTCTATGATCTGAAAATTAGGGCCACCCTCAGACTTTGCCGAATCATGCGTCTTTTGTGGTTGCACACGATTTTCCAGGTTATGTATGGTTTGGATGTCTAGACGGAAGAATCATCACACGTTAAATTGCGCAGGATAGGTGCGTGAGAATCTGACTAGACCTGGACAGGAGAAATTGCCCCTACGTGCCGCGACATGGGGTGGCATTGCTGGCGAGAGTGGCAACACACAAAATACAACAAAAATTGCTATGTAAAGTGAAAACATGAGCAGGATGAAGTGCTTACATTCTTGGAGGGCTGACGGAGGACGTCGCCCACTCCGCCACCGTTTCTCAGGCCATGATTCAACACCGTCACAATACACATCAAAAGTGTGTCGCAGGCGCGCTCACTGCTGGACTCATCTACAGAACAAAAGCAAAATGAAAACTAGTTCATGTTTGATATGCACAAATAGAGGTATGCGTTTTGGAAAAAAAGAAATCAATACCACTTCAGGTAAATTTATATGATGAGTACATATATATATATATATATATATATATATATATATATATATATATATATATATATATATATATATATACATATATATGTATTCATTCATTCATTCAAACATGGTAATTTCGGAAAACCACTCTCTATTTATTCACAAACAACAATAAAATGAAAAGAAAAAGATTACTAAAACTGAAATAAAACACCAACACAGGGGGAACAGAATTTTTGTCGAGTTAGGTCTGACAGCTGTTTGAACATATCTTTGATTCCATGTTGATGAGAGCATTAAAATGGGGGAAAATAGGACAAAAATACAAAAGGAAATTCAGAAACGATAAAAATGAGTGAGCAATCATGATTAATTTTTAGTTAATTTGAGTTAATTATGACAGTTGAGTGCGCAATCCAAAACTGATCTCAGTTTTTCTCGATCGTGTTTTTGAGCTATTGGATCCCAGTTTTGTTCAAACACATGAAATAAATGTGACAGCATTCATTCATTCATCTTCCGAACCGCTTGATCCTCACTAGGGTCGCGGGGGGTCCTGGAGCCTATCCCAGCTGTCTCCGGGCAGTAGGCGGGGGACCCCCTGAATCGGTTGCCAGCCAATCGCAGGGCACACAGAGACGAACAACCATCCACGCTCACATTCACACCTAGGGACAATCTAGAGTGCTCAATCAGCCTGCCATGCATGTCTTTGGAATGTGGGAGGAAACCGGAGCACCCAGAGAAAACCCACGCAGGCCCGGGGAGAACATGCAAACTCCACACAGGGAGGCCGGAGCTGGAATCGAACCTGGTACCTCTGCACTGTGAAGCCGACGTGCTAACCACTGGACTACCGGGCCGCCATGTGACAGCATGTAAAACACAAATATGCCATAGTCACATCCACACAAGGGTCGCAGGGAGTGCTGGAGCTTATCCCAGCTGTCTTCGGACAGTCGGCGGTGGATACCCTGAACCAGTTGCCAGCCAATCGTAGCGCACACACAGACGAACAACCATCCACGTTCACACTCACACCCACACCCAGTGAGACAATTTAGAGTGTTCAATCAGCCTGCCATGCATGTTTCTGGAATGTGGGAGACCGAAGTACCTGGAGAAAACCCACGCAGGCACGGGGAGAACATGCAAACTCCACACAAGGTGGCCTGAGCTGGAATTGAACCCTGCACCTCTGCACTGTGAGGTCGACGCGCTAACCACTGGATCACCGGGCCAACCTATTTGTATCAGAAGAATATTCTCATGTGGATGTCTTCAGAATGTGACTATTTTTAGGAGGATGTGCAGGGGAATCACGCAAACTTTGATGCCCCGCCGCAGTCATATTGTATTTCAAAATCTCAAAAAAAAAAAATCCATGTTGTTGCCCCGAGTATTAGATGTTATAGCCTAAGATTGCTCCATGTAGACCACTTTGCATACAGAGGTGGCTGTTTGCTTCACCGAAAACTGTTTGAAAGTGCTCTATACATACAGTTGAGTTGAGTTTGTAGTAATTCAACTGTCCATGAAATGATCAGGATGCAGTGAATGACGTCGGGTGTCGTACTCATTCTCTGGTCATCACTTTGATGGCATATTAAAAAGTACCTTAACCAAAAGTGAATGCATACCACTGTCCTCACTCTCAGCTGCAATGTCACTCTCCGCCATACAGTGGGTGCCATCTGCGGAACACGACTTGAGGAAGTCCTGGGCCGCGTTTCTCTGCTGAGGAGCTGACGAAGCAAACGCTTGATGATCATTGGGTAGCAAGACTATGTTGATTGTATCTTGGGGGGGAAACACCTTGGAATTACCTGGGGCAATATGTGGCAGTGGGTCCACCTCCATGATGAAGTCCTCCTTGAGGCACAGGAAACCCACGATGGAGAAGAGGTAGACAAGGATGAGGGCGAGCAGTGCAGTCAGCAGGATGGAGCGTCCGTTGCGCGTCACACTCTTGATCACGTTGAACAACGTCTCCTCGCGGTAAATCAGGTCAAAGAGCTGACAACGTGGACATGCATGTTAGCTGTAGGAAACCTTTGCAAATTGGTGGATCTCACTCGCTACATACCAAGATACTGTAGAATAGTTCATGCACAAAGAGGCCCAATGTGGATGTTAGAACATAGCCAAGATGATACAGGAACTCCACGTCCATCACCATGGCCTTGTAGCCCATGATGAACGTCCCATTGTTACCCACAAAGCTCACCACAAACACCACCTTGTTGATTAGCTGCAAGAAAGACAGCAACCATCATGTCATATGACTGCCACGAGCAGGCTTGGGGGGGCAACGAAATACATGTACTCAGATGATAATTTCACAGTTTGAGCCCTGTGAGTCCCAGGGACTCGCTGATCAGAAAAGTATGAGTCCCATTATGCATTTAGAGAGTCCCAAATTTTGAATTCTGAAATGGTCTACTTATTCAATTGCATATGATGATAACACAAAACAACAACAATATACATTGATAATAGGTTTATTTCTTATAAACAAATGCTACAAAATTTTAAATAATTCAGGCATACAAGATTTACTGAGAAATAGGTTCTTATTTCATCCCATGGTTCAGTCTTTGAGTTCATATCTTCGTAATAAACTTTCGCAAGACTTGTTTTAACGTTACACAACTTGGCGATCTTCTGCTTTCCACGAAGTGAAGGCCGATCTCGCCAATCTCATCTCGCGAGAACGGAAATCTCATCACGCGAGATTACTTAACGCTCTCGCATTAACAACAATGGCGGCGATTCAAACTGCGTTCGTTGCTGGAAAAAAAGATTTACCGTAGTTTTGTTGTTTTTAATTTTTTTACTAAGAAATTTCCTTGCGTCCCAAAAACGCACATTATTTGGAACTGTGCGTCTGGCGGGAAAATTATGCGTCTAGGACGCAGGCCTGGTACTGTGTCAAGACAAGTGACAACATGCCACGAGAAGAACTCTGAGGTGAAAATGAGCAAACATAATATCTAATGAGGCAATGAAATGTATCGTGAACAATAATTTAAGTTCCTTGACAATTGCCATGAATATTTGCAATTCTAAATTTCGCCATCACCCTTTAAATGGAGAGTCGGTTGGGGCTATTGGAGTCAAGAAGGTGCCAGCACGAGTGGCTGCTCGGTTATGCACTCCCTAGTATTGTGTTTGATTTTTTCATTTTCGTTCGGTTTTGGTGACCCTATGCCGCTTACTTGAGATAAGACTTGCTCAGCATCAGGGTGTCTCCGGTTGGACTTTTTTCGCCAACACACACAAACCCACAAGGTTTTATGGAATTAATAGCTGGCCGGGCGGCTGTTCTTTTCAGAGCACGAAAACGGCGTCGGAAAAGGGGGAAGAGAGTCGGCGAGCTCGTCAAGTTACTTTATTGTAGATTCATCCATCTTGCTATTATAAAAATTTGCCCTACCCTGCTTCACCGAAAACTGGCTAATTGTCGCAACACTTCAAGTCTAATACGGATCTTTTGCCTATGCACCACTGGGATTTTCTGATTACAGACGCTCCCCAACTTACGAACATCCGAGTTACGAACAACGGTACATACGAACATTTTTACGGGTATGTCGAGAAAGAAAAGAAAAAGTTAGATTTTGTGTTGCACGGCTTTTTCCGAGTACAGGTACTGTAGTGCTTCTTTCCGCCGCTAATACCGACATGAGGCGCTGTGAGAGCTCGCCCAGCATCCACCCCGAATCCGGCTTCCTCTGCCCAGTTGTTAAATATCTCGTGCATCCATTATTCAATATTGTTGGTGAAAAGCCAAAGGCTTCTAATGAGAGTGGAAGTGTAAAGAAGAGGCAAGCCATTTCATTTCAAATGAAAGTGGCAATAATAAAGAAGCTTGATGCGGTGAGAAAATGGTGAGCGTTGCACATGAATACAAGATGAATCGTTCCACCATCGGTACCATTATAAACAGAAAGATCGGGAGCTTCAAACTGAAGCGCTGCTAGTTTACCGGGCAGCCAACCCTCGAGCCCGGAAGAACGTGACGAAAAGCTCTCTCCTCGTTATATGGATGTCAAACATATAAGCCTTAAACATACATTCCATACAAAATATAGCACTGAAGTAACTTACAAACGAATTCACCTTACGAACGATCGTTCGGAACGTAACTCGTTCGTAAGCTGGGGAGCGTCTGTACTGTTTTCCAATCTTATCGGGATAAGATTCATCATGCACAACCTTCCGATTCCTTTTGCTGATGAGCGCTTTACATCTTCTGGTATCGCCTGTGTATTTCTTTTCTCAAAGTCTTCTTTGAACAGTGGATTGTGATAGCTTCAGCCCCTGTCCTGTCGTGGTTGAAAGTGATGTCACTGACTGTTTCTTCAAGGCTCTCACAATGGTTCTGTCATAAACTGCTGTTGATATCTTTGGCTGGCCCTTGACCCGTTCGATGTCTGTTGCTCAGTACACCAGCATTTATTTATTTATTTGTTTGTTTATTTATTTATTTATTGTTAAAGGATATTCCAAATTGTTGTATTGGCTCTGCCCAGTTTTTGTCCAATAGCTTTAATCGATTTTACCTCTTCTCTCAACTTCAATACTGTATTGTAAACAGCTCTCTGGTCTTCATGTTTCAATGCAGTTTTCACAGGTGAAACCCAAAGTTAAAAACAAGTACAATCTAATTCGTAAGCAATCAATCCAAAAGACAACTCCTTAGCAACTCCAAACGCTCATAGTCACATGTTCCAAATCATTTGCTCACTAGAACAGTCTGAGGGTTCAAACAAAAGGTGCTCTGTCCTGAGTTTATCTGGGTGTAAATACCATGAAATAAAAGCTGGACTTAATTGAACCTAAAATGTCTTCGGTAACCAAAAAATCTAAACAAAACATAACAAAAAAAAAACAAAGTATTTGACCCTGCTGCTCCAATAATTTTAAGTGGACTGTAAACAGTAACATTAAGAGACATGTTCCAGTCTTATATTGAGTGATTTGATTGGTCTTACATTGAGCGTGCCCAGAAAGATGAGTGTGTTCCTGATACCCAAGTGGTAGATGGATCTCAGGATGAGAGCCAAAGTCAGCGGCTGAAGGCCATAGCGCTGGGAGAGCATGGCCAGCACAGAGAGACCGGTCAGAACCCAAAATAGCATCAGTAGCAGAGAGTCATCGATGGCTCCCGCTGGTGGGGCGGAGGAGGGGGGTGGAATTAATTTGCTGACTAAACACATTGGACATGTGACATCAACTGAGTTTGCTCACTCGTACCTTGTCCTGAGTCATAGGGGTAGAAGAAGGCGATGATGAGGTTGATGAAGACAGCCAGGTTGAAGGAGATGGTGCCCCACAGTGTCATCCTCCTGGAGAACCAGTAGAGCACTGGTATGCCTACCACACATTTGGGTCATTCAAGTGTATATGAGTACATGAATGTGTGTGTGATTGCAGGCCTGTTCGTTTATGAGTGAGTGCCACGGACCGAATCAGGATTATCTCTCCCATTAACCACTGAGAAGCTCGCTCATCCACACAACTAAATATGAGAGGATGTCAATGTCGCCCCGGGTCATTTATACACATTACATTATTGTAAGAATATTATAGGGATAGTAGTCACTTTTCCATTACAGCAGTGGTCCTCAAACATTTTCCTGTGAGGGCAACATAACTTTTCGCGTCTCTGTTGGAGGGGCCATGGTCAGTTTTGTAATAGAAAAAGTGTGACTACAAGAGTACCTAAACGTAAAAATGTATTATTTTCCAGAAACCCACACAAAATCAAATATCCTTTCCCAGAGTTTTCGCAGAACAAAATTCAGGAAACAAATGATAACACTATTAATGAAATAAATAACTAAATAACCCTCCACGGATTCTTCACGGAAAAAAAAAAGCCAGGAAATAAATTACACCATTTATGAAATAAATAATAATGCCCTTTGCTCTGATGAAGTTTATGCATGACACCACAACCTTGATGACAGAATCCCAAGTCAATACTTTGCAGCACAGTGTGTTCTTGCTGTGTATTAGGCAGTAAATTTGAAACCCCGTTCTTCCATATCCCACTTCATGCGTCCTATTAGACCCCCGAGACACGTACACCATACTCGGAGCCCCGTCAGTTGTGTTGCTGGCCAGCTTTGACCAGGTCTAACTCTTCCAAAGTTTGGTGCACTTCACCGAAAATATCCTCCCCCATCTTGGTCACTTTGAGATTTTGGAGGGCTGCCAGTTCCTCGCACATCTCAAAGTTTGTGCTAACTCCATGAATACAAATTTGCAGTTGCACTGTGTCCTGCACGTCCAAGGTGTCATCCAGTGCTATTCAAAAGAATTCAAATTCTTTCGTCTTTTGCTGCAGCTGGGCATGTAAATTACCAGTGATTTCTTCGATACGTCTGGTGATTGTATTCGCTGATAGACTTGCGGTATTAAAGACGTCTTTCTTTTCGGGACACACCTCTGCGACAGCATTCATGAATTTCTTGACAAACTCTCCATCAATATAAAGTTTACCGATGCTTGCTATCAGTTAAGCAAGCTTATTCAGCTGACCTTGGCGTACAAATGTATTTTGCCGAGCTCACATTCCTCTTTTTAGCTTTGAGTTTGTCTGCTTGCATTTGGCCATCGTACTTGTCTTTGTGATGGGATTATTAATAATAAGAATAATACATTTTATTCATAAGCGCCTTTCAAAACACTCAAGGATACCTTACAATCAAACAAGAGCAATAAAACCACAGATAAAATTTTAAATAATAAAAGAAGCGATGAGTTTAAACTGAGTATGCCATTTTAAATAAGTGGGTTTTGAGATGAGTTTTGAATGTGGGAAGAGAGTCAATATTACGGATGTCGGGTGGGAGTGAGTTCCAGAGTTTGGGGGCAGAGTGGCTGAAAGCTCTGCACCCCATCGTGCTGAGACGGGCAGAGGGTACACAGAGGTGGAGGGAGGCTGAGGACCTGAGGGAACGGAAATTTGAAGAAGGTCCGACAGATGAGTGGGGGCGGGTGGGTGGCAAGGTTATGGATGGCTTTGAATGTAAAGATAAGAAGATAAGATAAGAAAACCTTTAATAGTCTCACAATGGAGAAATTCCCACTTCACAGCAGCAAAGTTATGAGAGGAAGAAGTAGAAGAACAAAATAAATAGGAGCTGCTGGAAAGGCAGCCACTCTCGCGGCGCCATCTTGAAGTCAAACATAACAAAAAATAACACAATAAAACACATAAGACACAGACAGTCATGCAATCTTAATCACTTTTCCTGCACACACTTTGTTGTTTGAAGCAGTTATAGATGAAAGAGGAGAGGATCAAAGTGTCCTTTCACCAGTGGATCAGAGACGTCATGCTAAAAATGTGCACATGTCTGCTACAAGCTAAGTTTTAAAGAGGAGTATTTTGAAGTTGATCCTCAGTTTAGGCACACCAGAAGAGACGAGGAATGACTGTGAAGTGAAGGAGTTGAGTTGGATGCACTGAGAGCGGCCAGTGAGAGAAGAGTGAAACCAGCGTAGGGCGGTGTGGGTGATGCCAATGGTGGAAAGTCGATTAAGGAGGATGGGGTGGGAGATTGTGTCAAAAGCTGCACTCAGGTCGAGGAGAATGAGAATGGAGATTAAACCGGCGTCCGCTGCCATAAGAAGGTCGTTGGTGATTTTTAAGAGGGCTGATTCATCATGTCTCCGCAGATTGTACTCTTAGAATATTGTCACCGCCTCCTGACAGATGAGACAGACAGCCTTTTCTTTGCAATGAAAAGGCTGTCTGTCAATCTAACAATAACAAATACTTCTGGACCAGGTGGCTTTTCTTTCCACCATCTCACTGTCTCCACCTAACCCTAACCCAAGACAGCGTTGCTCAGCTGATGTCATGCAATGAACCTTTAAGCCAGCCACGGGACGCTTCGTAGTCCTCGATGACCACAGTTAGCTCTCGATGGCTAAAAACCTTATGCTATTAGCGTAAAAACCCCTTACGCTATTAGCGTAAGGTTTTTAGCCTTCGAGAGATAACTAGGCGTCCCGTGGCTCGACGGACACTCAAATAAACGAACGTTTCCTCAAATGCTTTACTTGTTATCATGCTAAAAACAGCCACGGGACGCTTCGTAGTCCTCAATGGCCTAGTTAGCTCTCGAAGGCTAAAAACCTTACGCACGAGAGAGATAGAGAGAGAGAGAGGGAGAGAGGACGGGTGATTGGGCTTCTCCTTAATTGTCTAATCATAAACACATTGACTGCGCGCCGCGGAATAGCTGGCCAGCTGCTCTCTGGAGGCGAATGGAGGCTACACTGTTACAGCCGCATCAAGACAATGCTGATGAATGTTAATTACTGTATAAGGTTTTTATCAGTAAATATGTGCACTGCTACAGCAACACTGACGTCTTGTCATGTCATGTCATTTAAATTCTCCCCACCCCAACACACAAATAAAACAACTTTTAGATTCTGAAATGAATAAAACGGAAATAATGTAAGTCATTTAGTCTTTCTGTGCGGCCCGGCACCAAATGACCCACGGAATGGTATCGGTCCACAGCCTGGGGTTTGGGGACCAATGTGGCTCAAGCATATTTTTTGGTTTTGAGAGATAAGTTCCAGTTGTGTGTGTTTAAATAGCATCTGAAAGCATTTAGTACTGCATGTGAGAGCACTTCAGTAGGGCGTGTGAGATCTTTTCAGAATATGAGTGTTTCAGTCCTGTGTCTAAGTGAATAATTTTTTTGTCGTACATGTCAGATCAAACCAATGTTATTTGTGAGCTAATAAATATTCAGTTGTGTGTTAGAGCACTCAGTAGTATACATGAGAGTGTTTTAGTTGTGTGTGAGAGTTTTTTTTGTAAAATTAGTTTTTAGCAGCTAGGACAAATGGAAGCATGTTTCAGTGGTGACATGAAAGCGTCTCAGTAGTCAAGCTGGAATCATTTGGATCATGATTATGAGAGCATTTCAACAGTGTCTCTGAAAAAATTTCGATTGTGAGAAAATTTCATAAGGGTGTGTGAGATTCTTAATTAAGTCACCGATGGCCCCTGAGACTCACTCCGCAGCTTCTTTTGCCACTCCATCTCTCCATGCAGGAAGGACGTCTGCTCGAAGAAGTGTGTCACCTTGGAGCCCTGCTCATCCTGCTCCGTCGTGTTGAACACACGTAACTTAGATTCCTCGGTCAGAAATTCACATATGGGATGGACTGGAAACACGATCTGCTCCATGCTGCGATCCTCTCGCACAATCTGCACACACACATGCACACGCTTTGCGGTAATAAAAATAACAAGGGCCCAACCAATTAATCTCCTGCATTGAAAGATGGAGTGGCAAAAGAATAGATCAGGGACGTGCCCACATTTGCATCCAAATTAGGGAGCATCCAATCACTGTGTGAAGTAAGATACATATTTTGACATTTTGGTGTTTATGAATAATTTTTTGCAGTGCCACTACTAAAGTGGCATTATTTTTATGTTCAGCGAAAACTATGCACTACTTCTCGAAAGCGCACAACGGTTTGTTTATCACTGCATCATCCACCATTCAAAAGCACACATATCAGATCAAAAAATGGGATTCCACAAAGCTGCTTGTGATCTGAAATAATTTTGCTGCAAAGTCCCGATTGTTTTTGTGGAAGTTATTATTCTTCGGGCCATAGCAGCAACCTCTGCAATATTCCTATTGTTTTTGGAGAAATTATTATAATGAATTAATATCATGAGGCCCTGAGCAGCGACCACTGCAAGCTCCCTATTGTTTTTGTAGGAACGATGATGATGATGATGATGATGATGATGATGATGATGATGATGATGTTGGAACAGCTCCCCCGATCAGGACCTGAGTGGTGTTCTGTTATTGGACTTCTCTGCCTGATGTTCAAACATAAGAGTGTCCATATGTGGACTTGGCACCAGGACATCCATGGCCGAGTTTCGACGATTGATTTTGTGGTATCATCTGATTTGCGGTGGCGGTTGTTTTAGACATTCAGGTGAAGAGAGGGGTGGAGCTGTCAACTGCTCACCGCCGGGTGGTGAGTTGGCTCCGATGGTGGGGGAAGATACCAGTTCGACCTGGCAAACCCAAACGTATTGTGAGGGTTTGTTGGGCGCGTCTGATGGAATCCCCCATCAGAAGAAGCTTCAACCCTCCGGGGACATTGAGTTACAGTGGACCATGTTTCGCACCTCGATGGTTGAGGCGGCCAATCGGAGTTGTGGCCGTAAGGTGCTTGGTGCCTGTCGTAGCGGCAACCCCAAACCCACTGGTGGACACCGGCAGTAAGGGATGCTGTCAAGAAGAAGTCCTTTATAGCCTGTGGGACTCCAGAGGTAGCTGAGGGATACGGGCCGGTCAAGTGGAATGCAGCTTCAGCAGTCGTTGAGGCAAAAACGCAGCCGTGGGTGAAGGCCATGGAAGCTGACTTCCGGACGGCTTCAAGGAAATTCTGGTCCACCATCCGACATCTTAGGAAGAGGAAGCAGTGCACCATTAACACTGTGTATAGTAGAGATGGGACACTGCTGACCTCAGGGCAGGACATTGTCAGTCAGTGGGCAGAATACTCAACTCCACCAACATGACTTTCTTAGAGGAAGTAGAGTCTGGGTATTCTGAGTTGGGCTCTCCTATCTCTGGGGTTTTAGTCACTGAGGTGGTTAAAAAGCTCCTCAGTGGCAAAGCCCCAGGGGATGGATGAGATCCGTCCAAAGTTCCTCAAGGCTCTGGATATTGTAGGGCGGTCCTGGTAGACACGCCTCTGCAGCATCGCATGGTCATCGGGGAGAGTGCATCTGGATTGGCAGACCAGGGTGGTGGTCCCTCTTTGTAAGAAGGGGGACCAGAGGGTGTTTTCCGACTACAGAAGGATCACACTCCTCAGCCTAAGGTTTATCCGGAGGTGCAGGAGAGGAGGGTCTGTCGGGAAGTCGAGACTCAGATTCAGGAGGAGCAGTGTGGTTTTCGTCCCGGCCGTGGAACAGTGGACCAGCTCTACACCCTTGGCAGGGTTGTCAAGGGTGCATGGGAGTTCGCCCGCCCATTCTACATGTGCTTTGTGGATTTGGAGAAGGCGTTTGACCGTGTCCCTCAGGGGGTTCTGCTGGGGGTCCTTCAGGGTATGGTGTGACGAGCCCCATGATACGGGCTGGTCGGTCCCTATATCACCGATATCAGAGTTTGGTTCGCATTGCCATTAAGTTTTCAGTGAGGGTTGGATTACGCCAAGGCTGCCCTTTGTCATCGATTCTGTTCATAACTTTTATGGACACAATTTATAGGCGCAGCCACGTCATCGTGGGCATCTGGTTTGGTGGCCTCAGTTTTGTATCTCTGCTTTTTGAAGACGATGTGGTGCTGGTGGGATGGCTGGACCAAAAATATCCCATCATCCCCAAAAACTGGTGGAGGTCACACTGAGAAAGAGGAGCTGAGAAAGACAGAACTGCCTCAACTTGAACTTGCACAGGTTTGACCTGGCCATGCCTTGCCCAAATAAGTTATGTGGCGTGGCCAACATCACACTTTGCCAAGTTCAGTGTGAGGTTTGCATCACACAGCGTGCCAGACACAGCGTAAAGTTGCTCGATACGATCCTCTGATGACTGGGAGTAGACCATAATGTCATCCAGGTAAGCCTGACAATCCAACAATCCCGCAAGAAAAGCATCCACCAAGTGCTGGAAGGCTGCAGGAGCATTATGCACACCAATATCCTTTCAAAAGGTCTAGCTTCGTTACTAATTTGGCATCCCCAAAAAGATCGACACAATCATCAACTCAAGGAAGACTATAACAGTCTGGCTTGGTTATGCTGTTCATTTTGCAGAAGTCTGTACACAAACGGTCTGAGCCATCAGATTTACCAGCTAGGAGACTGAGCTCTGCAATGCCGTTCTTCAGCATACAACCTACTCCTGTAACCGATGGTGCTTGTCGAAGTTAACCCTAGAGGCGGCAGATATGTCTCTTTGTCAACGTCATGGTGAAGCAGATGAGTTGTAGAGGGCACATCGGCAAACAGACAAAGATGAGACTTTATTAATGTTCACATCTTGACGCAGGGCTTAATTAAGATGTGGAAAGTCCTCATGAACATGAGCCACCGCCTCAGAATTTCTTAAACACCCTTGAACAACTACATCAGATGGATCCACATCATCATTGTTTATGGTATTGGGAAATGATGGCCAGATAAGGTAAATGTGTTGAGACAACTGGTCATTTAGTTGAGAGGAGTGGCTTTTGTTTTAGCATTTCAGAAAAAATATAAAAAACACAAAATTGGTGAATTTTCATGAAACGTCGCCGTAACAACGTTCACTTCTCCCAGTAAACAATGCTGTCTTTCAGGGCCTAAACATGCACAAACACTCATGAAACTATGCATTCACATCAGGCCTGGCAAAGTCATCGATATTTTATTAGTTTATTGGGCAATTTATTCAGAAAGGCTCACAGGCGCCCCAAATATATATGTATTTTTAACAACTGGTTTTACATTTCTCCCAGATCCACAAAACTTTTGTGGTGTATGAATCTGCCCAAGACCTACAAAGAAGTCTCTTGCAGCCATATGCTTAATCTAACAGGAAGTCATCCATTTTGATTTTCAAACATTAACATTCATCATCGCCATGATTATAAAAGCTGGTGTAACTTGACCCACGTCTCGTCAAAATGGCAAACATTTGATGAGTGTGCAGGCCTGAAGACTTCTACGAACTAATTTTTCATTACAGTGGTGGTGCCCCCTACTGGCTAGTCTTATTCTTTGCAGCCCGTTTAATTTTTTCACAAATAAACCCCGGTTCTATGTTTCACCTAGAGCAACAAAAAATTGGTGGTATATGCAACTACCTAAGACCAACAAAAAAAGTCTCTTGGAGCAATATGCTGAACCGAACAGGCAGTCCACTCATTAGAATTTACTTGTAAATTCGGCATTGCCTTGACTACAAAAGCTCCTGTAACTTGACCCACATGATCATATCTAATCAATATTTGACACATTTGATGCCTGAAGACATTGACAAACTTATTTTTATTGTAGTGGTCGCACCACTTTCTGGCTGGAGGCAATATATGTTTTACTCCTTCAAGTTTTTTTACCAGTGGGTTAACCAGATTTATGTCATATTTGCTCGGAAGAGTGTTTGGGTCTTCATGATGTTGTTACATGAAGTTTGTTAGATATAAATTTTAATTTTGAGGGGCTAAACATGTATGAAAACTTAAAGTTTGCAAACACTTGAGGCCGAGCAACAGCATCAATCTTTTATTAGCTTATTGTGTGATTTTACACAGTGAAGCTGCTATCTTCTTAGCTGTGTGCTTAATGCACAGCATGTTTGCATGCATATTTGCACTGAGGATTGAGAGAAAGAAATTTCATCCATGCTGCATGTCAATGTATGCATATTTGACAAGAAAGATGACCTTGACTTGACCTTGACTTTTTTTTTTAAATGGCTCAACAACGCTGTTTACACATTTTTAGAGAAGCAACTCTGGTCGTACATGTCAGCAAGATCAATGAAAATGTAACACCAATAATGGAGCCATTTTTGGCCTTTTATATACATTGTTATAAAAATATTTTTACCCAATTGTCTTGAAACTGTGGGTGTTTCATCCGAAGATGTTCAAGACAATCAGGAAAAACAATGATTTTTAGTTTGCCCAATGCTATTGCCGTGAGGACGCACCGTTTGCCAAGAAAAACTATAACAATTGTGAAAACATATGAAACTTGATTCATTTGTGGTTTAAAAAAACAAATGGTTTAGTTGCGTCCTCTACAAATGTTTAAAGAAACAGCCCTTCGTGAACCTTTTACCACGATCTACCAAAAGTTGAAGGCACGTATAACAGCTCAAGACCTCAAACAAATTTCTGGAGCCCTACTCAAACTCAAAAGGAAGTTGCAGATTTTTAATTACATTTCATATTCTGCCTCATTTTGGGCCTTTTGCAGAGGTCATATTGAATAAAAATAGCTTTTAATCTGATTTACTTCACTCTCAAAAGAATTCCAATTCCAATGGCCCGTATTCCAACGTGACCATGGCTGCGAGGGTGCTTTATAGATTTCGCAGCTCCAGTTCGGGCCCGAGCAGTGACTGCGGCTAGGTCGCTAATGTTTTTGTTGAAATTGTTGTTATTATTATTATGATTACAACTGCTACAGAAGAAAAGCTATAGCATCACAACTACCTCTAACAGAGAAGGGCGTAGGTTGTAGTACATGAATCAGCATTTGCATTATAATGAGCATAAAGGGTACCTCTATTTGAGAAGTGAGCATGTCGTAGTACTCCAGCGGGTCTTGTTCCACAATGGCAGTCGGTATTGATGACTTCAACATTTGCGACAGCGGCCGATTGTTCAAGTTTAACTGGCGAAACCAAAAATAATCAGTTATTTAACAAAGTTGATCTATGTTGACAGTATGTAAGGGGTAGTTAGTTGACCATGGAGGAGATGCCTTCCTTGCCCTCTTTGCTCTTCTTTGGAGGCTTCAGAAGATTCTGCAACACCTTGTTGTGGCGGGCCAGCTGCAAACAAACATGACACATTGTTGCTCACCACCAACAAAATGATAATCTCATTCAATACCTGATGTATACATCACCTTTCTTACAAAATGCAGAACAAAGAACAGAACAGGCAACATTAATTTAAAAAAAAAACTAAAGATTTGTAAAATAATATCAGTATACCAATCATGGATTGACCAACTTCAGATATTTCTAGTCGCGCTGAAGTGATGATAACATCAACTAATCAATGACCTCATTGATTTTATTTTATTTTATTTTATTTTTTGTAGTTGTCAACTTGTGTGAGCCTCCAAAATCAAGTCTGCTCACCCACCCACTACTGTTCTCTGTAGTATCTAATTACGTGCACAAACTCATTTATCCAATAAAGCACTACACCAAATTTGCTGCGCAACTCGAGCCCCTGTTAGTCTGGTGTACGTGTTCTTGCCGTAACACATGCTTGTCAATTAATCAACCTCTCGCTATAACATTTGCTGAGTGGTAAAGTTGACATGTTGGTTCAACCCCTAATATAAATTGATGTCACTATCACTCCCGATGAAGACACTACAAACTTAAAGACTAGTCTCAAACTAAACACTTACAAACTCATACTCAGCTAATATATCAAATTTCAGTTGCAATTAATGATCTTGTAGTAGTGTGAAATTAACAAACACTATTTGTCAGCTTGATCCCAGTTGCACTCTGCAATGGGTATGTGGGAGGCATGACAGTCAAAGGTAAGAGAGGGGTCATTAGTCCGGACAACACCGGCTATGGTAGTGATGGGTCCAACGACACCGATGCGTCGAGGCATGCGTCGGGCTCACAGAACAATCACGTGTCGCTGCGTGTGCTGCTTCATGAGATCACGTGATCGACACGTGAACTGCGTCGACGCAGTCCAGGCTGCGCAGTCCAGGCTGCGCCGACACAGTCTAGGCGGCGTCACACAGTCCCGCCACACAGCAAAAGCCCGCCACACAGTGTTTATAAGGAAGTGCATCTGGCGACAGATGCCTCCAGCCGAAACAAGCCACACCTCACCCTCGCTCGAATGAAAATATATATTTGGGCAAAAAGGAAAACACACATATTATCAGAAAAACGTGTCCGTCTGACATACCATCCATCGTGTCGGCTGTCATATAATAGTCTCTTATAATATGAGAGGTGCTTTATGAAAGTTTGTACTGTACGTCCTACTCCAGTTGATTGAGAGGTCCCGCCTATACAGGGGAGTTCCAGGAAGTGACTGCGAGTGAGCACATCGCATGTTTGACGACTCTGCCACGTTGATATTAAAAGTCACATAAAACGTAAACCTTGTCTGCTGACCATCATTACATCGGCTAGGCTAGTTTAGCTGTTGTCGTAGTTCAAAGCTTCTTTAATATGTGGCGTGGGTTGCGTGAGTACGTGCTATCGACTGCTGAGACGCGCTTCACTCGAGTGACGTGCTACTGTACGTGCATATTATGGAGCAGCTTCCGCAAAAACGCATATTGTCCGCCGTGTCGAGCCATTTTGATCTCCTTTTGGAGAATAAGGTATTTATTCAAATCTCCGCGTCTCACCAAGTGTCTCTCGGATTTTTGACATGTTTTATTCCATTGTGTGTGTGTTCTCCACAGCAGGGGAAATAGCATGCAAGAAACACAACAGACTGAAATTTAAAACACTGCAGCATCTTATTTTTCTCAATAAAAATTTGTGAAGACAAAGCCCACAAGCATCCTCATTCACATGATTTTCACATTATTGAAACACATTGAATGATACAATATGAATGAATGGATGTGAATGATATTGTATACACTTTATCAAATCAGTCAGTTCAGTTTGTCTAGTGGGTTGGCTGCAGGGATTTTGAAGGTCCAGCAGGTGGCAGTGGTCAACTGTGCGACACAGTATCAGCACAGTATCAACACAGTATGTCAACACGCCTCATGAGGCCTCATGGACCCATCACTAGGCTATGGGATCCTATCTGCCACTGATGATGGCACAGTGGCTCACCTGCTGCGCCAGTATATAGATGTTGTGTCCCACCTCACGGGGTGACACTTCCCCACTCTCACACTCAGTCTCCTGATGGTAGGCCTTCTTAATCACGTCGACCTGCACACACACACACACACACACACACACACACACACACACACACACACGCACACACGCACACACGCACACGCACATTCACATGCTGTTAGTAGATGAGCCTCTTCATTGACACACTGAACAAAAGGAGCTCTTACTAGTTCTCGGGGGCGGAGGTTGAACAGGATTCTCTCTGCATTTTCACTGTCATGACGACTTTCCATGAGCGCCAGCAGCAGCTTAGAGGCGTTGTCCTGCTCACAGGGAAGGAAACGACATTACATGATGCCGTGTAATATCATCATATCACATGATGTGAGAGGAGCGCACCTTAAGCTGCAGCACCATGTCTGTCCGGTAACGGCACAGCGGGCTGATGTCATTGAGGATGAGCGCCGTGATGATGTCGATGCCATTGCATTCGTGTGTCACAATGCACGTCTGAAACAAGCAGACACAAAAATCTCCTACGCGGAACCTTAGCGTGATGGAGAAACACGTTATCCTACCTGGTTCTCCTGACACGGGCCCTGACAGTACTCTGTGAGGGTCTCCAGGGTTTGTGTGATTAGGTGAACATTTGACTCGTTAATGTAGAGGCCCAGCAGGCCCAGGCCGCCTGTGGTGCTTCCACACATGATGTCCAAGAACTGCAGTGTCTCACAGACTAGGTTGTAGTTGGTTTTGTTGTTCTGGCAGCGCAGGAAATTCTGGAAGAGCACGACAAACGAGAATGTCAAAGGAAATTGAAAATTTGTGTCTTCCAGTGTTGGCCAGATGGGTCCAGCACTCACTTGCAGATCCTGGTTATGGTTCTCGCAAAGAAGCTGTAGAAACCTCAGGATGGGCTTCATGATGAGGACGGCTGGGCCCATCTCTGTTTCCACCTCCTTCTGCTCCACTGTTGAATGAGCCTGCATGGAAGAGGGGCTGCCGCCTTGGCCCTGGACCAGTCGGGAATGTTCGTCGGTGGCAGGAAGTCCAAGTGGTGAAGAAGAACCTTTCAGTGAACAACATGCGTTTTGAGAAGACATCTTCACAAAGTGTTTTCCTGGTGACCTCACCATTGTCCAGGTCCTTCTCGTTGGCTTTGTGTGACATCTCGCCGACGTTCACCGACACCGTGGCTTTGATGTCCATCTGTGCCTCTTTCATCCTGTCGTGAAGAACTTTAAAGAACTTTTCCGACTTGTTGTCCCCCATCATCAGCTTGTAGAACGAGTTCTACAGGATTGAGAAAACAGAAGAAGGCCTCTCAAAGATGAAACGTCTGGACTCGGATTTAGCCACATGTCTACAAGGTGGCCGCAAATGACCTGTATCTCTGTGTTTCCTCCCTCCAGCAGACAAATGGCCAGCTGGATACTCTCCTGGAAGATTTTCTCATTCTTGGTGCACATTACCAGGTCTGTAAAAAGTTTGCTCCCACCTTCCCGATCCAGACGGCACTGAACCGCTGCCACCGCTGCCCAGTCGCGCTCTTGCTCAGCGCCTGGTGGTCATGCAAAGCATGTCATGGCTTCATACTGTATTTCAAACCTTTTGTTCTGTAGTTTCCATGAAAAAACCTGCTACGATCATTTCAGATTTCCTCAGACAGTGATGAATTCATTCGCAGGAGTGTCATACTGCAAATCAAATTAGTAGTGTTGCCAGTGACTACGTTTATATGGAGTCAATATTCGGGTTAAGGTCAAAATGCCGGGTTCTGAAATATTTGGGATAATCAGTTTGCATGTGTTAGTGGAAAGAATTACTCCCGCATTTGAATGACTCGATTTAAATGGCAACCCGTTAACGTCTTGATCCAAATAGACATGATTTCTACTTGTTACTTTCTCCTGTCAATAAAAGACATATTCTATTCTTGCCACTCACCACAGGAATAAAGCAGCCATTTTCCTCCTGTCTCAGAAGGTTCCGCCATGACTGTTTACGTCTGCTTGTTTATTTCTGGCGAGTTGCACGCATGTATATGTGTGTCTGACTACACCGTCTTTTTCGCCGTAGACAGAAAATAATGTGAAAGAGAAATCAACGGATTAAAGTTAGGGTTGTTCGGGCGATGACACCTGCATAAAAGCATAAAATGTACTGCACTACAAAAACCAAGATGCCTTACCGGTAGAGTAAGAGCATGTGCTGAACACAAACCAATTTGCATTTATATGACCATATATTCGGGTTGGAAAGGGGTAAACTAGGGATGAAAACCAAATAAGAGCATATTGTGTGTATCTACAGTACTCCGGTCAATAACCAAACCTTGTATTGCACTTGCATTTTGGAACACCGTGAAAACTAAAAAGTCTTCCCACGTATTAACAATCAATATTTACTCAACTCAACTGTATTTACAAAGCACTTTAGAACAACCACCGCTGTATACGTGCTGTACGTAGAGCAAAAATAATCAATACAACAATAAACAATAAATTAAGAACAAAGACGGTAGAAAACACAAAAACAGTAAAACTTAAATCAAGTCTTATTATGAGTCAAAAGCCAAAGAAAAAAAAATTGAGTTTTAAGATGAGTTTTAAAAATAGACAGCAAGCGCACTTGACTAACGTTCAGCGCGAGATCATTCAAAAGCGCTACCAGCAACAGAAAAGGTTTGATCCTCTGTGAGCCTCCGCTTTGTCCTATTATTTGAAAACAAATAATAGAATCTATAAGGAGAACTCTAAAATGGATAAGGAGCCAGTGAAGGGATGCCAGAGTAGGAGTGACAGTATGTGCTGCCTCTTACGAGTACCAGTCAAGAGGCAAGCAGCAGCATTCTGGACCAACTGGAGACGCTTAATGGAGGATTGGCTGACTCCAAAGTAAAGTGTGTTCAGTACAGTAATCCAGCAGAGATGCAACAAAGACAGGAATTACTGTTTTAATCTGCTCTTAAGAAAGGAGAGGCTTGACTTGAGACAGCTGCCTGAGATGAAAAAAAGCTGGATTTAACAACAGCACCGATTTGCCGGTCCAATTTAAAATCACTGTCCAGTTGAAGACCCAATTTCGAGACTGTTGGCTTTAGATAAAGAGCCAAGGGGCCCAAGTCAGCAGGATGGGGAAGTACAAGAGCCGCTGAAACAGGATAAAAGTGGCCTCTGTGAGAAAGGGTCTTTTTTGTTCGACACAAACACTCAAGAAATTGACTAAAGACAAGATACCGTGTGCAACTTTGTAAACCAATAATAAATCAATTGAAGTTCAAGTCCACCACACGACATGATGCTCTTGTCACTCTCTCGCAATCTCTCTGTCTGACTCCCTCATACCACACATCTTATGTGACCCTGAACCAGAATTGAGCATACCACAAAAATATTCCAAAAAATAATTCGACCAAGATTTAAGAGAAAAACATCAAGATTTAGGCTTCCATGGAGACAAATATTTTGATAAAATAATAAACTCAACTTTTGGTTGTCGTGGGAAGTATTGAAATAGCACCGGCTACCTGGCCTTTAAAAACCTTAATATTTGGGTTTTAAAAGGGTGAGTGGCTGCATGTAAACATAGGCACTATGAACAACCTTTATTATGATGTCACCACATGACATCTTTACGGCAGCACCTGCACAGTATGTGGCATCTGTAGAGCTAAATGTGAGCATTAAATATTTTCTGAATAATATTACACTGAGAAATGAAATGCTGAACTGTACAAATTGATTGTTACTTGCTAAACTGGAGTAAAAAAGCCACCAAATGAGGAAATCTGGTGTTTGTTTTTTCGCAGAATAAACATTTGGGACCTGCCGCTCCAAGTTCCACTAAGTCATTCTTCGGGTTGTTCTTCCTGTTAGGAAACAAGTAGTTCTGCAGTAGAACCTTGCGCAGTGAAATTCCCTAGAAAGCCACAAAGGAAAAATGTCAAGATTTCTGGATAAATCATGACAAGAAGAAATCTGTGTTCGTCACCTTTTCATCAAAGTCCAGTGTTCTGATCAACATCTCCTGCAGTGTCCTCAGAACTTTGATGCATAATTTCTCCTCTGAGGACATCAGTGCCTTTGTGTGCTGGATCAGCCTGTTTACCAACACAAACACACAGAGACAAACGGACATGAATTTATTTATGAATGATCCTGACACTTGCTACGAAAGTCATCACAAATCGATGAGCTGATCCCTCTCACTTGGAGATGAATCCGCCAGACTCGCAGCGGTGGCGTGCATCTGTTCCCTCCAGAAAGAGAAGCTCTGGTTGATGGAGAACGTCAACTAGGACGGAGAGCTCTGCATTGACAAGCGGTTTGAGGCGCTCCTCCAGTGTATTGATGACATCCTGCAGTTTCTCGATGATATTCTTGTAGTCCCACGGGTTGCTGGGGGCAACAGGCCGCGAGGAGCGCGATGTCGACTTGTAGCTGGTGCTGGAGCGTGACAGCGAGTTCAGAGCGCTGGTGGACAACATGGCGCTAATCTGAGCCTCCAGGTCGAGAGGGAGAGCGATGGAGCGACTCTTGGCTGGAAGGAGACAATTATCCCACTTTTATTTTTCTCATGACATAACAACATGCATGGCATGATATGACATCTGTGAGATCACCGGTGACATCAACGACATAATAAATAATATGACACCGTCGATGACATCAATGATAATATCGATGGCATCATTGACGTTAATCAGTGACCTCATCACCAATTACATTGTTGGTAGCATGGGTGACATAAGAGACATGTGACACCAATTATGACATCATTCATGGCATCAGAGATGTAGTATCAGGACGCCGCAGGACTCTGACGCCTTAAATTTTTCTTTGCGGACGTCATTGTAGTTAAATCGGTCCTCCAGTGAGTACGTTCCAAACAGTGAACACCTCTCACCGCTTCCTCCTTTCTTCCATAATACTTTTGAACTAACCATGTTTGGCGGACACATCACACCCAGCTGCTCTGCCTCCCTTTGACTGTGGACCCATTTGCTCAGAACTACTGCAAAGGGGGAGTCTGCCGGCCCATGACAATTTTCTTAATTTATCCACTTGTTTTTGGTAAGGACTCTGGTAAGGGTTTTAAACAATGGTGTCTGTAAGTACATGTGGAAATTGCAATTCTGTGAAATAATAACCATTTTAAATAATTATACCTGTAATCTGATTACGTGTTTTTTTTTTCATAAACCATAATTAATGCAGTTGAATGTTTTTGTCTACAACATACGGAACGCTGGTAAATATGTTCCAAGCCTAATTGCCAAAACAGGTGATTGGTGATTGATCGTCATTGTGGAGAGGTACAGTCAACTAACAGGTCAACTAAAATTATGATTATCATCAAGAATTTTTTTTTTTTTTCAACAGCAGCGTAATGCCTGCAGTTTATGAATAGTTATTCTCAGGTTTTTCTTATATAAATACCCTTTATATGTAAATGTCACGTCTTTGACTGGATCTATGTCATCATGATCTTTTGTGCAACGCCCATTTTGCAGGCTGCTCCAGCAACAAACTGCTCCCCCCCAAAAAAAACTGAATCAAATTAGAAAAAAAGAGATCAGATTTCTCCAATACTAGTTTCATCGCATATAAAAACCTTTTCCTCTGCTCAAAAGTAGTGTTCTAAATTAAAGTGAGCAACAAGATGCCTCATCCTGAACGAAGGGTCACCTGTGACCGCAAGGGTCTTGATGCAGGTCTCCACCTGGTTCCGGTGCTGCAGCTGCAACCAGGGACAGTCCAGCAGGCGAACGGATGATTGCAGCAGCTGTGTAACGATGGTGTGATGACTCTAACAGTTAGAGGAGATGTGGCAAAGTCAAAGCCGAGGACAAGACAAAGCACACCACTGCAGAGGCAAAGCTTGAGCTGACCTGCAGTGAGGTGCTGTTCTCAGAGAAGGGCGAGCTAAAGAAGGCGTTGATGGTGTCAAAGACCACGTTGATTATATACTTCTCCAAGACTTGGTCGGAAAGTCGCTTGTCTCGCTTGTTGCAGACCTGGGAGGAGCACACACCGCTTTAGCAATCACAGGTCAATGGTAAGACAACAAAATTATTCTGCTCACTCGGGCCATGTCCACTGTGAAGTCCTCAAAGAGGTTCCAGATGTGGTTGGATGTGTAGATCTCCTTCATCTCCACTTCCGTGTCCACATAGCAGTGATTGACGAAGTTGACATAAGCGACTTTTACCTGAACGCACACAAAATGGCCAAGCGGCAGCGCCGTGGAGCAGTAAAGTTTGAATGCAAACCAAGCACAAGTTTATCACACACATTTACCATTCCGCTGCGCTACCATGCTGCCGAGCATTCTCACAAAGCTACGTAGGCTACAGCAATTACGACGGTGTACTGTGATCTCCCAGCATGCACACACACACACACACTCAAATACTGCCAACCTCGGTGATGCAGTCCTCATGCGTCACCACACGGACAACGTCCTCCAGTGGCAGCAGTGAAGTGCACTTGATCTCCGTGTAGACATTCTTGCCCTCTGCACATGCCGCCAGCAACTCCACCAGTGAGATGTGGTACCTGTACACCACAGTGCCATCTTATACATGACCTTTTTCCACACGATGCTGCTGCTGCTGCATTTACCTGAGCGGGCTGTTTTCACCAATGCCCTCCCTGCTCTCGGCCATCAGCTCCAGCATGACGTTGAAAGATGCCTTGTCGTTGTAGAAGACAACTACATCCTCGCCGGCATTGGTCAGCTGCAGAGACACACTCTTGGTCACATAAGAGGCCATGTCCACGCCGAAACATCCTCAGCTGGACCCTCACCTCGGTCATGACCATGTCCTGGCACTTCTTGACGTACTTGCCCTCGGCTTTGATGATGGTGTGCAGGAAGTTGAGGTAGTGAACATGGCGTCCATGTGTGGCCAAGCAGTGGATGAAGTGCTGCAGGACACTTTCCGATATCTCTGTGCATAGCTGATAGTTGTTGCTGAAGATGTGCTGCACAGTCTCTGCCTCCAGCAGCTGCACAGAAACGGAGCGAATCACAGATTGCATATCTCAAATTTGGGCAGCCAGTTTGCACACAGAAAGTAAATTAACTACAAAAGCCCAGCATCATGACTGACATAAAAAAAAAATTGGTGTATCATGACAAATGTCAAGCAGGGGGTTACTGTGTAAACAATTTTCAATATCTGCTTTGAAGGGGGTCTCCAAGGGACCATGATTTTCCAATATAACCACCAAAAGGGTCGAGATGTTTTTTCATAACACATTCACCGGACTAGAGGGATTGGAAATGTGGCTAGTTACAGAAATAGAGTTACAAAGCTGTGTTCCTGTAGCTTCAGCTAAACACCTAGCTAGCTTCTTTTATTCTTTCTGTATTTCATATATGTATCTTGAGTCCAGCGGGCCGGATACCTTGTGGCACCATGCTGCCTCCTTATTTTTATTTTTTTTCTAATTTAAACTAAGCCGATATCTTCGTGGGAAACTGAACAATGAGCCGCCTACCCCTGGATTGAGGAAGAGACTAAGGTTCTTGTGCAGCAAAGCCTGATTCTCCTGGTTGCCCATGCAGAACTTCTGCAGAAACAGGTGTGTGTATCTGATGATCTCTTGCATCTTCACGTCGTTCTACAGACCAAAAAGGGGAAGAAAAGAAGAATGACTAGCACTGTTACAACTTTTGGGTAGGCTTCTACTTCCTGTTTTGCTTTTATTGCTCTTGGCTTGGTTGCACTTTAAGTTGGTGTCAAGCAGATTTTTGTGGTGTGATTTGCACTTTTTGTGCTGAGCAGGAGTCAAAAGATTCAGACGTCAGGGATCAAATAGGAACAAGAGCAAAAGAAAAAAAACACACAAGAACATGAATACAAACATCCATCCATTACGTATGCGTATTTTCCGCACTATAGGGCACACCAAAAAGTCTTCAATTTTCTGAAAAGCTCACCGAGCGCCTTAAAATCCGGTGCGTCTTTTGTATGGTCATTACTACAAAAATTGAAAATAATACATCAAAACTGAAAAGCAAGCGAGGATATCACAAAATAAATTCTATAGCACCCGCCCCCCTACATAATTTATATTGTCATTTCATCATTTGTGAATACACAACAAAGGAATAAATAACTATGACTGACATCTTGTGTTATTTTGACTTCAAGATGGCGCCGCGAGAGTGGCTGCCTTTCCAGCAGCTACCATTTATTTTGTTGTTCTACTTCTTCCTCTCATAACTTTGCTGCTGTGAAGTAGAAATTTCTCCATTGTAAGACACTTAATGGTTTTCTTATCTTATCTGATCATACTGTTGGAGCTATGATAAAGGAAATGCCAATGCGTTTTTCAGAGGCGGTCATGAACGCCTCTCGAGTTGACCGGAAGAAAAGAAGGGAAGGAGACTGACAAAGACGCGCCTGTATTTGTTGAAAAAAGGAGACTTTATTACCGTATTTTTCGCACGAAAAGACGCACAGGATTATGAGGCGCACCTTCAAATAATGGCCTATATTTTAATTTTTTTCATATATTGCACGCACTGCATGATAGGGCGCAATCTACAATGCATCCACTAGATGGAGCTAGAATCAAGGAAATGCAAACAAGGATCAGATGTCAACAAAACGTATTTAATAAAGCATTCACTTAACCAACAGCAAGTTATAACAGTTAGTGCAAAATTTTATCACGTAGTGAAAACAGTCTGATACCGTGACGGTATATCAAATGAAAGTGCAAGCACAAATCGCTCGTGCAAAGTGCAAAGCAATAAAAATAACTCAACGTTGTTCAAATATTAATTTTCACACCACACCCAGCCTTGTTCAATTGTAAACACACAAAAGAAGCATGTAAAGCTAACTTTTTTAGTTCATTCATCATCGGGGAACCCCTCGAATCCTTCTTCCTCCGTGTCCGTATCGAACAGCTGAGCGAATTCGGCATCCAACATGGCTCCGCCTCGACAAAGTCACCATTATCAGAATCGGTGTCGCTCCTGATGTCTGGCAGTTCAGTGAGTATTCCTGCCTTCCTGAAAGCTCGGACCACGGTTGAGATTGGTCTATCAGCCCAGGCATTTACAATCCACTGGCAGATAGTGGCGTATGTGGCTCGGCGCTGTCTCCCCGTCTTGGTGAACGTGTGTTTGCCTTCAGTCAGCCACTGCTGATCTTTTGTCAATCCACCCGGAATGACGGCCAGCACGGAATTAGTGTGCTTCACTTGTTTTTTTACCCCATCAGTGATATGGGAGCGCAAGGAGTCGCAGATCAATAGGGATGGAGCTGCGTGAAAAAAGCCGCCCGGCCTCTTGATGTAAATTTCTCTCAGCCACTCACTCATTTTTTCTTCATCCACGACTTTGAGTTAGCTTTGATGGTGACGCCGGTTGGAAAGTTTCCTTTTGGCACGGTCTTCCTCTTGAAAATAACCATGGGTGGAAGTTTCTGGCCATTAGCCTGGCAGGCGAGAACTACGGTGAAGGATGCTTTCTCATTACCTGTGGTGCGAACATTCACAGTGCGCGCTCCCGTTTTATCCACAGTGCGGTGAACAGGAATATCACAGGTGAGTGGAACCTCATCCATGTTGACGATGTGCTCTGGTCGGATATTTTTTTCAGTGATGTTATTTTTGCAGTATGCACGGAAAGTGTCGAGCTTTTCTTTGTAGTCTTGAGGCAGTTACTGCGAAACAGTCGTTCACGTGCGGATAGAGAGATGACGTCTTTTCATTAATCAAAAGCACCAAGAAGGACCGCCACTGAATTCATTTATTTTAAGTTCCTGTGCCAGCGCTTTTGCCTTTATTCGAATTGTGACTGTAGAAAAACGAATACCTTGTGCTCTCCGCTCAACAATCCATTGTTCGAGTTGGTCCTCCAACTGTGGCCATCGTGCTTTGTTTCCACGGAAGCTCTGCTTAGTCTTCTTTACCTGGCACAGGGCCTCTTGTTGCTTCCGCCACTTCCGCACCATTGATTCATTCACATTGAATTCTCTCGCTGCTGCTCTATTTCCCTTTTCAATAGCGTAACCGATCCCTCTAAGTTTAAAATCGGCATTGTACGCGTGTGTCTTGCAAGGAGCCATTTTGGGACGTCAAATAATGCATTCATCCATCCATTTTCCACCGCTTATCCGGGGTCGGGTCGCGGGGGCAGCAGCTTTAGGAGGGAGGCCCAGACTTCCCTCTCCCCAGCCACTTCTGCTGGGTAACATCACTTCAGCGTGTCCTGGGTCGTCCCCGGGGTCTCCTACCAGTGGGACATGCACGGAACACCTCACTAGGGAGGCGCTCAGGAGGCATCCGAATCAGATGCCCAAGCCACCTCGTCTGGCTCCTCTCGATGTGGAGGAGAAGCGGCTCTACTTTGAGCCCCTCCCGGATGACCGAGCTTCTCACCTTATCTCTAAGGGAGAGCCCGGACACCCTGCGGAGAAAACTCATTTCGGCCGCTTGTATCCGGGATCTCGTTCTTTCGGTCACGACCCATAGCTCATGACCATAGATGAGGGTTGGGACGTAGATCGACTGGTAAATTGAGAGCTTCGCCCTTTGGCTCAGCTCCTTCTTTACCACGACAGACCGATACAACGTCCGCATCACAGCAGACGCTGCACCGATCCGCCTGTCGATCTCTCGCTTCCTCCTGCTCTCACTCGTGAACAAGACCCCAAGATACTTAAACTCCTCCACTTGGGGCAAGATCTCCTCCCCAACATCAAATAATCAAGCCGGAAATATTACCGTAATGACCATACAAAAGACGCACCGGATTTTAAGGCGCCCCGTGAGCTTTTAAGAAAATTTAAGACTTTTCGATGCACCCTATAGTGCGAAAAATACGGGAATGGTTTTCACAGTCTCAGCAAATACAGGTACTGTACGTGTTTGTCCGTCTCCGAGCTTTTTTCCATTCCACTCGAGAGGCGTTCATGGCCGCCTCAGAAAAACATAAATTAATTATTACTTCAATGAAACCACAAAGAAAATCAAGCGAGGAAATCACAAAATAAATTCTGTAGGGGGATATAGAATTTATTTTGTGATTTCCTCGCTTGATTTTCTGTTTTGATGCATTATTTTCAATATTCGTAGTTTCATTTAAGTACAGTAATAGTTAATTTATATTTTTTAGAGGCGGTCATGAACGCCTCTCAAGTTGAACGGAGGCCTAACACTCATTAGGGTTTGTCTGTGAGAGTGGAGCCTATTCTAGCCTAATTTTGGATGAGAGGCAAAGTACTTTGCACATCCTGGCCTGATAGCCAGCTGATTTACACTCACCTAAACACCTACAGGCAATTTAGAGTCTCAGCTGAAGCTAAAGTCGAGTTTGGACACCCCTGCCTTAAGTGATTCCAGTGGTACTAAATAGCCATGCATTCAAACTGAAATAAAATTCATGAAGAGATTTCATCCGCTTTTCTTCTTCAACAGACATTGTACAAGGAGCATTCCTTCTGATTTCAGGTAACACAAACCTGGATATCATCTGCATGACAATGGAACTCACGTATGTTAATGTTGGTCTCACCTGGTCGTAGGAGACCTGCAGCAGGTCCAGCATGACTTTATGAGCACCCATGTTCTTCAGCAACCTTTGCTGTTTCTTCCACACACCACTGCTGCACATCTTGTTCAGCCTCTCAAGGATCTACAACAAAACACCACAATCAGCACAGTGCTTTACAACAAGTATGTTGCGCACACTCCAAATGCAAAAACTTCTAATTCACTTCTAACATACCCTCCATCATTACCATCAGCGTTACCATGTAGGTTTTGTAACCACTCAGGTCAAGACCTTTTCCAGGTCCTTCCCCCTGGTAGGCATTATTGAACAACGACCAATCCAGCATAATTATCGGCAGCTTCTTTCCACTTGCCATAAACATTTTGGACATAATTCATAGTGATACTTGGACACTCTACACGTGGCTCTAATGCCATTATTCCGACATTCATCGCAGTAGCTTCATTGCGCTGCATCATTTGCACAGTGATTGATCAGTATTATCACATTGTCCGCTTTATCTTGTTTAATGACTGCGCCATTTGCATCTGCTGATCAATATTTCCGTAGTACTGGACACTTTATATTGCGTAAAGACTGCATCATGTGACTGATCAGTATCACCGGACCACTTTACATTGTATATTGCTTTGAGACTCTCTCTACTTGGAACAGGTTATGACCTTAATGTACATTTTGTTATCGTGGTTGTTTTTTCTTGAATACGAGAGTGGTGGCTCCAATAACCGGTAATGCTATTTGGTTCCGTGTGTGTTTAAAGATACTTGGCCACTCGGAGATTCTGAATCTGACTGAATCCAACATTGCGTCATTTCTTTTTAAAACGTTTCGGCAAGTAAGAATGTTAAAAGTAATGAACCACATTAGAACTGGGATCTTACTTTTTAAACCTTTAAAAATTCTTTAACTATTTTTTATCTTTGTACAACAATTTAGGGAATGCAACACACCCATTACACCTTTTTACACTTCAATGGCAAGCAAAGAAGTTAAAATATTTCTGAAAAAATACCTGACCACGTAATAGAGGTTTTACAGATAATACTAGCAGTGAGATTGTGAGTCGGTAAAAACAAAAGCACAAAGCATTTATGCTCAGGGGATTAAAATGGCCAGCACGTAAGACAGTTGGAACTTCTCTTCAATATTCAATAGGTAAATAAGTGTTGCTCTGTTTGGGTCATGGTTCTCTTTAATTTGATAGGTAAATCCTTTGACTGGTAGCTGCCGATATGTCAGCATCTTGTAGCTACCATGTTTCTTCATTGTGTTGGCTCCGTCAGTGGAATTGTTGCCCAGCAGGGTGCATTTTGAAGTGGCTAGTGCAGTGTAATGCACCGGTCCCCGGGAACAAAGGCAAACTTCTTGGTAACTCCCGGCGATCTCGTGGCCACCCAGTGAGCACTCTAAGGAAAACTGACCAGTCCAAAGCCACGGTTCCAAGTTGGTTCTCAGTTGTACTCTTATTTATGTATTTATTTTTTAAAATCCACCTTCATAGTGATGTCGTGTGGCCTGGTAGTCTCCCAGAGGGCATTTGAAGAACAACTCAGGGACTAAATTTGACCCAGAATATTCATAAAATAGTGGGAAAAAATTTGACCTTTAAGCATTTCCCATTGCAGGGTACCAACTTGACATGGCAAGCCGCTCATCATTGCATTTGCATTGGTCAAAGCAGATACGTCAAACCAGATATCAATGGGCGATGTCAAGTGCTAATCTGCACTGACTTGTCGAATAGATTGCTAATTGTAAAATTGGTGAATGCCCGGCAACAATGGACCAAAGCTAAATACCCATATACGCTCGGGATCATGCAAGGACAACCCTGCGGAGTCTCCATTTTGCAGCAGCCTTCAGTTTTACTGCTGGCCAACATCTCGTCTCAAATGAAATGCTGACAAGTAAACATCGAAGACCCGCATTTTCCTTGTTGGTGTGCGGATGTGGTTTTGGATTTTCCTGGAGTCCTCTATTCAAGTAAAAAAAAAACATTTGGGACAAGTACAGCCAAGTAGACCTGCAACTCTGCAGTGAAAATGTGATTTGAGCGTTTTGAAGCAGAAGCAAGGTTTCAAACAGACCCACAATGGTCGCAGCGTCGGAAGCCAAAAACAAAAACAAGCATTTTGCCAGCAAACCCTGCCCACACTGAGTGATTGACACAAAACAACAATCGCTGACCTCTTTGACGTTCTGATAGTTCTCATTGTTCTTCTCCCCTTTCTCCTTCTTGTGTGTGGCATCCTCCGCCGCCCCCTGTAGGAAGCACAGGTCAACACAGCATGCGAGATGCACTGATGTGCCACGGCAAACTACTGAAAACAATATTATTCAGTGAGGGCCCAGAGGTCTTCAGCAATGATTCACCAGACCGAATCGACCTCTTAGTACCACCTCTATCACATTTCATTCATAAAAACCATCAATTCAATGCCAAATTGGTTTACTGTTTGGTGCTTTCTACCGTCTTTATTACCGATTCGTTTTACTGTTTATTGTATATGTTAAATTGCTCCATGTACAGGACTTTATATGTGGCGATGGCTGTTTGAAAGTGCTCTATAAATACAGTTGACTTGACTTGAGTTGACTTGAAATATTCAATATGTAGCACATACTTTGGCTACATATCATCTAGATCCATTTAGAGTCAATATTTATCAAAATAATAATTAATTCACATTCATGTGATTGAGGGGTATGGCTTTAGCCGGAGACGTCAGGGGTAGAAGGAGGAGTGAAGTGTGGCTGCATTTATGGTACTTGGTAAAGCTTGCTAACTAGGGATGGCAATTGATCAGATTTTACAAATCCGATTCGCTGATCAATTCAGTTAAACAATTTAATTTTTTATCGATTCTCTAAGCGATGCTTTTTTTTTTTAAGAAGACTCAAACAGTAGATTAGCATCCATTTTTGTTTTATTTCTTAATGGTATCTGTACAAAAGATACAGTTCCAAGACCGGCTCGTTGATTGTCTACAACATTTCCGCTGCTGTGTGAGGCCTTGCGTTGTCATGATTCATGATGCAAGATGACTCCTTCTGACTGATCACCCCTGCGTTTGTTCTTGATGTTTTTCAGTGTTGTGAGCGACTGGCTGAGACATCAGTCCAAAGATTTTTACGCTGAGGGAATTTAAGGAAGCTTGTGCACAGATGAGAAAAATGTGTGACAGTGCTGGGAGACTACGTTGAAAAAAAAAAGAATATATATATATATATATATATATATATATATATATATATATATATATATATATATATATATATATAGCGGCTGGATAGCTCAGTTGGTAAGGCATCGGTTTGGCATACGGGAGACGGTGGTTCGAATCCCGCTTGGGGCAAAAATGAGCACATAACACCATCCAGTGTGGGTCCTTGGGCAAGATCCTTCACGTTAATGCCTACCTCATACAATGATGAGAGACAATAAAACGAATGACGGCTCAGACGTCGCCCGGTCAAACAAGGTCTGCGCCAGGTGCTGGGGAACCAGAGCACCTTGATGAAAAATGGGCTACTGGAACAAAGCGGAGATGGGCGAGATGCGATAACATGGCTCTGTTGGAATGCTACTACTCAAGCAACCCTAGTCAGAGGGGTTATATGCAGAGAATGCAGGCTGAATGGTTACTTCGAAACCCACAGTCACGGTTGACCACGAAACAACTAGTAACTCAGCGTTCCAACATCCACAAACGGCAATTGCTGTCACAACTTGAGATTGATGAGGTACAACGCAGGTTCCATGGTGAAGGGCCCCAGGCTGCCAGATCAGAGGAGGAGGTCATACCAGAGATTGGGAGGCAAGCCCCAATGAATGCAGATGATGAGATTGGGAGGCCAGCCCCAATGAATGAAATGCTGAGCAAGGCAGCAACTGACCTGAAAGCTAAGATCATGGCGAGGATGAAAGCTGGGCAACCTAGAAACCGATTACAACGGCTATGTGAAGTACCACCTGAAAGTCTCATGGAAAGTGTGAATGCAGCACTGAGGGTGATTCCTACCACAACGATCACCGAAACCAATGAGCTGATATACGCTTCAGCGTCAGTGATTCTCGAAATCCTTGGCTATCGGAGAAACTATGAGACACGTTACCCACCATGGAAAAGACGGTTGGAGGCTAAGATCAAGGCGGCTCGGAAAGATGTGAGTCAATTGACGGAGGCCCAGAGAGGTGTGATGAAAAGGCCGATTCCTGAGAGGTACACCCAGATGACCATACCTGAAGCACTCGAAACTGCCAAACAAAGGCTCCAAGCCTTGTCCAGTCGCCTAAAGAGGTACACGAAAGAGAATGAGGCCAGGCGAATAAACAGGCTGTTCGCAACACAACCTGCGAAAGTGTACGCTCAGTGGCAGGGTCCTAACAGCAGAGCTGACCCACCAAGACTGGAAATTGAAAGGTACTGGAAAGGAATATGGGAGAGGGAGGCTGCACATAACAGCAGTGCGCAGTGGCTGGTGACCCTGAGAGAGGAGCACAGCAACCTCCCTGAGCAGAACCCAGTTACCATAACAGTGGCAGACATACAGGAAAGAGTCTCAGATATGAAAAACTGGACAGCACCAGGCCCGGACATGGTCCACACCTACTGGCTAAAGAAACTCAAAGCACTCGATGAGCGCCTAGCAACACAAATGAACCAGTTGCTGAAGGATGGGACTCACCCAGGATGGCTAACCGAAGGGCGAACGATCCTGATCATGAAGGATCCCTCAAAGGGTACAGTCCCATCCAACTATCGGCCAATAACTTGTCTCTCCACAACATGGAAGCTCATGTCAGGCATCATTGCGGCTAAGATAAGTGGACACATGGATCAATACATGAGCGAAGCGCAGAAGGGCATTGGTAGAGATACCAGAGGAGCCAAACATCAGCTCCTGGTTGACAGAACAGTCGCACAAGACTGCAGGTCCCGACATACCAACCTGTGCACAGCCTGGATTGATTACAAGAAAGCCTACGACTCGATGCCACATACATGGATCACTGAATGCTTGGAGTTGTATAAGGTGAACAGGACCCTAAGAGCCTTCGTTGCAAACTCGATGAGGATGTGGAAAACCACACTTGAAGCCAATGGCAAGCCACTTACCCAAGTGTCCATCAAATGTGGCATATACCAAGGTGATGCACTCTCCCCACTGCTGTTCTGCATAGGACTGAACCCCCTAAGCCAAGTAATCACCAAAACAGGCTACGGATACCGCCTCAAAAATGGAGCTACGATCAGT
>JAKGUB010001034.1:465000-832500 GCA_026261675.1 Hippocampus mohnikei | reverse complement strand
GCAAATGTGTACACATGTAGTGAAAAATATTTTTCCGCCAAGGTTCATTTCAAGTGCAGAGGGTGTGGGTTCAATCCCGGCCCATATTTGGCAGACCCTCACAAACGTTTTTTTTTTCTTTTGTCGCAATCAAATTTTGCGAGCCCTGATGAGTGAGAGGCATGCTAACACAGAGACTCTCGGACCTTCGCCATTCAGTGAGATGTGGGCTTACAGTGTTGCTCGCTAGCAAAAATGTTTGCCTAACGTTACTCTAAACTTGATCAGTTATCGTATTTTCCATCCTAAAAAGCACACCGGATTTACAATACAATACAATACATCATGATTTATATAGCGCTTTCACGGCGCAGGCTCAATTACGGGGTCTATTTCTGCACTTGTCGTATGAAAAATGACAGTAGTTCTTGTGCAGATTCTGGGATGATACCTTGTCATAAAACAGAAACACCAAGGATCTTCTCGTAAGTGATATCAAATTTGAAGCACAGTATACATCTTTACGCGAGGCTATGCATTGCACCAATTTGAACAGCTGGGCAATTTCTCAACTCAACTCAATTCAACTCAACTCAACTCAACTGTATTTATAGAGCACTTTCAAACAGCCATTGCTGCACACAAAGTGCTGTACATGGAGCAACTAACATATACAACAGGAAAGCAACAAATCAGTAACAAAGACGGTAGAAAGCACCAAACAGCAAAACCAAGAACAATTTCGCCATCAAACACGCCGGGTCCCCTCTTGTTTTTGTCGGACGGAGTCAGTCACGTTGCCAGGTGGTTGAGCAAATAGGCCAACTTTTGCAAGTCTGGCTCGTTTATCGCTGCCAGCATACATAGTGCATGTATTACATAATCTCCGATTGTTTAATCACTGCCAGCAAACGTAATGTACGTATGATGTCTAAGAGTCAGCGGGAAAAGGTCCAACAATTATTCTTCACCCAATCTCTTCACCTTTAAATTCAAGAGTATTGAGCCCATCTATCAATTTTATTTGAGAAACTTCATTATTTTTGCTCTATATACCTAAAAATGTTTGCCATTGTTGAAGTTAAACCATCCCAAAAACTAATTCTCAATTACAGTTTCAACCGCAGTTTAAAGTTCTGGTGCAACTAAATTAAATTTAAACTCGCTTTAAAAAGACAATTTAACGAGATTTAAAGAGAGGTCCAAATTTAATCAGTTTTATTTTAAACTAGATTTGGTGCAACAAGATTTGAATTTAAACCATGATTTAATCTAGTTTCAAAGTTAATCGTTGTTGCTGCAATCTGGCCTGTGTTTGTGGTGATTAAATGTTTTTATGTGTTCAAGTGATTTTATGCTGAATGACATTAACAAACCACTGTCTTACCCGCGCGCTATTTGGAATGAGGACAGACTTCCGCCTCCAAAGAGTGACGTGCATGAACGATATGTCACAGAAAATAAACACATTTGATTGGGACGTCTCGTTTTGAACCGGGGCCCAGCCACGTTGGAGGGCAGGCTTTCCAGACCCACTTTCTTAGTGGTCATGGCTTGCCAGGCTGGAAAAAAAAGGAACCTTTTTGTTGTTCTTTGCTTCATTTTTTTGTTGTTCTTTGCACATAAACCTAAATGAAATGTACACTTTTTGACATCAATTTGCGCCAAATTGTTTTGACATCCAATTTACAAATGAATTTGCATCCTTTGGAGAATTGTGCCCCACACTAATCTGATATGCTCCCACATCTCCGCGTCTTGGGCCTCAGGTAGTGACAAGCCCATCATTTCCTAAACACATGAAAAAAATATGTAGGGCGGGTGACCTGCTTGAAAGTGTGCAGCACTTCCTGCCTCTGACTGAAATGTCTGAAGAGTAGCTGTAGAGCTCCGGACACCAGCGGCGGGTACTCATGCATAGTGAGGTGGATCAGGACACGCAGGAACATGCGTCCTCCTTCATCGTCCACTTCAAGAATGCTGTTCCCCTTCCTGCATGCGCATGCGCACACGCACGCACGCACGCACGCACGCACACACACACACACACACACACGCTCAGAGTCAGACACAAGTTACGCAATTACACTTCAAGCACTCTGACGCACCCGACTCCAAACATCGCCTCGGCCTGCTCTCCAATGTGCTGTCGGTTGATGGCAGCTGCAAGAACAGACATTTGTTATCTTGGAGATTGTAACCGCCATTGTCAACCCCCAGACCTCCCGCTGCCCTCTGCCTCCCTCGGTGAGTGGGCATGCGCACCAGTGTGCTCTAAACTGGTCGTGGCATCAGCATCAGCCAGCGAATAGACGTCCTCAAATTCTTTCTTGAAGACGGACAGCAGGAAGGACAGACGGTAGTCCAGGCGCACGTTCAGAATGAACTGAGGATGACAAGACAGTCAACCATCACACATAGTTGCCGTGCCCCCTGTAGATACAATAATACCCTTTCAAAAGTTAATGAACAATTAAGTGTTATGTTAACGTTAACCTGAACCATCCTTTTATGCTAAAGAACACATTAATATTTCCCAACTATAAAAATATGAAGATTAATATGAATAAAGGTGGTACAGCAAATAAATGATTGTTAATTATTTACAATGCTGCGATTGGTTGGCCAGTGCCTGAAAATCACCAAGTCTACTGAGAGGGGCAAGAGCACATCCCCTGTCTCCTTATCTTAAGTCAACTGTCTCAAACTTGGGCCTTAAACTGGACAGTGATTTCAAATTTGATCGGCAAATTGGTGCCGTTGTTAAATCCAGCTTCTTTCACCTTAGACAGCTGGCCAAAATAAAATCTCTCCTCTCTCATGAACACTTTGAGACAGTAATTCACGCCTTTGTCACATCCCGGCTCGATTACTGCAATGCCCTTTACTTTGGAGTCAGCCAGTCCTCCATTAAGCGGCTTCAGCTGGTCCAGAATGCCGCTGCTCGCCTCTTGACTGGTACTCGTAAGAGGGAGCACATAACTCCTACTCTGGCATCCCTTCACTGGCTCCCCATACATTTTAGAGTTATTTTCAAGATCCTCTTATTTGTTTTCAAATCTCTAAATAATCTCACGCCACCTTACCTCTCTGAGCTCATCCGCCCCACGCACCTGCCCGGCGCCTCAGGTCTGCCGACCAGACATTATTAGAAGTACCAAGAACTAAACTGAGGCTGAGAGGGGATCGAGCCTTTTCTGTTGCTGGTCCCTCTCTGGAATGACCTCCACCGAACATTCGTCAAGCTTCCTCACTGCCCATCTTCAAAACCCTCCTCAAAACTCACTTGTATTCCCTGGCTTTCGACTCAGCATGACTTAAATTTGTTCTTGGTTTTACTGTTTGGTGCTTTCTACTGTCTTTATTACCGATTTGTTTTACTGTTTATTGTATATGTTAAATTGCTCCATGTACAGCACTTTGTATGCGGCGATGGCTGTTTGAAAGTGCTCTATAAATACAGTTGACTTGACTTGACTTGACATCCGCGGCCCGAATGAGGATACTGTAAGTGGTATGGAAAAATGCTCATGTGCTCACAAAACACTTGAAATCATCCTGCCTAGTTCACAATCATTGGTTGGCATTCTGTGAAACACTTCAGTCATTCTAGAGTAGCAGCGTTGTGTATTGTTTTTTCCTTTTGTTAATTTAGGGCTAAGATCTTGAATAAATAGATATAGATTGTGATTAGCATTGATGTAGTATTATTATTAACAACAACAATTAAGGTTTTGTGTTTTTTTGTGTTTTTTTTTTTTAAAGAACAAAGAGTTCAAGTTTGTTTTCGGGCAGGGGTAGGGAACGCCGGTTCCTCGAGAGCCATATCGTACTTGTTTTACATCCCTTGATACTCCAACACACCTGATTCAATTGTTTATGATCATTTCAGGCCTCTACAGAGCTTGCTGATGAGCTTATCATTTTAATCAGGTGTATTGGAGTAGGGAGGGATCTAAAATAGCCAGGATCTGACTCTTGAGGAACCAGAGTTCCCTACCCCTGATTTAGGAGAACGAGTAGAAAGCAAGCATGTTGACATTATTATCATTTCTAATTGTTGTCAACTTGTTTCGGTCTATTGAAAATAATTTTACCATTATGCTATGAAATTAATGCGAAAAGTAATGAAATAACGGAACACATATTGGACATTAATATTGGCACATACTGGAGTCATTCCTTTTAAATTAAGGGACAACTAATATATTGCTTCTAGATGACATAAGGGGTGTTCACACGACAAGATTTGTTTCAGTGCTACGCCGAAACTGCGCCTGAAGAGCGTTCATACGTGCAAATTTGCTCCGACGTAGCCCCGGAAAACAACTTACACCGGAGCAAATTTGATCCACCTCACGGAGGTGGTTTAAAAATTTGCTCCAGAGCAAATGCTCGTTTGCGGAGCAGCACCGATGTTATTTTGCACGTGTAAACTCGCCAATTTGCTCCGGAGCAAATGCTCGTTTGCGAGGGGGGAGTAGCCTCGCTACACATGAGAAGAGTTGATTACGTACGGCGAGAATGCGTTGCTTTCGTGCTCTGTCGGACTTCCGTCATGTGTTTGTTTAATAACGACACAAGACATGGCTGGTAACAGTAGCAAGCACCTCTTGGGTTATACCATCTCAACTAGAACGGGGGGGAGAGTCCCCAAATGTCATCTTTCCTTTTGTCGGAGACTGGACTGTCTCGGAGTTGTTTGTGTAGTTTGTTCCTTTGTTGTGTGTTTACAACCCCCCATGCCCCATAGAATTAATTTTGTGATTTCCTCTCTTGATTTTTGTGTTTGGCGCATTACATGTTTGCTTTTCTGAGTGTCATTGAACTCATCGTTGATTTACGTTTTCGGGGGCGGTCACTCTCGAGCAGAAGGCACGGAGACCGAGAAGGAGAAGGACGTGCCTGTACAGTAGTTGCTTGAGTTGTGTATACGTTTTAAAAAGAACCAACATGACAGCTCATTTGTTTTCTGTCGTTTTGCTCCGCTGCAGAAACTGCCCGTGTGAAAGCAAGTGGAGCTGCGTCGACGCTGCCACGCTCAGCGGCTTTGTACATGTGAACGCTCCACAAAATTTGTCCCGGTGTAAAATATATTGCAACAAAATACACCGGTGCAGCGCTGGAGCAAATGTGTGCCGTGTGAACACCCCTATAGTGGAAGTCACTTTGACAACACTTAAGTAGTAGCTCAAAATGCTAATGGTAATAACAGTTCAATTTGGGGACTGCATGAAAGAAACGGGTGGAGAGGAGGGATCGGAAGTGAAGCTTCGAACACACCAGCTGGAGGCGACTGTGAAAACTTTTGATTGATCTCAGATGACCTTCATCTTTGGTTTTGTTTGCCTATTGTTCAAGTGAATGACCTCAGCAATTACAGGCTCACTGACCTGCAAGATTTCCAGAATCTTCAGCTTTGTGTCCATTACTGTCAGGCCTATCTTGTCGATGCTGTCTTTGGCCATTCGCTGTCCATCAAGCACAAGCCCCGCCGCCCGGGCCCCTGCCCCACCAAATAAGGACTGCTTCCTACTGAGGACCATGGTTGTCATCATTTGACCCATGCCATGGATGGAACGTTTCACATTCTTCCCTTAAAGGTGGAAAAAGAGTGACAACAATGGGACATTCCCGTAATGTTTCACAAGAAAAGGATTAATAAATGTTTGGGATTGCAGGATTCACCTGATCCTTCGTCATTGATCAGTGAGGTGCTATGGGAGGGGTTGGGACCACAGTCAATGATTCCCAGCAGTGTTCTAGTGAGTCGCAGCAGCTCAAAGAAGCTGTAGAAGCCGAAGTAGATGAGATGCCGCGCCAAGCTCACAACCTTCACAGGGAACAGGAATGAAGTCAGAAGAGGAGGCAAAAACTGAAGTGTTCTTGGTGCCGGAGGTCCCTGCGGACCTCATAGGTCAGCTTGTTCTTCTCCTCATTGTGAAAGGGCAGCTCCTCGTTCAACACGTTGTTGAGATACTCCTCCATGAAGACCATGGTGTTGGCGAAACGGTTCTTCTTGTTGTCTCTGCTGTCATCCATGTTTGAGTCGTAACTGAGGTGGGAACATAACACAGTTTGATTAAAGGGGACATATGGTGTAAAAGTGACTTTTTCACAGTCTTGTGGTGCAGTAATTCCTATCCAGTCTGCCAGGGCACAGTGTGGCACGTAAGCTGTTAGGGTGTGCCGCAGAAAATGATCAAATATCATATAATTGGTCAGAAAATTACAAATTATTATTATTTATTTATAATGTATCATGTATGTGTATTCATCTAGCTATGTCACCGTTTTATAGTGACAGACAGAACAAATACTGTATATTCCGCACTATTTTTCACACTATAAGTCGCTTCAGTGTATAAGTTGCACCCTCAATGAATGGCCTATTTAAAACTGTTTTCATATATAGGGCGCACTGCATTATAAGGCACATAGAATAGAATCCACAATAGTTGCTGCCATTGTGTTGTGCATCCACTAGATGGAGCTACATAGGGGGGATACAATACAATACAGCTTTATTTACATAGAGCTTTCACAACCACTGCAGCTGGAACAAAACACTACATAGAACATTTAAATGGCCATCCACAACCTGGCCCCTCCCTACCTGTCCGAACTTCTTCAGGTGTATACCCCCACTCGCTCCCTCAGATCCTCATCCTCCCTCCGCCTGTCAGTGCCCCCTGCCCGCCTGAGCACCATGGGAGCCAGAGCCTTCAGTCGCGCTGCTCCTATGCTCTGGAACAGTCTACCTCCGGACCTCCAAAACTGTACACCTCTCTCCACTTTCAAGTCCCGTTTAAAAACTCACCTGTTTAGGACTGCCTACCTAATTCTCCCACTTCCCATGTCTTGTGATTTTATGTCCTGTTTTTATATAATACTGCTCTTATCTATTTTTATATTGTATTTCCTCATTGTCTGTACAGTGTCCTTGGGTGGCATGAAAAGCGCTTTTAAATAAAATGAATTATGATTATTATTCTTATTATTATTAAAATACTACGTCCGAGAAATCAGAATATTGATCCATATATAAGGCACATCGGATTATAAGGCGCACTGTCGGTTTTTAAGAAAAGTGAACACTTTTAGGTGCATCTTTAAAGCAGAAAATACGGTAAATGACTGCTTTAGATGATTTTTGCTGGGTGTCAAAAAAAGTCATAACGGTACTGATGTGGTAAGGAGACCGGCAAGTGGAGGCCAAGACAATGAGGCACACGTAATCAAGAAGCCTTTATAAGGGAGTAGTGTACAGTGTTGGGTCATGTTCCTTTGCAGTGGAAAAACAACACTGAGGATATTTTGATGAGCTGTCACACTAATCATCTTTTTTTAAATCAGTAAAAACGTATTATTTTTAATAATAATTATTATATTTTTAATAATAATAATAATAATAATAATAATAATAATAATATGTCTCTGCAGCGCCACCTAGAGTGGAAAAGAAAAAAAAGAACTGTACTGGTACATTTGACCTAGTCCTATGAAAATTGGTAGGCATGTATGTGTAGCACCCTGAGACGTATACAAAAAGTCAATTGTGGCCAAAGTAAAAAATAAACAGGAACTGAGCTATGAATTTTTAAAAGCCCAATCTTGGCCCATTTTTGCACATTTACAGGGTTCATATTTTTACACCCCTGTCCTAGACTATTTATCCAATTGATTTTAAACTGTGGCTACATCATCTTAAGACATGGGACAAAAGGGGAAATACAATTTTGAGTTTTCGAACTACTATATGACGGGGGCAGCGAATTGCTTTATAACTTCCCTGTAGAAAAATCCCAAACCTCACATCAATGTAAATAGTTGCATCCTGAAGATGTCTCTGTGATACTTACATATAGAGCCACCCAGTGATGACGAAATATATTTTTATTTTTAAAAATTACCTATATTTATATTTTAATGTACTTCAATGTACGCTGAATGAATCTAACTAACTCTCAGAAAAGCCTGAAGACGTTTCTCATGCTGGTGGGAACGGTTTGGCCGATGCCATGCCGCAAAGTTACAGTAACAATAAACATTGCTGCTTCTTTAATAAAAGTCAAGGCTTTGAACTTAACATCGTAGTGGCAATTTTAAAGGTCTAAACATGCATAAAAACACATGAAACTTTGCACACACATCTAGCCTGGCAAAACAATCAATAATTTGTTAGTTCATGATGCATTTTTTTTTTAATTGTCTCTCGAATGCCCCTTAGAATGTTTTAACAAAGTAGTGCTGGTTTTAAGTTCCACCTATCCATCTATCTATCCATTTTCTGAACCGCTTTATCCTCACAAGGGTCGCGGGGCATGCTGTAACCTATCCCAGCTGTCTTCGGGCAGTAGGTGGGGGACACCCTGAACCGGTTGCCAGCCAATCGCAGGGCACACACAGACAAAACCATCCACGCTCACGCTCACACCTAGGGACAATTTTCAATGTTCAATCAGCCTGCCATGCATGTTTTTGAAATGTGGGAGGAAACCGCAGCACCTGGAAAAAACCCAGGCAGGCACGGGGAGAACATGCAAACTCCACACAGGAAGGCCGGAGCCGGGATCGAACTCACGACCTCTGCACTGTGAGGTCGACATGCTAATCACTAGATCACCGCCTGTTTCACCAAATGCTACAAAAATTTGGTGGTACATGTAACAGCCGAAGACCTACAAAAAAAAAAGTCCCTAGAAGGCATATGCTAAAACCAAACAAGGTATCCGCCATTTTAAAATTATTTTGAATTTTGGTGCTGCCTGGACTACAAAAGCTGCTGTAACTTGACCCACACGGTCATATCTTGTCAATATTTGACACATCTAAAACAGGCAAGACAGCGGCCCTTGAGGAAGGCCCCAGCCTTTACACATTAAGTCACGCAACAGACAAAGCAGCCGTGGCTAATGAAGGTTATCTTGTTTACAGCGATAAAGCTTTCTTATTCTTACTGGTGCTGCTACTTGGCTGAAACTGAACTACTTTCTGTGTGTGTGTGTGTGTGTGTGTGTGTGTGTGTAGGAGATGGCTAAGTGAGGCTAAAAACTGCAAACTCCCATGACGGCTTACTACGACTTACTCCTTGATAGTGATGGAGGTGGGGATTTCGGTCCAAAGTCGGGCAAACTTAACAGGCGTGACCAGTTCTTGTGGGTCGCGGTCCACGTGAGCATGCAGCATCAGGCGACAGAAGGACGCTCGCAGATCGAAGGGCAGAGTCTCATCCATCATGCACAGAAAGATGAGCTCCACATCCAGCTGCTTAGAGATTTCGTCAATGGCCAAGTACTGGCGGTCCAAACACATTCTGGCAAAAAGCTTCAACTGGTACCTGAGCAGATAAGATATCACACTTTCACAAGGATAATGTCAACATTCATGCCACAATTCATAAGCAGTACTACGAAGAAGTATTAAGGCCAGAGTAAAAGAACAAACATGATACTGCGCGACATTCTAAATATTCATGTATTTTCAAAATGACAAGCAGTACATTTTCATGAATAAATTCATAATATTTTGAGAATCAGGTGTTCTTATAAAAGGGGCCATATGGTGTAAATTTCACTTTTAAATTGTTTTGCATGTACAGTGAACCCTCATTTATCACAGGAATTAAGAACCTGCGAAAGGCGAAATCCATAAAGTAGTCAGTGTCACTGCTCCGAAAGGTTTTCTTCCTAGTTTTGGAAGACTTAACAATTTGGCCAATGTTCAACAGCCTTTTGTGTCCACACGTCCATCACTGAGGAACACTATTGTTTTGGTGGAAAATTATGATGAAAATATACAGTTACACAATAGACAACATACCCACAAGCATCTCAACTCCATAAAACACACATTAGTCATGGCCACATACCGTTTCGCCTTCTAAACAGGAATTTAGGAGTAATTAGAAGAAATCAAAGCTCTTGCCGTATGCACCTCGCGCTTTCATCTCTTTTCTTCAACTGACATAATGCCGAATCAACATTAACCACTTTCTGCCTGCCACTCAAGGCAACCCGAAAATATAACAGCAGGGGGAACAATAACGTAAATAAATGTGGAGTTTTTAGCAAATAACATACATTGTTATTGTCATTTCACTATCATGTAGGAACCTACTTTGCACGTCTCGCAGTTGTCACTGGGTGGTACCACCGCACTACGGTTCACTTACATTACGAAATGTCCTTCCATACTTATTTGTCATGTCCTTGTTTATGATGATAATCATGCAGCGTGTTATACCGGAGACAAATTTCTTGTGTGTTCTACATACCAATAAAGATGATTCTGATTCTGAAAACAATCCACATCAGGTCCACACAACGTAACAACAACACCATATGACAAAACAAAAGACAAAAACAACAAACAAAAAACGCAAGGCTCTTGAAGAGCACTTGCCAAAGGCTGCCTACTCGGGTGCCATCTTGGGGGCAAACAAATAAATAAAATAACGGCATACATCAATATTTCACCAGTTAATCTCCTTCAATACTTACCATGACATTCTTGAATAAGATAGAGAATAGGGCTGTTACAAGAGTGTCATGTCCTGAATTGGTATGCTAAAATCAAGTAATGAATTTGAAAAGAATCAGTATTATGGTATTATGGAAGAACTTTTTCAATTAGGAGCTGCAGGCTTCTTCCCACTTTTTTGCCTCCTCTGGTCAAGTTATGAGCAAAAAGTAGTTTTATAAGGTTTTTATTTCTTTATAATGGTGTGTGTTTTCACTTGTATCAATATTGCATTAATTTTTTTACCACACCTCGGTTAAATAAAAAGTAAGTACAGTGTAACTTCGATTTGGCGCTGCAACGGATACATTGCATTTCTTTTCAAACCACAACCTCCAACTTTCACTGCAGTGGTATGAAGCAGTGGAAAATCAGCACCTCCAAATCTGAGGCCACAGTCTTCATTGGGAAAAGGTTGGATTGCCCTCAACAGGTCGAGGATGCGATTCTGCCCTAAATGGAGAAGTTCAATTATCTAGGTCAATGAGTGAGAGGAGGGTGGCGTGTAAGATTGACAGACGGATCAGTGCAGCGTCTGCAATTACGCATACTTTGTATCGGTCTGTTGTGCTGAAGAAGCAGCTTAGCCAAAAAAAATGTCCCAGTTGATCTACGTTCCTAGCCTCATCTATGGTCACAAGCTGTGGGTCATGACTGAAAGAACAAGATTGCGGGTACAACCGGTTAAAATGAGTTACTTCTGCAGGGTTTCCAGGCACAAATCTCAGTTTACAAAGGCAGACGCGCCAAGTAAGAAGTATCTAAGACACCTGTGTCAAACTCAAGGCCCGGGGGCCAGATCTGGCCCGCCACATTATTTTGTGTGGCTCGCTAAAGCAAATCAAACATGTCAGCTTCTATGATGCTTGCTACAATCTGTATCAAAAGTTTTCATTTTCATATGTAATATCTAAAAGATATTGCAAGTTTTCTTGTTACCGAAGCCCTCATTACAGTAACTTCAACTAGAGTTGAATAAACCATTCTTCTTGACTCCTTTATATGGTTTCAGAGTCACAATGGCCCTCCAAGAGAAACGGCAAATATAACGTGGCCCGTGACAAAAAATGAGTTTGACACCCCTGAGAAATCGAAAAGCATTTTGATAGTGAAAGAAAAACTAACCACTAAATAGAGGTGTGAAATGTGTGACTTTGAATGTGTACATGATTTGGGCGAATGTGCGAGGGACGGGCCCCAGCAGAGAAAGCTGATTAGGGGGGATCGGCGAGCCCTTTCAGTACTTAGGATGCAATTGGCTAACAGATCATCCTGACCTCCATCCATTGCATTCCAGGTACTGATTCCATTACTAATATTTGAAAAACATAATGACTAACCAAATTCCTCCATAATGAGAATGAATAATACATGTTTTCACCACAACTGTACCCAAAAGTGAGTGTTTCGGATAGAAGGTAATTTACCCCATCTCGCTTGTCATCGACAATCTAGTTTCCTTCCAACAATTCAAGAACGGGTGACCTATGTGACCTGCAGTTCCGAGATCATCCATCCAGGTATACATTTTGTTCAATAGAATTACACCAACGTGCCAACAGCTCACAGTGGCCCGGGCTCTGAAGGCCTTTCACAGCTGCTTGTTGAATTTCAAGCCTTTATTGTTCTGACATCATCTTATTTATTCAACTCAGTTATTTTGAAGTGCCTCCTGCTTGTGCGGTGGTCAAATCTAATCATTTGTTATTTTTGTGTGAATAAACCTGATTTGAGACTGGATTATTATTGTTCTTCAGAGGAATAACATGGTGGGCTTGCTTAGGACATCAAGAACACTGTGTGTTAGTGTGACATTCGTGAAAGTATTTGCGTGCTTGAAAAATAACAAACACTGACTGCCGGAGACACCAAGAACAATATTTGTCGAACACTGTTCTTTTAGAGACATACTGGCTGACCTGTAGTAGGTAAGTACGTTCTCGTCATGGGCATTGCCTTGTCGAGCCTCCTGAGCGAGCTGCCTTATGCTCTTCTCCTGCTTCTCATTGGTCTTGTCAGTCCACACCAGCCATACCTACAAGAAACAAACAATAATTGTGCTTCAGTAATGAAGATAACCCCTGACGAAGACAAACTAGAATGAAGCTAATGAAGGAATATAGATCATGAGGATTAGCGAACACTGTGAGGTCCCTACTGTTTTTCTGAGGATGATGATGACGATGATTATTATGATGGGCCAAGCAGCATCTGCTTTTTGTTTCTCTGGAATTTATTAGGGACCAAGAGTTCATTCTGCAGCTAAAATAGAAAAGGCTTAGTTGTGCTCCTTAAAATCTTTAACAAAACAGCCCCGGTGAACATTTCACCAAGATTTTTTATGTCATTTTTATGTCATGTGTTTTATGTCATGTGTTGTGTTCATTATTTTACTTTTTGTTCGTGTTTTATGTTGTGTGTTGTGTTTAACTAAAGCCCAAGCCCTACAAAAAAGTCTCTGGAGCCCTACTCTAAACTCAAAAGGAAGATGGGCATTTCAAATTTCCTTTTCTGCCCAAGTTTTGGCCCTTCATTGCTGTCATATTTGATCAAACTAGCATTTAATGAGATATATTTCATTTTCCCCAAAATTTCAATTACAATGTGCCAGTATCATGCTAGTACCCAACGTTGTATGTTAAGAAGTCAATACAATGATTTACAAACCCAGTTTCAATGAAATGTGTTAAACATAACTAAAAAGAGAATACAATGATTTGCAAGAATCATGTTGAACTTCTATTTAATTGAACTGCTACAAAGATGAATAATGCTAATCAAACACCTACTTGGAACGACCCACAGGTGAAGAGGCTCACTAGGAAAAGGAGGGTGCCATGATTTTGTATAAAAGGAGCTTCCCTGAATTGCTCGATCATTCACAAAGATGGGATGAGATTCACCTCTTTGTAAACAGCTGCGTGAGAAAATAGTCAAAGAGTTGGAGGACAATGCTGCTCAATGTAAAATTTCAAGGAATTTAGGGATTTCACCATCTACGCCAGAGGTGCACAATAGGTCGATCGCAATCGACCGGTAGCTCACGATCGACCGGTAGCTTGGGGACTGGTCCCAAGTCAATCGCGAGGGGCGTAGAGGGGAAGAAGAACAAACAACCTAAAACATTTGTGTGTCTGTGTTAATGGTAAGATCGGGCCGCCCGAGCCCGAATTTCGGGTCGGGTCGGGCTTCTCTCTCGCTGACTTTTTCTTTTTTTTTATTCCGAGGCCGTGAATTGTTTTGGCCACGAGCGACCGTGGTTCGCAAAAAACAGAAGTCGCCTCATCACAACACGTACTGTACTGAACTCTAGCAATGACAATTCGTAGCACTCCTTCCAGTCTCTGTTGAGTATCCACCCGTCAGTGTTCGTCTTTGTCTCTCTGCTTCTCTCTCTTTAAGTGCCGTGATAGATTCTTAAGGACGTACAGCTGCTGTGGTTTACGGCCCAATTCTCAACCCGTCAAAATGACGGACGGCCTTAAATATTCCCCGTCCACTCTTAAAAAAAATCCGTCAATGATGGGAAATTGTCGGTTAATGTAACCTCTTCAGAAACAGAAATATAAGAGATGTACATTTTTATACAGTCTTGTTTAACTTAGATTTCATTACGAAAGACAGGCTTTGTTATCAGAAATCGCCCCTCCTCCTCCCGAGTCCTCACAAATAAAATATGAAATGTCGGGTTTGCTTCGGGCTCGGGCCTGCAAATCAAGTTAAGTGATCGGGCTCTGGCCAGGTCGGGCTTAAATACCCTCGGGCCGGGTCGGGTCGGGCTCAATTTTTTAGGACCGATCTTAGCTCTAGTCTGTGTGCATTATAAATATGACATATTTTTGTGTTATTGCACACTGCACCCTTAAGCATCCTACTAGTCTGACTTTCACAAAAAGTATTTAAAAAAATAAAATAAAAAAGCCGGTGAACTTTAACCTATGGTGGCGCGTGACCTGCTTCACCGGAAGTTGTTAGAGGTCAGCAGTCTGCAAATGCAGCTTGCAATCAGAGCTCTTGTGCAATAGCTTTTATTGCTATTATAAATCGAAGTTCGTTTCATTAACAATTCACCAAGGGCACTGGCAAAAAATGGCAATCTGGAGTGCCAGAAGAAGCATTTTAAAATGGTACACGTGAGCTACGATCGTTAACGCGCCGCAAAAGCCCAGGTCTCGACAAAGCGTAGGCAGTGATTTTCTCTTGTGTCTACTTTACTTTTGTGTTTCTTTCATCTTAGGTATGGCTGTTGCTCATTATGGCCTACGTGTTCATGTGTGTGCGTATGCGCGCGCGTGTGGCAATGAGTCAATCGCGGGAGGTGGGTTGATTGAAAAGTAGATTTTCTTTTGGTCTTTCATCTTAATGGCTGTTGCTCATTATGGCCTACGGTTCACACCCGCGTGTGGCAATGAGTCTCGCGGGAGGTTTTGATTGAGGGGTCAATTCAGGGGATTTAGGGATTTCATCATCTACAGTCCAGAACATCATCATAAGGTTGAGAGAATCTGGAGAAACCACTGCATGCCAAGGATGAAAATCAACAGTGAATGCAGACAGCACTGCATCCAAAACGAACATCAATGTGGAAAGCATATAATCAGATTGGCTCAGGAACACTTCAGAAAGACAATGTCCAAAAATTCAGCTTAAAACTCCAATATGCAAAGCAAACACCCCACAAACGCTGTCGGCTTCTCTGAACACAAGCTCATCGGAAATGTACTGATGCAAAATGGAGAAATGTTCTGCGATGTGAAGAGGAAGCACATTTCACATTGTTTTGGGAAATTGTGGACATCCTGCCCCGTGAGCCAAAGAGGGGAACGACCAACTAAATTCCTTCCATGTTTAATTTGAATTAAATTGATAGCCCTCTCTACACCTTCTGACCATAAAAATCGGATCCCTGCACGTTGTTCTCCACTGGTGCATGTGGAGCAGTGGAGCGGCCATTTTTATCGACTGAAAGAAAAACGTGTAACAATCGATCAAACAAAAATATCAGCTGATTGCGATCACGTGACACACAAGTTCTCGGATGCAGGCAAAATTGCATCGAACTTCAACACAAGCGCACGCTGTAGCATAAAATAATTTTTGACTTACCCTCACATTTTGCCAAATGCTGTTGCCGTGGGAACGCAGTGATTGCCCCCAAAATGTTATGGTATTAACATTCTTGAAAACATACCATACTTGGCACACGCATCCCGTTTGGACAATTAATCACTATTTTTCAAGTTTATTTTGTGGTTGAAAAGACAAAAGGCTTAGTTGCGACCTCTACACGTTTTATTTGAAACCACCCCAGTTGTATACTTCACCAGGATCTTCCAAAAGCTGAAAGCACATGTAACAGCCCAAGACCTCAAAAAAGTCTCAGGATTGCCTACTGAAAACTCAAATCGAAGTTGGCCATTTATAATTTCCTTTCTAATCGATTTGATTCAGGGAGGAGAGATTTGCAAGTGGGAATAGAAGGGAACAAATTTGTTTTGGAAAACATTTATTATTACCTCATCTTCATCTGCGTAGTCGTCCATTCCCATATATTGCGTGGGGATTTCAGCTGGGGCCACGTCTTTGGGCACCCGCCGCCTGCAATTAAAACAAAGTCAACAAGAATTGTACAATGTGTGTGTGGCATTTTTTGTTTACTCTACAGGGGATGTTTTTTTTTTTCCCAGAAAAACAAGTAACTTACTCATCCATTTGAAATGTCAAGCGAATGACACATTCCAAACCATTTGCAATATGTATAATTTTTGCATGTATGGCATCCACTAGCGATTTACCACAAAATGATTTGGAGTACATGTCAAGACATTGTTCTGAAGATAACCACAAAGTTTTAGTACAACAGAATTAAAGATAAGAGATCAATGCACAGGTGCATGTGCACTTACACATGCCAACATACGCGTGCATGCACTCGCTGAGCTCATTGTTTCACTTCTGTTCATAGTTCATTCCATCAGTTCAATTAAGTGCTGATCAATATTTTTGTGGTGTTGCTTATGTTGTTTAGTAGAAGGAGAGTCCTATTTAGATGTTTGAGATGTCAAAAAAGCAAAAAATAGTAGTGCCATAGTAGAAATAATGCTTGGAATGCCTGCTTGTACAAAAAGGTATTTTCTCCATTTTATTTCCTCAGAAACTATCTGATGAAATTGAGCCATTTTACTAATGCTGATTGATAAAGAATGGAAAAAGATAGTCACACCTTTTTTTAAGCAGAAAGACGAGAGGCTCATCTTTGCTTTGCTAGGCTGCATGTTAATATTGAAATAGAACACCTGTGGGTTGCAAGATCAGTCAAAATCCAGTAGAACGGCTGGTATTGCGGGGTTTGCTCCAGTGACTATGGCTAGGATTCAATGAGGTAACATCATTGCAATAATCAAATCCAGTGTGGTTATTAGTATGGATGCGGCCATTTTGTAGAAACAGAGGCAAGCACCATCTTTCTCATGCGACATTCCCCACATCTCACCACACTCACTCAGTCTTGATGAGGATGTCCTGGTTTATGGGCTCCAGCACACACTTGCAGATGAGTTCCTGAGTGACGGGAATGGCCACGTTGTTGGAGACACACAAGTCCGACAAATAGTCCAGAAAGCTGAAGAGAGAGTAAGATAAGATAAGATAAGATAAGATAAGATAAGATAAGATAAGATAAGATAAGATAAGATAAGATAAGATAAGATAAGATAAGATAAGATAAGATAAGATAAGATAAGATAAGATAAGATAAGATAAGATAAGATAAGATAAGATAAGATAAGATAAGATAAGATAACTTTATTAGTAAGTGCAACCATGCTCTCTCACTCGCTAACGTCCCCCAACACTGCTGTGGCACCGCGCCATGCCTACCGGGGCTCGCGGTTCTTGCGGACTAGACTGACGAAGGTCTCCACTTCGGTCTTGGTGATGTGCTTCTCTAGCAGCTTGCGATTGTTGTGCAGTAGCGCAGTGATAGTGTCCTCTGCCAGGATGTCATAGCCGATTTGACCCTGCATCAGGCCGAACTGCTTGGCGATGTGCTCCTGGAAGAAAAAAAAACAACAACAAATGCAACTCAACTCTATTTATATTGCACTTTTACAAAAGTTGCAGCTGTAACAAAGGACCATATTTACACGACCATAGGAGGCACCATATGAAAAGGTATAGTACAATCCATTGGCAAGTTGTGGAGTAACTCACCCGGCGCCGCCTTCCAGTTTTTGGAAAGCTGTGTTCGCCATCTGTCATTCATCTCGCTCCCACAACTTCACTTTGAACCCTTGTTTATGCTGATGTCCAGCGGTTGGCGTTCCTTTGTCAAGCCTCCCAGAATGATGGCAAGCTCTTGGTGCACGTGTTTTTTCACAGCGGCCGTGAGATGTGTTAACTCGAATAATAACTCCACTTGTATAATGGTCGTAGAACTCTTTATTTTTGCGACCGCTCACCATAACCAACAGCAGGACAACTACAACTCACTCCTGAAAACCAATGCTCTCGTTCCCCATCGTTGAGGCAACACTGCCCCCTAGCAGTGTAACATTGTAAAGGTTATTACTAATAATAAAACAACAAACTCAGTATCTTCTTTAAAAAAAAAATTAAAAAAAAGTACTGTCCACTTCAACAAGAAAAAGCAAGATTAAACATTACATTTTAAAGTACAATGTACATGATGAACAATGTGTCTGTTCATTTAATTGTCCAATGCCCTTCATAGAGAGCCTTGAGTAACAATGCTGGAGATGCTCCCTTTTTTGTTAGACAGTCTGCCAATTGATCTTTGGTACTTGACCATAGCACCTGTTGGACTCCTTTTGATTGGATCAGCTCTTTAATAGAACTGATTTCCAGGCGCAGCCTTTTTTCAGCAACAGACTTGGTAGATTTCAATGCCTCCATAAGCGAATGATTATCGGTGACACAAATGATCGGCACAGGTTGGTTAGTACTACCAGCATAGAGCTCAGAGAATAATGTTGACAGAAAAATTGCATTGTCAATTCCCTCAGACATAGCCAATGTCTCACCTGCGAGTGTACTCCTGACAATTCTCTTAATTTTCTTTGACTGCCACGAGATGGGAGAAAACCGGCCGCCGCCCATCAAAACAACAAAGTGCCCACCTTGGGTGCCCCCATCAGAGAGGTTTGCAAAAGATGCATCAGTGAATGCAACCAACTTTAGGCTATCATCTTTCCCAAGGTGTCTAAAGCTCAACTCAACTGATTTGGTCTTAAGATTAGACACAACTCTGTTTGCTTCATGAATTGTTTGTATGGTAGCACATTTGAGATTTGCAGCCAGATTACTGGCATCAAACATGGCATCGGGTCTGCTCTGTCTTGCAACCCACAAAAGTTGCCCTATTTTTGATCTGAGCTGATCTCTTTCTTGATCAGTAACAGGTGAAGCTTGCTCAGCTGCTCGCGATGGTGTTAGATGTATAGTCTGTAAATTCTCGATGTATGTGGCTTGGTGTATTTTTACTTTGTTGTCAGAGGTTACAAAATCTACACCCACAAAAGAAAAATTGTCGTGAGCTTCACGACCAACATTGAATTTCGCTTTGAGATGCACCATGACAGTCATTTCAAACATTTGAGATCCACCCCAAATGAAATCATCAACATGACAAGCAAGAACACCAGTTACATTTTTTTCATTGTCCAACCAGTAGAAAACTGCCGGGTCAACTTTGGATATAGTACCTCCCGCATCGATCATTATATCCTTCACTCTGTTGTACCAATACAGAGATGCATCTGCTAGACCATACACACACTTTTTTAATTTCCAAAGTGTTCCTGTACTGTTAGCTTCTGGAGGAGGTTTGACAAAAATGTCTCTGGATAGTTCCATGCCCTGTAGGAATGCTGATTTTATGTCCATTGAATGAAGTGTCCATTGTTTTTGACAAATCACTGCTACAAGAAGCCTCAGTGATTCTGAGGCACAAGTTGGCGAGTCCTTTTGTAGCTCTGCAACTTGCAGCTCCTCAAATCCTCTTGCTACCAGCCTTGCTTTTGGTACCACACCGGTCACTGTCTCTTTCAGAGTGCACACCCAACGGGTGGATATGCACTTTTGACCCTTGTCTCCAACTTCCTCAAACACATCATTTTGTCTCCAATTCTGTATTTCACTTGTTTTGGCTTCATCAAATAATACATCATTTGCCACATATATATTCTCACTTCTGAAGTCCGATACATTTTGATCCACCTGAATTTGAAGATTCTCTAATTGCGACACATCTGCGGATTTGTTGGTGCCAGACACTCCAGCAGGCTCAAGAAGTTCCAAATTGTACCAATTTTTATATTTTCCGGTTGCTTTTCCTGCACGTCCTAAGACCTTTGCTGTTTGTTGAACACTTGTTTCTGTGTTTTTGAATGTTACAATTTGACCAGTCTTTAGTTTGATATTTCTTTCATGCTCTTGTCCTTCAGTCCATGTGTTTGCCACAGCTGGCAATGGATCATTCTCCGTGTACTCAGCATGAGGCTCTCCTTCCAACTCCTCAGTCGTACACAGTTGCTTGCTGTCGGTCCCTTTATCACAGGTTGTCTGTGGGTTATCATCATGTTCCTGAGTAACCTTTTTTAGTCTGAGGTGATGAACTCTAATGCAGGTGCCTCCATGTCGAACAAAAACAACTGCACCATCTTGTCCAATGACTACTCCTGGCCCTTTCCATTCTGGACAGTCCAACCGCTTGTAGTAAACCTTGTCACCTAGTTCATACTTCTCATCTGTGTGACGCAGTTGTTTCTTGAGTGCTCTCCGTATTCTCTCTGAATACTCCGCTTCAGTAAAGGCCTTTCTTGCTGCATGCAAAGCTGAAATATGCTTTGCAACCCATTCGCTTTTCGTGGTGCCTTCCAGAGCAGGTGCTTTGTCAATCAACACAGAAGGTAAGTTGGGGTTCTGTCCGAATACCAGTTGATGTGGACTGTAGCCATGGACACTTTGCATGCAGTTCTTTGCCATTATAGCCCAATCCATAGCTGTATTCCAGTCGCATCCAGTGCTTGTTTTAACCTTCATTGTAATCTCAGTTAGTGTTTGATTGTGTCGTTCTAACAGCCCATTACTCCAAGGACTGTAGGCAGCTGTTGTCTTTACTTCCATGTTGAAATTCTCAGCCATGTCTCTCACTTCTTCATTGTTGAACTCCCCACCATTGTCACTGAACAGTCTTTTAGGGGGACCGTGCACACTGATCCAGTCATGAATAAAATGCTTCACTATATCAGAAGACTTCTTGGTAGTCAGGACACTTCCTGCACTAAAGCGAGTGAACTGGTCAATAATATGTAGGTACCACACTCCTGGTTCTAGCTCATGCAAATCTACAGCAACAGTTTCATTGTATGTTGATGCAAGTGGTAAGCCAACAGCAGGTTTTGGTTTGACACGGCAATATTTCTGACATACCTCACATTGACTTACTACCTTCTGTAGCAGGTTGACACAGCCAGTGTCCTTGTTGCCAGAGCTACTTAAGAGTCTTTGCAGCTTGTCAGCAGAGGCATGTCCAAATTGTTTGTGGAGTTTAACTAAAACTCTCATCTTTTCATCGGTTTTCATTTGATCCGTTATTGTCAGTATCTCTTCTTCAGCAGCTGATATCGGCTCCACATTGTCATTTTTATTGTCACAGTCCAAAATGCTAACACAGTAATGTCCAGAGCTAGTAAAGTCTAGTTTAACAGGCCGCTTGAACATTACTGCACTGTCACGCTCCATGTCCAAAACAGTTCCAGCTCTTTTAAGTGATGCTTTACTTAATAGCAGTGGAATTTCGACAGGTACAACTTCAGTCTCTATTCTACACTTTGTTTGCCCAATTTTGGCGGGTATCTTCACGCTTTTCACCGAATAGACCACTTTCCCATCTCCAAACTTAAATGGTCTATGACTTGGCTTTTCTGTCTCTCTCATAGTATTTGCACTTTTCTTTCCCAACACTGTACGATAGTGTTCAAGCCACTGTTGTCCACACACTGTTCTAGTGCAAGCAGTGTCTATTATAGCGGTGCCAAAACATTCTGTCATCAATATTTCTGCATCCGTAGGCGACTCCTTAGTGAGCAGTGTAACATTACACTCATCAATTTCTGTTTTATCATCCTCCGTTATTTTGACATTCTCACTTTTGTGTGGGCAGTCTTTTGCCCAATGAAACGTGCTTTGACATACCGCACATTTTGATCGCCGTCCATACTTGTCAAGCGGATTTGTACCGTTCTGAGGAGTTTTCTGTCGAGGTTTTTGCCAGCCACCGCTTTTTGTCTTCGCTGCTCCGTAGCATACACGGTTTCCTGCTTGATGCCCTCCGTCCCCGCACTCGCGTTCGCGCCAAATATCCTCTTCAGCACCGACTTCATATTCGCAAAAGTTAAGTCACTGCATGCTGTTAGAGCCAGTTGTCTGTCTGTCGTATCCAAGCACGCCAGTATCCAACAGCTTGAAAGCTAAAACAGCGTCGGGCAGCTCCATTTTGTATTTCCGCATTCGTGAATAGCGCTGTTCAAATTCAATAATATAGTCCGCCATGGACCCGTTCACGTCTTTCACAATCCGGTCAAAATTGGAGTAAGCCTCATACGTTCTGTCCTTTTCTTCTTTGAGGAACAATCCATCAAGTTTGCCGAATAAAGTGTCCATTCCCGTGTCTTGATTTAAATCATCAGCGGGAATTTCCATCGCTGTCTCTCGTGCCCTACCCAAAAGCGCCAAAGCCACCGCGAGAGCTTGCTTTTTCTTCTCCAAGTCGGTGACTCTTGTCCAAATTCCGACTTCATTTTTCCAGCTTTCGTATGGTTTTCCTTCTTCAAAAGGCGGCGGGATTCTGTAGTTGCTAACCATCCTCTGCTACCAGTGTTAACTCGAATAATAACTCCACTTGTATAATGGTCGTAGAACTCTTTATTTTTGCGACCGCTCACCATAACCAACAGCAGGACAACTACAACTCACTCCTGAAAACCAATGCTCTCGTTCCCCATCGTTGAGGCAACACTGCCCCCTAGCAGTGTAACATTGTAAAGGTTATTACTAATAATAAAACAACAAGATGTGCACGCATGGAGTCATAAATAAGCAGGGAGGGTAAGGCGTGGAAAAAAATCATCCAAACTCTTCGCATACCCCTCACTCAGCCACTCTCATTTTCTCCTCGTCCATAGCAGCCTTTTTGATTTGCCTTCACGAACACTCCAGTTGAAAACTTTTCTTTCAGTTCAGTCTTTCTCTTAAAAATCGCCATGGGTGGCAGGTTCTGTACATTTCTATGGCAACCAAGCACAACAGTAAAATCCGACTTCTCAGGGTCCGTTGTGCATATCACTAGCGTGCTGGCCCCCTTCTTTTCAACAGTGTGGTTCACCGGGATGTCAAAAGTGAGCGCCACCTCGTCCATGTTGATGATGCGATTGGGCTGCATGTGTTTGTCGGCAATCTTTTTACAGCAGTAGGAGCAGAACGTGGACAGCTTTTCCTTGTAGTCCGCTGGAAGTTGCTGCGCCATGGTAGATAGTTGCCGCCGTTTCATAAAACCAAAAGTACCAAGATGGACCTCCTTGAAAATGTTTGATTTTCATTTCTTCTGCAAGGGTTTTTGCCCTCAGTCGAATTGTGACTGCAGAGACGCTTGTCCTGCCTCTTCTTTGACCGTGAATCCACTACTTGAGTTTGTCTTCCAACTCAGGCCACTTCGCCTTGTTTCCGCGGAAACTCAGCTTTGTCTTTTTGATTTGGCGAAGCTCGTTCTCCTGCTTTCTCCACTTGCGAACCATGGATTCGTTGATCCTAAATTCTCTCACGGCTGCTCAAATGCCATGTTCCTCTGCAGAACTGATCGCTTGAAGTTTGAACTGTGCTTCATAGGTGTGTTTCTTCATAGGTACCATTTTCATGATGTTGTTTTGTCCAATGCATGTACCGGCATTATATCCACCGACTAGAGGGCGTGCCTTTAGCGTTCTCCTTCACACCCACCCTTCCTTCTTTAATGTCCACATGCCATCCTCAGTTACGTCCGCCTTTCCTCTATATAAACATGCAAGCATAAGCATGTCTGCATATCATCAGATAGTCAAGCGGAGCGCTCATTGAAGTCACGCAGCAACATTCAAAGATTTTGGAACTCGGTACATAGATTAGGCACATTATTAGGCACACCCCTCCATTTTGGAGAGTATTTTAGACGTTTAAGTGCGCCCTACGGTCGTGAAAATACGGCATTTTACAGAACACGTGAGATAAAACAAACAAACAAACAAACAAACAAACGTTTTTTCTCCATTCCTAATTACGATTACACAGTAGATGAAAGAGGATTCAAAGACTCAAAGACTCCTTTCACCAGGCAATCAAAGATGCGATGATCACGTTTGCAGATGACATTGTCATCTGTAGTGAGAGCAAGGAACAGGTGGAGGAGAAACTAGAGAGGTGGAGGTTTGCGCTAGAAAGGAGAGGAATGAAGGTGAGTCGCAGCCAGACGGAGTACATGTGTGTGAATGAGAGGGACCCAAGTACAAGAGTGAGGTTACAAGGATAAAGAAGGTGGAGGATTTTAAAGTCCAAGTGTGAAGTAAAGTTGGCCAACCATGTTTTTGAGTAATATCAATGGTGAACAATTATAAGCATATTTCCGTTTTTTTTTAAAGCAAGTCTTCCAGATTCTTTGTTTAACCCTGAGCAACGCCCTTGACAACGAAAATGCTTTTCTTCAGCAATCTTCGGAAATGACGTCACACGGAGAACTGCGAGGGAAGTCCGCCATTGAACAGCATTGTTACATTGCTTGTTGGTAAGATGCCACGGCGGCGTGTGGCGATGTAGTGTTTGCAATCGACAGAAACGCTGTACCAGTGGCCAAAGGATAGCAGGGCACATAAAAGGATATCTTTTATTCATACGAAGCGAATGAATTTCACGTCATCATCGACGGGTGTTCTCCACTTCAAAGATGCCTGCTTTCTCAACCGGTCTGCTTATGATCAAGGATTTTCAAAAAAGTAAGTGTGATTTGTGGACAAATGATGATTTTGTCAAAGCATAGCTGCCAACTCTTGTGGAATGAACAGTAGTAGGTAGCGACGTTAGCCGAAAGCTAACTCGAGAAGCTAGCAACGTTGAACAGGAGAAGCTAGCGACGTTAGTTTTCGGCTCGAGGCAAACCCCGAACGATGCTATTCATATCAGCGATGAGTAATAATGGCAGTCAGACAAATTGTTCTGGAAGTACATTTCAATACGTTGGCAGAGCTGCTTTGTTGACGAATGAACATTACACGTCCTCTTGGGAAACTGCCAATCATTTGTCACGCCTATTGCATTTTATGATTTATTTAATAATTAAATATTTGGTAAGATCATGAAATTACTTCACACTTGGCCTTTAAGTACTTGGGGTCAACTGTCCAGAGCAATGGAGAGTGTGGAAAAGAGATGAAGAAGCAGGCTGTAACGGCTGGAGAAAAGTGTCAGGTGTGATGTGCGATACAAGAGTTTCAGCTAAGATGAAAGGAAAGGTGTGTAAAACTGTGGTGAGACCAGCCATGCTGTTTGGACTGGACACAGTGCCACTGAATAAAAGACAGGAGGCAGAGCTGGAGGTAGCAGAGATGATGATGTTGAGGTTCTCTTTGGGAGTGACCATGTTGGATAAAATCAGGAATGAGCACGTCAGAGGGACATACTAGAGGTTTTGGAGTGAAAGTCAGAGAAGCCAGACTGAGATGGTTTAGACATGTCCAGAGGAGAAAGAGTGAATGTACTGGGAGAAGGATCCTGAGTCTTGAACTGCCAGACAGGAGGCCGAGAGGAAGACCAAAGAGGAGGTTTATGGATGGAGTGAAAGAGGACATGAAGGTAGCTGGTGTGAGAGAAGAGGATGCACAAAACAGGGTTAGATGGAGGCAACTGATTCGCTGTGGCGACCCCTGAAGGGAAAAGCCGAAAGCAAAAGAAGAAGAAGAAGCATGCTTGCTAAAATCTAGTTTTAAAGCAAACAACAAATTCTCACGTCTGTTGGTGAGTGACAAACATTTTTCACTGGGAGCAGTTATTCACACATAATCTCTCACACAATGTTACTGTCCATCAACAACAGTGACAAAAATATTTTGTCACACAACAGCTGCTTTAACAGCTCTTTTTATGGAATCAAAACAGAGCAATATAAAATTATAAAGTGCACATCTAAGGGTAAACTAGTACTCAGCCTATAGTGGATTTAAGCCATGGTTGAATATTTCGTTTTTCTCAAGTTTGCTTTGAACACAGCAGTCAGACTATGTTGATTCTGTTGGTCCTTCTTGCGCGGCAGTCTCTCTATGGTTTTGTGTAGACATCATTTTGGATGACTACATTTGGGTCGAGGCACAAGACTAGAGACGTTTTCTTATTTTCAGCGTGGTCGCTACCACTGCACCGCTGAACTCTCGACGTGCCTCAGCGCACCATCACTGTCAGACGAACACAGAGAAGCTCCACCCTCTTTATTTATATGGACACTGAACACGGTAACCTTCCACACAAAATAGTTCCAAACAAGTAACAATCGTGCCAGTGGCATACATCATACTCAACAGGCTACATGCTCTTTTTTCACCAGAGGCTCATCAACCTAGTCTCTTATTTCTCTCCCGAAACAGTGTCTTGTCCCGCTTGGTGTACCTTAGCCTTCTCCGTTACGTACAATTTCTGTACGTAGCTTGTAATGGAGGCTCTCGCTGGCAATCCGTAGTGGAGTCGTTAGATGCAATCCGAATTATTTCAGCTTGAGTCTATCTGTGGACAATGTTGACAGGCTTGCATGCAGTCGCCATACATTTAGCTTTGGCTTCAGCGAATTCGTTCTTCGTCGTGTTTTCCATTTTCTTCACTTTGAAATTATCCACAGCTGTCTGTCTTAGACGAATGGGCAGAGTACTCACATCAGCTGTGTGCTTGGCCATTAAGTGGTATTTCAGACTCAACGTGCTATGATGATAGCTCAGTTTACGACCGCAAAACATACAGGTAACTTTGGTCTTGTCAGTGGAACTATCTGGCAACTTTTTAAAAGTAAACTTCCCATTCATAAACTCTTTAAGTATCCGTTTTCAGTGTCTCGCACTACCGCGGCTGGCAAAACAGACATGGGCGTGGACCTGTGCAGCGCGCTTGATGTTTTGTTTCCGGTTTATTTATCGAGCAACGTAACATCCGCTGTGACATGTGCCGCGTTAATCTCGCGAGAAAAAACTTAATCCCGTTAAAATTCATTTAAATTCATTTAAATTAGTGCCGATAAAAACGCGGCGGCTGGATAGCTCAGTTGGTAAGGCATCGGTTTGGCATACGGGAGACGGTGGTTCGAATCCCGCTTGGGGCAAAAATGAGCACATAACACCATCCAGTGTGGGTCCTTGGGCAAGATCCTTCACGCTAATGCCTACCTCATACAATGATGAGAGACAATAAAACGAATGACGGCTCAGACGTCGCCCGGCCAAACAAGGTCTGCGTCAGGTGCTGGGGAACCAGAGCACCTTGATGAAAAATGGGCTACTGGAACGAAGCGGAGATGGGCGAGATGCGATAACATGGCTCTGTTGGAGTGATACTACTCACGCAACCCTAGTCAGAGGGGTTACATGTGGAGAATGTGGGCTGAATGGTTAATTTGAAACCCACAATCACGGTTGACCACGAAACAACTAGTAGCTCAGTGTTCCAACATCCACAAACGGCAATTGCTGTCACAACTTGAGATTGATGAGGTACAATGCAGGTTCCATGGTGAAGGGCCCCAGGCTGCCAGATCAGAGGAGGATGTCATACCAGAGATTGGGAGGCAAGCCCCAAAGAATGCAGATGATGAGATTGGGAGGCCAACCCCAATGAATGAAATGCTGAGCGAGGCAGCAACTGACCTGAAAGCTAAGATCATGGCAAGGATAAAAGCTAGGGCAACCTAGAAACCGATTACAACGGCTATGTGAAGTATCTCATGGAAAGTGTGAATGCAGCACTGAGAGCGATCCCTACCATAATGATCACGGAAACCAATGAGCTGATATACGCTTCAGCGTCAGTGATCCTAGAAATCCTTGGCTATCGGAGCAACCATGAGACACGTTACCCACCATGGAAAAGATGGTTGGAGGCTAAGATCAAGGCGGCTCGGAAAGATGTGAGTCAATTGACGGAGGCCCAGAGAGGTGTGATGAAAAGGCCGATATCCAGATGACCATACCTGAAGCACTCGAAACTGCCAAACAAAGGTTCCAAGCCTTGTCCAGTCACCTAAAGAGGTACACGAAAGACTGTTCGCAACACAACCTGCGAAAGTGTACGCTCAGTGGCAGGGTCCTAACAGCAGAGCTGACCCAGCAAGACTGGAAACTGAAAGGTACTGGAAAGGCATATGGGAGAGGGAGGTTGCACATAACAGCAGTGCAAAATGGCTGGTGACCCTGAGAGAGGAGCACAGCAACCTCCCTGAGCAGAACCCAGTTACCATAACAGTGGCAGACATACAGGAAAGAGTCTCAGATATGAAAAACTGGACAGCACCACACCTACTGGCTAAAGAAACTCACAGCACTCCATGAGCGCCTAGCAACACAAATGAACCAGTTGCTGAAGGATGGGACTCACCCAGGATGGCTAACCGAAGGGCGAACGATCCTGATCATGAAGGATCCCTCAAAGGGTACAGTCCCATCCAACTATCGGCCAATAACCTGTCTCTCCACAACATGGAAGCTCATGTCAGGCATCATTGCGGCTAAAATAAGTGGACACATGGATCAATACATGAGCGAAGCGCAGAAGGGCATTGGTAGAGATACCAGAGGAGCCAAACATCAGCTCCTGGTTGACAGAACAGTCGCACAAGACTGCAGGTCCCGACATACCAACTTGTGCACAGCCTGGATTGATTACAAGAAAGCCTACGACTACGATGCCACATACATGGATCACTGAATGCTTGGAGTTGTATAAGGTGAACAGGACCCTAAGAGCCTTTGTTGCGAACTCTATGAGGATGTGGGAAACCACACTTGAAGCCAATGGCAAGCCACTTACCCAAGTGTCCATCAAATGTGGCATATACCAAGGTGATGCACTCTCCCCACTGCCGTTCTGCATAGGACTGAACCCCCTAAGCCAAGTAATCACCAAGACAGGCTACAGATACCGCCTCAAAAATGGAGCTACGATCAGTCACCTCCTCTACATGGATGACATAAAGCTGTATGCTAAGAGCGAAAGGGACATAGACTCCCTGATCCACACTACCAGGATCTACAGCAGCGACATCGGGATGTCATTCGGGCTTGAGAAATGTAGTCGGATGGTGACTAAGAGAGGCAAGGTAGTCCGCACTGAAGGGGTCTCACTCCCTGAAGGAACAATAGCAGACATTGAGGACAGCTATAAGTACCTCGGTATACCACAAGCCAATGGCAACCTCGAACTGGCAACAAGGAAAGCGACTGCGGCCAAATACCTCCAGCGGGTGAGGCAAGTCCTAAGAAGCCAGCTCAATGGCAAGAATAAGACCCGGGCAATAAACAGCTATGCCCTGCCAGTGATCAGATACCCTGCAGGAATAATCAGGTGGCCAAATGAAGAGATTCAGACCACGGATGTTAAGACTCGGAAGCTCCTGACCATGCATGGAGGGTTCCATCCCAAATCCAGCACCCTGAGACTGTACGCAAGCCGAAAGGAAGGAGGCCGGGGACTAGTGAGTGTGAGAGCCACTGTCCAGGATGAAACATCCAAGCTCCGTGAATACATCAAGGAGAAGGCTCCAACAGATGACATACTCAGAGAATGTCTCAAACAATGGGGAACAGAGGATGAGATGCTGGAAGAGGGACCACCGGACCATAACTGAAGTGGCTGATATCAAGAAGTCCTATCAGTGGCTAGAGAGGGCTGGCCTGAAGGACAGCACAGAGGCACTCATCCTGGCTGCTCAGGAGCAGGCCCTGAGCACCAGAGCCATTGAGGCCCAGATATACCACACCAGACGAGACCCAAGGTGTAGGTTGTGAAAAGAGGCACCCGAGACGATCCAACACATAACCGGGTGTAAAATGCTGGCAGGGAAAGCCTACATGGAACGCCATAACCAGGTGGCTGGCATAGTCTACCGAAACATCTGTGCCGAGTATGGACTGGAAACCTCAAGGTCAAAATGGGAAACACCTCCGAAGGTGGTGGAGAATTACCAAGCGAAGATCTTGTGGAACTTCCAGATCCAGACTGACAAGATGGTAATGGCGAACCAACCGGATATCGTGATCATAGATAAAGGGCAGAGGAAAGCCGTGGTAGTGGATGTAGCGGTCCCAAGTGATGGAAACATCAGAAAGAAGGAACACGAGAAACTCGAGAAATATCAAGGGCTCAGAGAGGAGCTGGAGAGACCCTGGAAGGTAAAGGTGACAGTCGTGCCTGTGGTGGTCGGAGCACTCGGGGCAGTGGCCTCCAAACTAGATGAGGGGTTGCAACAGATCCCGGGAACAACATCGGACATCTTAGTCCAGAAATGTGCAGTGCTGGGAACAGCAAGGATACTGCGCAGAACCCTCAAGCTTCCAGCGTTATCGCGAGGGATTACTGTGTATATATAAAAAAATGTAAATCCTTGTCTCACCCCTCAGGTGGTGTCCGTCCCCCATTCAGCTCGGGTCCTCTACCAGAGGCCACACACACACACACACACACACACACACACACACACACACACACACACACACACACACACACACACACACACACACACACACACACACACACACCAAACCATCCACAAGAAAAATACTATTCATATTACACAATACAAAACAATGATATGTTTGTACTCTTGTAACTTGTGGAGCGCCTGCAAATTTTTACAACCATTCTGTGACCCACCCAAAATGGCTCTGTGACCCATGTTTGGGTTCTGACCCACCAGTAGAGAATCACTGGTCTCGACAATAAAAGTATTCTCAGTGATGGACATAATCCTTTATAAATGCATTAATGCCTTTAGTGCTGCAAATGAATGCATGTGGGGCATGCGGCGAACATGCCACAAAATACAAATACTCCTGTAAACAGCCTTTACCTGGTTCTTGCGGTAGTCCTCTTGGGAATGTCGCAGGACGCGGTAGCAGAGTCGGAACATGTACTGGTATGGAGAGTTCTTCTGGTCAGCTAACTCCTCCAGACGGAGCAGCGGTCCTTCCCCTCCGCTGCGGTCCTTGAAAGGTACTTTAAGGATGCCAAATATCTGAAGTAAAAGGAATGGCATGTCAATAAGTTAATTAGAGGTGCAAAGAACAATAAATATGTCAACAGAAAGAGAACAGGAACAGGCTGATTTACTAAAGGTTTGCATGTGCAAAGATGGGTGCAAAGTTGATTGCCCACATGAACAGAAGTAGAAGCTATCTACTCACCAGGCACACCAGGAGTGTGTCTGGGTAAAATTACAGCACGTCTTTAAAAACTGTCTGAAAGGTAGGTGCAAAACAATGACAACGGTAATTGGGGGGGAGACACTCACAAAATAAGAGACAACACAGAGAATGGATTTCTATGGCTCCTTTAAACAGTTTTAAAATGTCAGAAAGAAAAATGACCAAACGTCTAACGGATGGGTGCGCAATACGGCGAATCGACCAGTAGCTCGCTGTCTGGTCCCAAGTCGATCGCGAGGAGTGTAGAGTGGAAAAAAAAAAACACAAAACATTTGTGTGTATGTGTGCGTGTTATTAATATGACATTTTTGTGTTAGTGCACACTGTACCCTATCATTCTTACTCTAACAAAAAACATTTAAACAATAAAATGAAATGAAAAAGCAGGTCACCTTTAACCTACTGTGGCGCGTGATCTGTATGACCGGAAATTGTTAGCGGTCAGCAATCTGCAATTGCAGCATGCATTCAGAGCTGTTGCGCTATATCTTTTAATGTTATTATTATTCTCATTCGAGGTTTGTTTCAGGTTTACTTCCCCGAGGGCACTGGCAAAGAATGGGAATCTGGAATGCCGGGAGAAGCATTTTAAAAGGGCACGCGTGAGCTACGGCCGTTAACACGCTGCAAAAGTGCGTCCCATGCTACCGTGTCAAGTCTCTACTAAGGTAGGCAATGATTTGTTTTTCACAAACTCACAAACCATTGTGTCTACTTTATTTTTCGTTCATCTTAGGGGCCGTAATGGATACTGCTCATCAGGGTATGCGCATGTAAGTGTGTGCATATGCGCGCGTCTGCAGTAACGGGTCAATCGTGGGAGGTTGGTTGATCAAAAAGTATATGTTTGGTCAAAAAAGGTTGGGCACCCCTGGTCGAAGAGCTTTTTGTTTTTTGGATCAAATTTGCAATTCCATACCATGCGATCACGTGGTCATCAAAACTTTTTTTTTCCTTTTTTGCAGCACTCCTGACTGACCCAGAATCTGTTGTATGAACTCTCTCACACATTAACGTAGTCTCCCTCCACTCTCCCCAAGCTCAGCAATCAGAATGCAGTTCCTCTCCTCCATGTAACTTACCCTCTGTGGCAAATGAGATAATGATAATCATAATGCCGTATGTATTTTCCGCACGACAAGGTGCACCTAAAAGCCTTCCATTTTCTTAAAAGCTCACAGTGCCTTAAAATCCGATGCGCCTTGTTTATAGTCATTATGGTACTATGTCAACTCCAAAATGGCCGCTTGCTAGAGACATGCTTGCAACGCAGAGTTCAAACTTAAGGCGATCGGTTTTGCAGTCGAACACGGAATAGAGGAGCGGCAAGAGAGTTCAACGTTAAACGAGTAAATGTTATAACTTGATGTTGGTTAAGTGAACTGTGTCGCTGCTTTATGAAATAAGTTTTACTGACATCTGATCGTCGCTATATAAATCAGGGTGTAGTGTAGTGTTCTGTTGGCATTCCCTTCAGCGTAGCTCCATCTGGCGGATGCATTGTAGATTGCGTCTTATAATGCGGTGCGTCCAATATATGAATAAAAAAATCACAAAACATTGAAGGTGCGCCTCATAATAAAGTGCGCCTTTTAGTGTGGAAAAGACGGTACCGGTAAGCACTATTATCACGGCTGACAAGAGACACCGACAAAGTGAGAGCACAAGAAACCAATGCTCATCACTAAGATCATAGTTTTGGTCGCCAGACACCAGAAAATGTGGTGTACAATACATTTTTCACAGAAATCTGGAACCGCACTTAAGTGGAGAGAAACCAAATACGAACAGCAAATATTTGTAAATGTGAGTGGTCATACAGAAGCTTGATTTGGGGAAAAAAAGAAATTGTGAATCCAATCCAAATCGCAATTTCTGTTAGAAAAATCACAATTTCAATATTTTCTGGAAAGCAATTTTGGAGGGGTTGAATCCTCCTGTGTGTGAAAGAAAATTTCAATGAAGAATGTATAAACAAACTTTAAAAAAAGGAACCGATCAGTAAATGTGAAGGACCCATTTGGACATTGGGTCCAGTCGAGATTTTGTTTTATCTGTGTGAGATGTTCCTTACCTGCTTGAGGATGTTCTGTTCCCTCATCAGCTTCTGCCTCTCGCGGTTGGCTTTGGTCATGGTGACATCCAATACTGGCTGGCCGCTGTTGATGGCGTCTGCCACGAAAAAGACTACGTCCTCCAGCAGCTTGATAGCAAAGCTGTCAAAAAAAAAAAAAAAGGTGAGCATGTAGATAGAACATTCTCATGCACCATCCACGCCGCTAGAGTCTCACCGGCGGTCGTTTTGGCTGATGAAGCCCTTACTGAACTGATCCACCACCGTGCTCAACATGGCGCTCGCGTCATTGGCAAAATCTAGATCCCGAATCTCCATCACGGGAACCGAGACGATGGCGAATGCCTCCTTGTCCTCTTTGGTGGGGCACGTTCCTAACTGTGAGGAGGACAATGTCAACCTTCTACACCAAGGGGAGGCAAACGTTTGTGTTGAAGGGCTTCATTTGATTTCAATGTGAAACAGACAGGTGCAAAATATGTAAAATAGTTCATTTTACATTTGGATTGTCCTGTTGGGGGTGGCCGTAGCCCATTATCTTTCTTCATCTTCGACATCCTCCACATCAAGTCTTACCTCACTACATCTATCAACTATATCTTGTTTCTTCCTCGGGCTCTCTTGCCTGGCAGCTGCATCCTCAACATCCTTCTAACAATATTAGGGATGCACAACATGAGGAGCAGTGGTTTGGATAATGGATAGATGGATCAATGAATACCCAGCGGACAAATACCTGGAACTATTGGACCGATATGGGGTCAACAAAGATGTCATGTTCCACTCTGTTTTGTTTATGCTTCAGCATTAGCTCGAGTGTGGGACGTAACCCTTGAGCGGTTCACCTGTGGCCGGTCAAGTAATCTGTATATGTAAGGATTCAAATTTCTTGTAATGTAAGTTGAAACTACGGTTCACTTACATTATGAAATATCCTTCCATACCTATTTGTCATGTTCTTGTTTATGATGATACTAATGCAGCGTGTTATACCGGAGATCATATTCCTTGTGTGTTCTACATACTTGGCCAATAAAGATGATTCTGATTCTTTGTCGGATTATTGCTCTTTGTTCGCTGCTGTTGCCCAAATGCTAATTTTCTGGACCTGTTGCTCTTGTTCCTAGTCACTCTCCTTGTTGTAGTAGAATTTTGGTTTGTAAGTCTTTGTTAATTAGTTGAATATTTCCTTTGTTTGGAGTGATTGGACTAACCTCATTTGGTTTTGTGTATTTCTCTGTGATCAATCTTTCCTTGCAAATTGGCATGCCCTTTCTGTTATCGTTTTGTTTTCTTGGCTTTTTGTCACCAGCGATTTTTGTTGACTACTTGGTCGGTCTCTCGCTTTTCTTTACTTTATACCTCATTTGTTATAACCAATTATCTGAGTCTGCATTTGTCGGATCCACCCTCCATGCGGTCTGAGTTCAGATCCTTGTCAGATGTCACATTCATCAGTCAGGTATCAACAAAACTGGACCGATAACAAGAGCCGCCTCAAATACTGTACACCAACATTGGTCTGGTTACTAGTACTGTCTGTTGCATACATATTCTCAATTCCAATTAAAAAGAAACAAAAAAAAGCTGAACTGCAAACCAAAATTAGGTGCAAGAATCTTTTTGTGCAAATTTTCACAAAAAATCAACTCAACGATTTTAATACACTACCATATTTCTAGATTGCATTTGTTCTCATCCCCAAATTTATAGGCTGGCTCACTCACCTATGTGAACACAGTGCAAAAAAGACCGAAAAGTATCAACCCGTTATTGGGAATAATTGATATCACTTGTCCGACATCAGTAAATTAGGCCAATATTGAAAACGGTGTCAAATAACCAGCCGTCTGGTTATTGCTACTTTAAGAATCGAAGCCTCTTTATGACATAGTAGTTAATATGGAGTCGCCGTGTACGACTTCAGAAGGAACAGTGAGTCATTTGTCAATACCGCTTGAGTTTTCCCCAGAGCAGTTTATTTGAAACAGGGCTCGAGGCCGCTCCCAAGTTTCAAAATATGGCCTCTGGGAAAAAAGTGTCGGAAGGCTTCCAGGGAGAGGGCATAGAGCTTCCCGGTGTAAAACCCTGCCATACACCTCTATGCACCCAAAAGGAGCACAAAAGCCACTGTTGATCTTCAGAACACCCTTAATGTCCCCATACAAAACCTGAATTTTAGTAATGAGACCGGTGCTAACACTGAACCCTAATTTGTTCCCTTTGAGCCTGGCATCACGATGCAAGGCAGCAGCTGCCTGTTGATGTGTGAGCGTGTGCATGAATGGGCCTCTGGGCACCATGATGGTGTGGATAAAATGTTATGTCAGTGGACAATGTATCATTTTCCTATTCATGATCTAATGGGACTAAGCCAGTGTTAAAACCCAGTAAAAGGGAAACTTTCAAGATATCTCAAATTCGATAGATGTTTTCCACCATTGATCTGGTGGGGATAGTATGTTTAGTTCCAATGAATAACCATTTCAGAGCTCAACTCTCGCAGATGATCAAGGTCTCGAGAGGATCTCATGTCCATGCAGCAAAGCACACGGTCACACCTAAACAAGTCTTTTCACATTAGGAGTTGAATTTTATACTTGCAGGCAGTCGTTCTAAATTAATTCCAAGCCTCGTATTATGTCAAACTCTGACAGCGGGAAATGAACCCCAATTACTAAAGACTCTAAGAATGAAATGAACTCTAGCAAATAAAATGTATGTGATGTTTTTCTGCCGTCACAACATGTTTCCTTCTTGCTTTATCTACGTGCTTGCCTTGAATCTGTTCAGCTGTCAAGAAAAGAGTGACGGACCAACCATGAGTCTGATGGGTCTCTCCTCGTCAACATCTATGGGGACATTTGTGCTCTGGATCCACGTGTTGGTGCAGAGATGCCTCAGGCGGACATACGAGTTCCTGGAAGTGGGCACTCATTAAACTCACTGTCTCCATTAAAAGCGCTGGTGTTTTACTCTCAAAGTCAGGCAGGATGTGACTGGTACCGCGGAACGAAGGAGTCCGTCTTCTGTAAAGTGGTGGGATCCAGCTCAAAGAGCGAGGCAATGTCATTGCCATGTGTCATGGCCACCAGCTTATACTTGATCCTCTCGCCGTGCAAACGCTTGCTGTTGCGACTGCCTTCCATCTGCACAAAGACGCAAAGGTAGGCTGAGGGTCCTTCAAGAGTCCACTATGTCTCCAACTCACCAAGCAGGACATCTCCGCACTGTCACCTCGGTAACTGGGATTCTCCTGTACGGACAAGAGAAAGAAAAAAAACAAAACGTTAATCTTTGACATTGTGTTGACTTCAGTCCATTTTTTCTAGAAGATTTATGCATTTATGTATGTATGTATGTGTATATATATATATATATAGAGAGAGAGAGAGAGAGAGAGAGAGAGAGAGAGAGAGAGAGAGAGAGAGAGAGAGAGAGAGAGAGAGAGAGAGAGAGAGAGAGAGAGAGAGAGAGAGAGCCTATAGTAGACACAACAATTTAATTTTTCAACAAATCCGATACAATAAAGGATCCTAAATAAAATAAATCACAATAAAAGATCCAGGAATGACTCATACACTCAAACCTTATACGTGCATTGCATTGGCCTGTGATTTATTTTTGCTGATTTTCCGACAGGAATTCAAGTCACGTCACAATCACATTTGATCTCTGTTTGCAATGTGTTGACACGGACAAGTCTAGAGCAATGCTACATTTGGCATTCTTCCATTTTTAATACAAATGATGTCACACAGCTGAACATGTTTAATCTGAAACTACCTTCCAGCTCGCAATGCTAACATTATAACAAGCAATTGTAGGTAACAAACACGTTACCTTACAGCTGAGCAATGCAGCACATTACTGTCTTTGAAACAGGGGACAAGGGTTCAAATCCCAGTCATGACACTAGCATCCTAATATGTATATTTGACTCAGATTCAAAGTGACTGCCTGTGCCAAAACTATGCCAAACACATAATGACTGTGGCGACATTACAACAAGGTGCGCCCCTGTGGACAAGCTCGCTGCCTGCACTGCAGTGTCAACCACCACCAGGAGAGGGTGCCAATCAACTGTGAAAAAGGTCAGGATTGGTTTAGATAAGTGGACAATTGACTTACAGTATGAGGCCTATAAATGTCCATGTGAATGGCGTTCAGTGAAATCAACCATTTTTTTTAAAGTCGACATCTTCGACTGTTTCCCAGCCCTAGTTACCTCTGCTGCCAGGTAGTTTCCAGTGGCAAGGTGTTTGAAGCGATACAAACTGTTCCAGTGTCCTGCCCCTCCGCGACATGGATCATGATGGACAACCTGGATGAACAATTAAGATAAGATCATCTTTATTTGTCCCACACTGGGGAAATTTGCAGTCTACAGCAGCAAAATTGGGGGGCGGGGGTAGGAAATTGACACACGGGAAGAGGAAATATCACTCACCTCTTCGAGTAACACAGCAGTACTACCTGACTTAATGAGTTAACACTTTTTAAACCAAGTTCATTTTCCCACCTCAACCTCCCACAGCGCATTGGAGCTGGTCGCCGATGTGGCCGATTGTCTCAAGGTTGTGCGCAGGAAAACATGGAGTTTATTCTTGTACTCGTCGCATGTTAGAAACTTCTCCTGCTCAGCATGAAACAAACGCACCACGTCGCCCTGAGGGAAAGAACAGTGTCCTGTCAAAATGTTCAGCAGCTTTGTCCACACTTTTCACCATGCTGCTATCTGAATTTCGCAGTTGCGGTCACCTTTGAGCCCCTTTTCCGTTCGCACCAAACAATACCACACCACTCTGCTTGGTGCGGCACCACACCACATGGCCCGCATTGCTTTTCCATGACAAGATGCACTGAACGAGGGCCCAGTGAAAAGTGGGAGAAATTGGGGATCAAGGTCTGAACTGCATAGACGCTTTAAAATTTCGATGAAAAATCAATTTCCTGGTTTAGGCCAGCGAGACACAGCTGCCCGCGGTCAGGACCAAAATACAGTATTGGCTTGTTGTCCCGCGGCATCCGAAGCCCTCCGGTGGCATTCGATAGTCACCATCCACGGCAGGGGTTATGACCGTCAGGCCATGGGCGCAACGAGGCTCCACTCTGGGCCTGGAGACCTCTCATTCATGTGAACTGGGCCCAGCGAGCGGTGCATGCGCTCATGAAAATATGTACCCCAAGCTTCAATATTTCATCAATTCGTACATATGATGTTGTAAATATGGTTTTGTAAACCACAATATGTTTACTGTATATTCTGTAAATGTATGACCTTAGCGAGAGCTGGCGAGCAGTTCTGCCTTGCTCACATAAAACCAAAATGGCCCCAAAATAGTCCAACTGGAAAAGTAACCACTCCTAAGGCCAAACTGGTGTGGAACCGTCACAATTAAAAAGCGGCTTTAGTTAGGGCATCCGTAGCGCGCTGCTGCGCTCTGTAGACTCAATAGCACACAACGGTTCCCCATCTTCTCATGGTTTGAGGGGGTCCCTCTCATTTCTGGACACACTATGAATGAATGCAACAAAAAGGCTACCATACTCTCTAATTTGCTGTGAAAACCGTGACGAAATGTGGCAAAACTTATAATACTCTTATCTGACGGTGGACAGCTGTGAAGATTTGTTAGAACCTATTGTGTAGTGTCACGTTATGTTGCATTCACCGAAGTTTGCGCGCCCGACTAGGTTTGTAATGCATATATTGGCTGTTGTGACAAATCTGTCCAGGCGTCCACACGGCAGTTTCGACCTGCCACGTTAGCCATCCCATCCACCGCGTTGCATCACATCTATGTCAATTTTTTTTACACGGCGGCCTGAAACATGATTGCTTTGGCCGCCGGGAACGTAAACGTAGCATTAGCTATCAATTGAGCATTACAACCAGTCCGAGGCAAAAAGCAATCCACTCATACAACTGTGGCAAACAGGAGCACTGACTAACCTTTATTAGCTTAGAACCCATGTGTCAAACTCAGGCCTGGGGGCCAGATCTGGCCAGCCACATCATTTTATGTGGCCCGCAAAAGCAAATCTTGTGCCTCAACTTCTACAATTCTTGCTAAAATCCAGCAAAATGTCAAATTGTCATATCTAATACATTTAAATTCTTCAGATATGGGACTTTTTTTTCTTTTTAAAACACTCGTGCCATGCAGGTACACATCATGTACACTTGACATGCGTTGTGTTGCAAAAACAAATGCATGCCACGAGGGAAGAGTTATATTTTTGTTACTCCCGACCTTGGATTTGTCAACAGCTAGCTTCAGCTGACATGCCACGGTAAGCATGAAATGTGGTTTGTGATTGGTTGGCCTTAGTGTTGCATTCAAATTGAGTTGATGCAATCAATTTCAAGGAGGGAAAACCTATATTTTTGATTGTAAGATATGAATATCTTGAATGTTCATATCTTCATCTAGTGGAACGATAAATTGTTCAGCCACACAACAAATATGACCAGCTGCAGTTTAAGACTAGGAGGACTGGGGTTTTGTAACATCTCCTATAAGGTCCAGAGGACAGCCAAATGTATGTGTGGTTTAAAATGAATAACTCAATGGCCTACAATTAGCCATGTTGGCGTTTGGCCTTGTCGTTGACGACGTTTTGATGATATGATGAACTGTAGATGATGAAATGCCTAAATTCCTTGCAAAAGTACGTTGAGGAAAATGTTCCTCCATTGGACTATTTTCTCACGCCTCGCCTCATCTGTGCTTGTGAAAGGCTCAGCAATTCGGGAAACTCCTTTGATATCAATCATGTCACCCAGAAGTGACGTCATACTTGGGGATCAAGCCCAGACGGATTTCGAACAACGACATCAGTCCGTTTTTTTAAGGAACCCGATGCCACTGATATTTATTATTTGCACTATTATTTTTTTATAAATGCTACTTAATTGAACGATGGACAATTAATTTTCAGTGATCTGTTGCCTTACATTCTCACTACATGCCCTCTGATTGACAGCCATATGCTTGTCACTTGAAAAGAAAGGTAGTGTTCTGTGTTTGTGTTTAACATTCCAATAGTTGGGGTGGAAAAAAAAGTAACATCATTTTCAAACACTGTAACCAGGATGATCGATCTTGCCTTGTTTGCTTAGGTCGCTAAGACCCACTTTTGTAGAATAAGATTCAAGATTTATGCAGAGTGTGCATTTACTCGCCAAATTTGAGATTTTGAAAACTGAAACAAAAAATAGTTCCAGGCCAATCCCATTTACTGTCATTTCCTTTGAAATAAATAAATTAAAAACAAATAAAATGTTATTACTGCATTTAACAGGGTGCGCTGCAAGGAATAATGCAGAACCAATGTGCTGCACTCTGGCTGGCCTGTCGGCGTAATGGGAGTGTGGCTTCACGAAAGGCAAACTGTGGTTGGCGATGTGACTCACGCCTTTGAGCACTTCATCCCTGTGGTCACTGAACATCATGAACAAGTTGACCTTCCAGCTGGTGTTGCAGTTGACAGAGTTGACCTGCAGAAGTTGCGCGCACACACACACACACACACACACACACACGCGCGCACAAATATATATACAGAGTCAGGGGTGGATTTGTGCTTTGAGGGTGATGCACATCTGAAATGACGCTCGCACCTCCTTACAGCCCGGGTGGTCACTCAGCTCGTAGTTTGACACGTGAAGTGGCTGGCCGGCGTTGACCGGGTTCAAAATCACTTTGTCCCCCACCACCACCTGCGGGTGGCAAAACACATCATCATTATTATTATTATTATTATTATTATTATTACAATGATGAATTATCATTCATTTACAAGACCTCTTGCAGTAAGATGGTTTCTAATATTACTGCCATCCTTGTCAAAAGCCTGAAATACGTCTCCCACTGCTGGTTGTTCCCAAATACTGAAAATATCAAGACATGGAGTAAAAGACAGGTGTGAGGTAATGGATGACGACTAACGTTGGTGACGAACCACACAAATGACAACGGTCGGTGTCAGGCAGTTGGGGCATTCAAACAGCTGTGGTACTAGTTGAACAATCTTTCTCAGGATCGTGGTAGTTAACGTCGCTGCACTGTATTAGATATCAAATTATTTTTAATTGGAAAACTACTGTCATTGCTTCCTGTGATAATGTCCACAAACGCTACATTTTTTTCAGGTTGCTTAAAAGCAGTGTCTCTTAACGTGGGTTAAATCGAAACCTTGGGGTTCAGGAGTCAGTCTTTGGGGTTCAGTGGAGGCCAAGACTCACACACGCCATGTCTGTGTTCATCTAACATGTATGATTCTTGACAACTCTTCAGAACAACAATGCTCTCAGCCAAGCAAGACTTTGAGATACTCATACTGTTTGCTACACATCTTTTGCAGGAATCCTTTTCGAGGACCAAAGTCAAACAGGGAAAGGAAAATATTCCTGACTTGTCTCTCTGTCAGGCAACAGTAAATTTCATTTGATTGGCAGTAAAGATCCACTTAGTTCTTTTGACAGTGATTTTATGTGCGACTGAGCAGGGTTCAGTATATACACTGATGAAATATGAAACTGTGTTTTGAATTTGAAAAAAAATAATTCAGCATGTTTTATTTTTTTCAATTACGGTTAGGCGAATACATGTAAAAAACTAGCAGGGTTCGGTTTATCAAAAAGGGTGAAAAAAACGCTGTTCTTAAACCTGAATGCATCTCTTCCGTTTGATACCCATTATTCTGCTGAATTGCCACAGGGAGGGATAGAAAGCTCACACCGAGACACAATGGAGGGAGTCGAGATGTGTCTCTGAATCTTATCATAATATTATGGCCCATAGATTTTTAAATCTCTAAATTCGTCGGAATTATACATTGAGAAACATTATTGGAAACGGTTGACAACTTGCCAAAGCGGCTGGTCACAAAGTGGTGATCATCCTTGCTTGGGAACAAATGAGCCTTGGGATGCTCCTTTTATAATCATGACACTGAGCTGCTTCCACTTTAGCTGTCCACCTGTAAAATGTTTTTTCAGCATTCCCTAATTTTCACAGGGTTTTTTTGTTGTTGTTTTTGTTTAATGCCCTTGCCCCATTTCTTGGGTAACATGAAACAGGGATCCAATTCAAAATGAGTGAATAGTTGTTTGAACATTAACTATCTTCTTCTTTTCCTTTCTGCTTTTCCATTCAGGGGTCACCAAAGCAAATCAGTTGCCTCCATCTAACCCTGTTTTGTGCATTTAGAAGCGTAGATCGGGCACTGTACAAACATGCCCGAAACCAATTGACAAAGGAAATTAACATCACTAAGAGAAGCTATGCAGAGAGGCTGAAAAAACAGTTCTCTGCTAACGACTCTGCATCTGTGTGGAATGGCCTGAAAGCAATCACAAACTACAGAATGCCATCCCCCCCAAACAGTGAACAATAAGGGTCTTGCTGATGAACTAAACATGTTTTTCTGCCGATTTGAAAAGGACACCCCCATTTCCCACATACACCCACCTCTACCAGAAATTACTCTATCTACCCCCTAACCCCCACCCTGATTTTCTCCCCAACAGATCCACGAACAGGACGTGAGACGGCTCTTCAAGCAACAGAAGATCAAGAAAGCTGCGGGGCCCGACAAAGTGTCCACCTCCTGCCTGAAAGTCTGCGCTGACCAGCTGGCTTCGGTCTTCACACAAATCTTCAACAGATCCCTGGAGCTGTGTGAGGTCCCATCCTGCTTCAAACAGTCTACCATCATCCCAGTTCCCAAGAAATCGGCAACATCGGAACTGAACGACTATAGGCCTGTCGCTCTGACGTCTGTGGTCATGAAGTCCTTTGAACGCCTTGTGCTGAACCACCTAAAGAATGTCACCCGACCCCTGCTGGACCCTCTTCAGTTTGCCTACCGGGCAAACAGGTCTGTGGAGGACGCAGTCAACATAGGTCTGCACTACATCCTCGAGAACCTCGACAGCACAGGGACCTACGCAAGGATCCTGTTTGTGGATTTCAGCTCTGCGTTCAACACCATCATCCCGGAACTCCTCACCCCCAAACCTCTCCAGCTCGGTGTGTCCCCTACGATCTGCCAGTGGATCCTCAGCTTCCTGACGGGACGGACACAACAGGTGAGACTGGGAAGAACAAAATCATCAACATGCACCACTAGCACTGGAGCCCCACAGGGATGCGTCCTCTCTCCACTGCTCTTCTCCCTCTACACAAACGATTGCACCTCAACAAGTCCAGCTGTCAAACTCATAAAGTTCGCAGACGACACTACGGTCATCGGTCTCATCAAAGACGGCGACAAGTCTGCATACCGACAAACAAGTGGAGCAGCTGGAGCTCTGGTGCAACCGACACAACCTCGGGCTGAACACGCTCAAGACTGTAGAGATGATCGTGGACTTCAGGAAACATCCTTCACCACAGTTGCCCCTCACACTAGCCAACTGCCCTGTGACAACCGTTGAGACCTTCAAGTTCCTGGGAATCACAGTCTCCCAGGACATGAAGTGGGAGGTCAAATCCAACTCCAACCTGAAAAGGTTGTACTTCATGAGGCTGCTGAGGAAGCATGGCCTGCCACAGGAGGTGCTACGTCAGTTCTACACGGCAGTCATCGAATCAATCCTGTGTTCTTCCATCACGGTTTGGTTTGGGGCCGCCACAAAAAAGGACGGTGGGAAAAATAATTGGCACCGCCCTACCCACTCTTGAGGACTTACACACTGCAAAAATCAAAACAAGGGCACGGAAAATCCTACTGGATCCACCGCATCCTGCCCACCACCTTTTCCAGCTACTCCCCTCAGGCAGGCGCTACAGATCCATGCGCACCAAATCCAGCAGACACTTAAAAAGCTTCTTCCCTCTAGCCATTAACTCCCTAAACAGTCACTAACGTATACTCCACCACACCAGACACTTAAAAGCGCTCAAGGACATCTACACAATTGCAAACTTTTTGTACAACAAATACTGCTACTGGTCACTTAAAATGGTTCAATGATTTTCTGCACCAACTGTACAACTGTCATAGTATTGTATTCTACCATTGATCACTTTAGCTCTGCTTGATACTTTGCACATTGTCTCACAGTTGTCACTGGGTGGTACCACCGCACTATGGTTCACTTACATTACAAAATGTCCTTCCATACTTATTTGTCATATCCTTGTTTATGATGATACTAATGCAGCGTGTTATACCGGAGACAAATTCCTTGTGTGTTCTACATACTTGGCCAATAAAGATGATTCCAATTCTGATTCTGATTCTCTTCTTTCACACCAGTGACCTTCATGTCCTCTTTCACTCCATCCATAAACCTCCTCTTTGGTCTTCCTCTCGGCCTCCTGCCTGGCAGTTCAAGACTCAGGATCCTTCTCCCAGTATATTCACTCTCTCTCCTCTGGACATGTCCAAACCATCTCAGTCTGGCCTCTCTGACTTTCTCTCCAAAACTTCGAACATGAGTTGTCCCTCTGATGTGCTCATTCACGATCCTATCCAACCTGGTCACTCCCAAAGAGAACCTCAACATCTTCATCTCTGCTACCTCCAGCTCTGCCTACTGTCTTTTCTTCAGTGGCACTGTGTCCAGTCCAAACAGCATGGCTGGTCTCATCATAGTTTTATACACCTTTCCTTTCATCTTAGCTGAAACTCTTCTATTGCACATCACACCTGACACTTTTCTCCAGCCGTTCCAGCCTGCCTGTACATTCTTCTTCACCTCTTTTCCACACTCTCCATTGCTCTGGACAGTTGACCCCAAGTACCAGTACTTAAAATCCTCCACCTTCTTTATCCTTGTAACCTCACTCTTGTACTTGGGTCCCCCTCATTCACACCTATGTACTCCGTCTTGCTGCCATTGACCTTCATTCCTCTCCTTTCTCGTGCAAACCTGCACCTCTCTAGTTTCTCCTCCTCCTGTTCCCTGCTCTCACTACAGATGGCAATGTCATCTGCAAACATCATAGTCCATGGAGATTCCTGTCTCACCTCGTCTGTCAGCCATAGCGAATAAGAAGGGGCTCAGAGCTGATCCCTGGTGGAGTCCCACCTCCACCTTGAATTCCTCCGTCGCCCCTACAGCACACCTCACCACTGTCTTACAGTCATCATATATGTCCTGCATCGCTCTAACGTACCTCTCTGTCACCCCCGATTTCCTCATACAATACCACAGTTTTTTTCTGGGCACCCTGTCAGAGGCTTTCTCCAAATCTAGACACAATGCAGTTCCCTCTGACCTTCTCTGTACTTCTCTGCCAACATGTGCAAATACTGCATCTGTCGTACTCTTTTTTGGCATGAAACCATACTGCTGCTCACAAATGCTCACTTCTGCTCTTAGCCCATTTAATCCCACTGGTCACATTTGTGAAGGACAACAATTATTTAATTTACAGGGCTCTAAATTTTTTTTATTACTGATGACTTAAAAGGGCTACCAATTACACCTGATTTTGAATTTTAAATGTCTGGGAAAAATTTGGGATTAAATGGATTAGCTACTCTTTCCCATAGTTTTATTGTATGGCTCAACAACTTTATTCCTCTGTAGTTACTACAACTCTGCACATCTCCTTTGTTCTTAAAAATGGGCACCAGCACACTTCCCCTCCATTCCTCAGGCATCTTCTCACCATTGAAGATCTTGTTGAACAACCCAGTCAGAAACTCCACTGCCAGCTCTCCTAGACACTTCCATACCTCCATTGGTAAATCATCAGGCCAGAGTGCCTTTCCACTCTTTATCCTCCAGGATGTTGAAAGTGCGGCGAAAAGACAATAGAACTCATCAATTTCTACTTTAATCCAAAGTGCGATATAAATACATATTTTACTGTATTGTATATTATCGATTAACTCTACACAATTACGGTATCCAGCACCAAAGACAAAAGCACAGTTAAAAAGGAAAAAGGAACGACTCGGTCGTCCTCAGTCTGCGGCGGGTGCCGAAAGCCATCATGCTCTAAATTGGGGCCACGACCGTCATGCCAGCTGACCGCCAAGGCAGCCTCAGGCTCTGATTCAAGTGAATGTCAGCAGTTAATGCGCTTGTGAAATTTTTTTACCCCAAGTTTCAATATTTACAATAAAAGTGTTTTATTGGAGTCATGGAGTCTTCAGCTGTTTGTACATATACAATGTATATATTTTTTTCAATTTGGACGCCTGTGTGCCCAAATTGGGGGCACTACAGAGCCCTGGAAAGGACTCCAACACGGCGGACTTCTTAGTTAGCTCCTTCACACAAACGATTGTTTTGATTGATGCTGACGCTGCTGGATTGAAGAGCAGGAGCAAAGTCCGGAATGGACTACTGATTACATTGAAGATTTTGGATGTCGACCCATTCAATCCAAAAAAATTTTTTGGGGTGATATCGGACTGATATACACTATAAATATGGGATTGGGACATTACATTGTCTCCATTGGCACGCAGCTTCCAGAAAGGTTGTATGAAGAGCCAGGAGCCTTCATTGCCGGTCCCGTCCAGTGTGACGCGCATTGCGTTCTTCTCCAGAAGCGCTGGCAAACGCTTGTTCACAGTCAGGTACTTGTTGCTCTTCATGTGCAGCAGCTGTGGGAAGACGAAAAATGAATGAATCAAATGCTGAGTTATGTTTTCCTTATTTTGTACACTGCTTGTCAAGGCCAGCTTTTTCCAGCCTTTTTTCCCTGGAGGAGCACGACGTTTCGTTGTCATCTTTAGATATCAAAGAGCAAGCAAAAACATGCAGTAATACTGTACTGCACATAGTGAAACACTCGAACATTATGTAAAGTACCTTGTCAGGTGACATGTAGTGTAAATTGGGTCTCTCCAAAGAGCTTAAATAATTAATAGCAAATTGAGTTTGTTGTCTTTGTTGTCTAACCTTGAGAGCCTATAAGGGCACCATGTTATTTTAAAAGGATAACAGATGAAAAAATAATCTGTCATTAATTAGTAGGATAGTACACTTGGAGAGTTTTGAATTAGTTGCCATACCAGTGAATAACTATGATTCAAACACACACACAGCACGCAATCCAGTTACTATGTGTACATTTATTTTCTACTCTACTTGGAAATTTAAACCGTTACATCAGGAAATTAACTCCTGGGAAAGGAGGAGCAAAGAATGAGGACTTAATAGGATAAGTTGAAGTAAAAAAAAAAAAAAGCAAATCATAGGCACCGTGGGCAACTAGTATCCATCCATCCATCCATCCATTTTCTACCGCTTATCCGGGGTCGGGTCGCGGGGGAAGCAGCTTTCAAGCTCTTCCTGGCAGATCCCGAGGCGTTCCCAGGCCAGCTGGGTAACATAGTCTCTCCAGCATGTCCTGGGTCGTCCCCGGGGTCTCCTGCCAGTAAGCAACTAGTAAGAACATGTTATTCACAGTGCAGAGGTTGTGGGTTGTGTGGGTTTTCTCTGGCTACTCCGGTTTCAGCCCATACTTCAGAAACATGCAAGCTAGGTTGACTGAATGCTCTAAATCAGGGGTCCCCAACCTTTTTTGTCCCACGGACCGGTTTATTTCAGACAATATTTTCAGGGACCGGCATTTGAGGTGTGTCGGAAATAATAAAACAAAATATGGTATGAGCTGCATGAAAACTTTGGTGTTTTCGAAATATAATCATAAACACAAGGAGCGTCTAATCTGGCCGCAACACTCTGATCACTATGGTAATGTTTAATGCCTTCAAAATACGATACAACGCAAATTCAAAATGATGAAAATGAAGACTCACCACAGCCCCGAGCTTGATTTTCTGCAACCAGACGGTCCCATCTCGGGGTAATAGGAGACAATGAAACCCCAAGTGTGTGGTTTGTGTCCACTCTACTTTGTAATTTTATTTTAGTCGCCGTTGCTGCAGGAAACCCCTGGCTCACACAGGTAGGATGTCGGAAATAGCAACAGTGCTATTGTGGCGATCTCAGAGTACTCAGCCATAACTTTAATCCAGTTGTCTCGAACGTACTTTTAAGGCCGCCATCATTTGCGATCTCCAGCAGTTTTTTTTACTCATTTTGCGAGCTCCAGCGTTTTGTTTTTAGTGTAATCGGTCACGTGATGGAGAAGCGTGGCTTGACGTGTGTCAAGCGTGACACAGACGGATGTAACGGAGAATCCGGTAATGTTTCAAAATAAAACATCTTTCGTATTCGAAATAAATAAAATGGAATTAAGGCAATTTCTTTCTCTCTACCAAATGCCCTGCACCGGTCCGCGAACCGCCGGTTGGGGACCCCTGCTCTAAATAATCCCTTGTTGTAATTGCGAGTGTGAATGGCTGTTTGTCTATGGTTGTGTGCCCTGCAATTGGCTGGCAACCAGTTCAGGGTGTGCCGAAGACAACTGTCATAGGCTCCAGCACGCCCGTGACTCTCGTGACGTTGAGCGCAACAGATAATGGATGGATGGAAGGAAATCATAAAATAGTGATTAATTGGCCAAGCTTGATGTGTGTCAAAAAAAGCTTGATGTATGGCAAAAAGAGCGGAAGTTGTGATTAGTCTTACAATCTCATTGGACCTCAGTGAACTACTCATTCATTTTATTGGTCCATGTTTTTCCCGCGATGGAAAAAAAAAAAAATTAAAAAGCCGCTTCATATTACACACCGCAGTGTTGAAAGTGTGGAGAAAAAGTAGCGGCTTGTAATCCGGACTTTACGGTATGTAAAGAATAAGTGGTCTAAGGAGGGTGGCATTACAATTCAACTGGAAGCATGGGAGAGAACCATAGCACAGCAATGGAAATGTACATCGGCTCTCTCTTGGAGGGAATTTGGGTGGAAGAATGCAGTCAGGGGCGGCCCGGTAGTCCAGTGGTTAGCACGTCTACTTCACAGTTCAGAGGTACCGGGTTCGAATCCAGCTCCGGCCTCCCTGTGTGGAGTTTGCATGTTCTCCCCGGGCCTGCGTGGGTTTTCTCCGGGCACTCCGGTTTCCTCCCACATTCCAAAAACATGCATGGCAGGCCAATTGAACACTCTAAATTGTCCCTAGGTGTGAATGTGAGCGTGTATGGTTGTTCGTCTGTGTGTGCCCTGCAATTGCCTGGCAACTGGTTCAGAGTGTCCCCCACCTACTGCCCGAAGACAGCTGGGATAGGCTCCAGCACCCCCCCCGCGACCCTAGTGAGGATCAAGCGGTTCGGATAATGGATGGATGAATGCAGTCAGGTTTTTGAGAGTTCCGGCCCAAGGGACTTCACAAGGAATGAGTACAGCTTACTGCAGATCCTGCGGTAATAGCAAAGCCTCACATTTTCATGTGTTTTGGGAATGGCCGGTCATCTCCATATACTGGGAAGAGACAAAGATGACTATGGGTAGGATAATGGGAACAGTGGTCCCTCCGACCTTTGAAGCCTTGTACTTGGGACTGGAACCTGACTTTACCATTAACTTTGCCCAGAAATACACCTACAACATCTTGTTAGCAAGCAAAAAAGCAATCACAAGAATATGGCTGACAAAAGATACCCCAACAGTCAAAGTCTGGATTAAGGTGGTCGGGGACATTTTTGAAATGGAGAAACTGACATTTATTCTTCGAGGCAAACGAGAGAAATTTGAGACATTATGGGATAACTGGATAAAATTTACGGAAACCTAAGGAAGTGCTTGAACAGATAGTTAAGTTACCCTATTGGCCCCATTCCACTCAAGTTGGTTTATTTTTGTTTATTAATATTATTTTATTTAATTTTATTTCAGCATTCTTCTACTCATATGGCACAGTGTTCAGGACATTGTATATGTGGGAGGGCAGGAGATGTAACCCATTTCACCGGGATGTCTATGTGATGTATGTTCTATTTTGATGCCCGGAACTGATGTTGTTCTATGTATTTAAACACGTGACCATGTTTTTCTTTTTTCGAACTGCTTAAAAAATTCAATAAAAAGTTTAATAACAAAAAAAAATCCTTTGATCTTTTCTCTTCATAGCATCAAACAATGTTTTATGAGCCCCTGCCAAACACATGGGTGACCTTTGGGATCTTGGACTATAACCTATATATATATATATATACACATATATATATATATATATATATATATATATATATATATATATATATATATATATATATATATATATATATATATTTATTACAACTGCAGCTGTTGTGAAAGCGCTATATAAATCAGGATATATTTTATTGTATTGTATTGTACATGGTTATTCATTGACATGGGGAGGCTAGTGGACGCAGCTATGTAGTTGTTCCGTACATGAGAAAAAAAAAAGATTATGATGAATGGTGTCAAATTGTTGCCTTTCTGGTTTTATGATGTCCGTCTAGAAATCATAAAGTCATAAAGTCATAAAAAGGGAAGGGTTGTCTGGTTTGGGGGGGCTATATGTGTATATATATATATGTTTATGCTTATACATACAGGCTATTCTATAAATCGGTGCCATTTCCATCCCCAGGAAATAAATGTCTAAAATGCACTATGCAATTATATGAAAATTTATTTTTTTGCCAAGCGTCCTGCACATTGACCTCAATTGTGCTTGATAACATTCTGTTAGTTCAATGTCATGTTGATAGTTCGTGTGCTGATTTTACACTAAAAATCCATGAAGTTTCAGTCCCCCCAAAAAAGATCTAAAAAAACCCCACATTCAATATGTGTATCATCAAATTTAAAATTTTCTCCTGAGGCCTTTCACCACGCCTCTGTGATTAAGATGAAGGCAGGGGCACTGGACTGGAGTATTTCTCAAACTTTTCTTAGACTAGCTGTTCGCGATGTGTCCTCAGTGTCGTGTCTTCAATGGGTGTACCGATTTAAACAGAGTGAGTATTTGAAGCAAGCACTGAGAAAATGACAAAGACAGAAGGGTTTTTTCAAAGTCAGGGGAGATTCTCGCTCAAAAACAAAAAAAAAAAAAACAGAAACAGACTGAGCCCCCAAAACAGTTGAAAACTTATTTTTAAATAAAAATGAGTAAGATCAATCTTTTTTTGTGAATACATTTTTTTATCCATGACAGTAAAGACTCAATACTACATTTTCCTCCACCTTTTCCATGTCGATATCATGTCATAATGAGTTTAATCACGGTTTGGTTTGGGGCCGCCACAAAGAAGGACAAAATCCGACTTCAACGAACAATTAGGACGGCGGAAAAAATCATTGGCACCGCCCTACCCACTCTTGAGGACTTGCACACTGCAAGAATCAAGACAAGGGCACGGAAAATCCTCCTGGATCCCCCGCATCCTGCCCACCACCTTTTCCAGCTACTCCCCTCAGGCAGGCGCTACAGATCCATGCGCACCAAATCCAGCAGACACTTAAACAGCTTCTTCCCTCTAGCCATTAACTCCCTAAACAGTCACTGACGTAGTCACTCTTCTTGTACAACAAATATTGTATCTCTCTAAAATGGTTCAATGATTTTCGGCACCAACTGCACAAACTGTAATAGTATTGTATTCTACCACTGATCACTTTAGCTCTGCTTGAAACTATGGTTCACTTACATTATGAAATGTCCTTCCATACCTATTTGTCATGTTCTTGTTTATGATGATACTAATGCAGCGTGTTATACCGGAGACAAATTCCTTGTGTGTTCTACATACTTGGCCAATAAAGATGATTCTGATGATTCTGATTCTGATTCTGATTTAATCCTAATCAAAATACAGGCATACCTCGGTTTTCAACCATAATCCGTTCCAGAAGGCAGTTCAAAAAGCGATTTGTTTGAAATCCAAAACTATTTTATTAGCCCATGATTATGCAGAAATAACAAAAAAACAGTCAGATTTGCATAAATCACAACAAACACGTCTGCTCACAATGAACGTTACACGAGGAAGTGTCATTTCCTCGTGTAAGGTCAGCTTGGTCAAAAACCAGTTTCCGGTCGTAATCCAAGGTGTAAATTTTCTGGTAGAAATCCAATTTTACAGAGATGTGAGAAAACCGAGGTTTGACTGTATAACACAACCTCTTCCTGACATGTTTTTATGTCCACTTGGTGATACCAGAGGGAATTGAACAACATTTGAAGCCTCGACATGAGTCAAACCAATTGCATGGTAAGCCTCAATGATTAAAGTAAATGAAAAAAAAGGTTGTATCCATGATGATCATCTTGTCGATTTACGGTTAAATTAGTTTTAAGGTTTATTTTTTCCAGACAATTGACTTTTTTGGGGAGGAGAGAAAATTCCCACCTGGCTGACAGTTTTGGCTTTTGTTTCAACCTTCTTCGGTGCTGTCAATACTTCCTGGTGGCGTGTCTTAAAGACACAATAAAGGCTGAAGCAACTGTCAGCCAAGTAAGTGGGGTTTTGGGTCTGGAAAAAACAAACCTTAAACCATAAGGCTTTATCATGTAGCTAATTCCTTTCAAGCTCCTTGGTAAAGCAGGATTTATTGTCTGGAATGATAATAAAACCAGATAACAGATGCCATAAAAACATAAAACCTGCTCTTCAAGCTTATCGGTCAACTGCACGACTAACGGCGCACAAATTCACAAAAATCTACACTAATAGAACGTTATCAAAGTCGTTTCAAAGTTGCTTAAGTATCTTTGACTGTTTTTTCCAACACATCCACATGCTCCGCAGTGAATTCTAACCGATCTGACAGTCAGATGCTCAGTAGTTATCTTCTCGGGTTTTTCAGAAATATCAGACACCTTGGCATGAGCAAAACACCGGACCTTTGTGTTCTTGCTATTACGTAAGGTATTTGACGCCAAATAAGGCCGAAGGTTCCTGGTCAGGTGACAGTAAGGCAAACATTTTACCCAGTTCAATGCCTTTTTTTGTTTTCATTGTCCGTAAGATGGTTTCCTTTTCCTTGCCGGTCCAGGACTGATTTCCTGGTGTTAATGAAACCTCTTGCATGATCTGATTGGACTCCTCGTGAATTTGTTGCCGGTCAGATCTGATTTTTGGGTGAAAACTCCTCCCTTTTGGCTTTACTCCCAGTAAATTCCAAGAAGGGTTGGTGAATGGACCTGGCTGTCCCTTAGCATGCTTGTGTCCACTGTTTGGAGCCATTGGTAGCGCGGTCTCATTGCCTAATTTCCCATTCACCTCCACATACAATTTGAGGCGGTGCATTTTTGTCTCCAGCACTTTTCTGAAGGAATTTGTTGTCTTCACTAGTGGAGACTGGTGGCGTCTTGCTCCTAGCCTTGTCGCTAATAGCAGTCTTGCGGTAATTAGCAGGCCATGATCACGTTATCTTGAGGATTTAACAATAAGTGTTTAAAAATATGGCCCCAGATGACAGTATCAAAAAAAAATAACAAACAGTAATATAGACACATCGATATGAATAATGTCCAAGAGAAATCCATTGAAAGAAAAAGAAATCAGTCGTCCGCTAAAAGAATACAAGCAAAGCAGGAGGTGAGGAGCCAAAGCCTTGTCGAATATAAATGTGGCATTTATAAGTTTTTTCGCAAGATCAATCAGACAGGGATTTTTGTGACTGGCGGCAGGCTTTGGGCGGGAATGAGGCCAAGGTGACAAGAGATGACAACTTTTTTTTCTTGTAATATTATGACGTAATTCTCACACACCTTGTGTGGGGTTTTTTCCTGAAAATATTGCAACTTTGTTTTTGTAGTATGACAACAGTGGTCTTTTAATGTGGAAAAGAAATTTTAACAGTACATTAAGGTTTCCTCACCCAAATTAAGTTTGAGAGGTGGGACCTGTCTGACCATTTACATGCATGTGTATTTACATAGTTACAGTATTTTATTGTTTATTTTATTTTTATTTTACTAAAATACAAAATACAGTACATTAAATGATAAAGACTAATATATTTTTTTGGTGTGTGTGCAGTTAAATGTCAGTGGACCATTTCATGGCCACAGGCAGAATATTTCACAGGCTTAAAAGCATTTATCAGTCATAAAAATAACAAACAGACAAGCAAACGTGTTCACGTGTGGTTGCACGCCCATGCAAACACACACACACACACACACACACACACACACACACACACACACACACACACACATACACACTTTTCAACAGGAATCTCACTGAGCACGCACCACGCCCAGTGTGTGTAAGTGTGTGTGCGTTGAATCAGAGTCAATATTAAATGAAAAATGCACGTGCATTTAGTACATGACCACACACGTCTATTGCAGCAGAGGGATAAGTGTTGCCAAGATGATGGAGGAGGTGTCAGTGTATGCAAAGAGTTAATTGTTTTACACAACAATACTTCAGTGAAAGTTTTATGAAAGTTGCCAAAAACAGTACCTGGATGACGGTTCCATACTTGACCACATCCCCATGAACCTTCTTGTTTTCTGTCTCGTTCTGCTTCTGTTCCAAGTTTGATGCATGCTACACCACACGCACAGACACACAAAAACACACATATTTCAAGGTGCGACATTAACGGGAGCCTGATGGCCAGGGGTCACCACGTGACCGTGTTGGCCACCTGGAGTTCACCAATGCTGGGCAATAATACAAATGCCATACATAAATGTGATGGGATCAACACATTCTTGTTTTTTTTAAATGTCATTTTCAATATTTTGAGTTGTTACCACTTTTTACTCCAGCTGTGCACATTTGATCTGACCCATTGATTGACGCATTTTGCGCTACATATTTGCATGCATTTTGCCAGCTGATTCTACACGCTTCACTTTTCCATCCACAGGTAGGCCTACATGCAGGTATATTATCATAAATTTCAATAAGCATTGTTTTGAATCACATTATCTATATACTGGAGAGTGAAGAGTGTGGATACTTTTTCAGGCTGCCATGATCGCCCGTACTTGAGTGCATTTTGGCAATGAGGAGACACACTTCACTATTTCATCCACAGGTGGGCCTACATATATATTGTAATTTCCGCACTATAAGGTGCTTTGGAGTATAAGGTGCACCTTCAGTTAATCTCCTATTTTAAAACTGATTCTATATATAAGGTGCACCACATTTTAAGGCGCATGAAATAGAAGCTACAATAGTGGCTGAGTTTGGGTTATGCATCCACTCAATGGTGCTATGCTAAAGAGAATAAAATACAATACAACACAGCTTTATTTACATTGCGCTTTCACAACTGCGGCAGTTGAAACAAAGAGCTTCACAAAATATTTGAAATACTACGTCCAATAAATCAGCGCGTTGGATTATATGGCGCACTGTTGGCGTTTGAGAAAGTGGAATGCGTTTAGATGCACCTTATAGAGCGGAAAAACTATATTATAAATGTTGTTCAGAATTGTTTTCAATCAAAATATCTATATACTGACTCCAAAATAAAGTGCATGACAGTAATCTAGCCGGGATGTGACGAAGGCATGAATGATTGTTTCAAAGTGCTCTTGAGAAAGGAGAGGCTTGACTTTAGCCAGCTGCCTAAGGTGAAAGAAACTGGATTGAACAACGGCACCAATTTGCCAGTCCGATTTTGAATCATTGTCCAGTTTCAGATCCAAGTTCAAGAGTGTTGGCTGAATATAAGGAGCCAGGGGGGCCACGTCCGCAGGATGGGATGTACAAGGGCCACTGGGACCAAACATCATCACTTATGTTTTCCCTTCATTGAAATTCAATAAATGTAGTGCTATCCAGGTCTTCATTTCCTCCAGAAAAGGCTTTTGAATTCCAGTAAAAACTATTAAAAAAAAAAAAAAAAACCCCTACGGGACAGCATTGCTCAGCAAACAACTTCCTTTTCTCCCTCCATTAGATGTCCTCAAAACATGAGTATTTTCTCAATATTTTACTTTTAACATTCAGTGGTAAACTTCGCTGGATGGTGGTATTACAGTCGAGGGTGCAACAATGTGACTGCTCACAAAACTTTGAAAGAAAATTTGACCAAGGAACAGATTATTAAACATAATTAGTTGTTTCTAAATCCAAAAGTGTACTTCTAAAATGACCTTTTCTGTGACTGAAGTGGTGTGGATGTGAAGCTTACCTGAAGTTTTTGCAGCAGGACCACATCCCCAATCTTGTCTTTCTCATGCTTCGCCTGTTTGGCTTTCCAGAACTGCTTCTGTGCGGAGTAGCGACTCATTGGACATACCTTAAACAGGCAGTCTGAACAGGGGAACAAACGGTAGCACGGGTTAGCATACAATCCTCAATGGAGTGTGAATGAAGATACGTTAAGGTGGGTTAACCTGCTATCGTTCTGTCAAAGGAGACCTTGAACAAGCACTCTAAAGGCACATACAAACCCAATTCCAATGAAGTTGGGATGATTATACATCAATAAAAACGGAATACAATGATTTGCAAATCATGTTCTATCTGTTCAAATGTATACACGACAGACGCATGGACGTGCTGACTCTTAAAAGGGTGAAAGCCACATGTGATGAATTATTTTAAGTTGGAATGGTTTGAACTGAGTAGGTGTCACAAGAATCTGGAGTTTACCTCATGGTTTGGTCAATATGGCCAATTCAAGGAGGAGACAGAGGCATAAGAATGCTAAATGTACCCAACGTTCTGTCCAAGATGGCCGCCCAAGTGGAGAGGCCGAGGGATAAGAATGCGGAGTCCACCTAATGCTCTGTCAAAGATGGCCGCCCAACTGACAATGACATTGTTGTCTTTCAACATGCAACCCATTGGGGAAGCTTCGGGCGAGTTTACAAAGGTTTACCTATTTTTGTAACCGTCTCTAAGGTGACATCTACAGACAACAATCTAAGGTCTAAGTAATGTTTCAACCAATATGATCACATCACTGGGTCCCCCCACAAACACACCCACGCACACACATACACACACAATGAGGAGGAACGGATGGCGTATTTCGGAAATACTCAGAACACACTGGTTGGTTCACTCTGACTATTCGGAAAACTCAATGCATTGCTCAATTTGCCGTTCGGTTATCCAGAGTGCACCAAAACCGAGTGTCTGTGTGCACTGGCTGCTCCGACTAGGGCCATTGTGCGACAGTGCTGGCTGCATTCAGAAATGAAAGCGATCGGAGCACACTCCTCCTCGCCAAATACATCCACTCTTAAAATTGTGCATGGATGTCTGAGTAAAAACACGCCCTGAAAGATAGTTGCATTTCAGGAAGCCCTACCTGATAGAACTGACATACGGCTGGAGGAGATGTGTCAAGTAACAAGCAGCTGTCAGTAATTACTGTATACTTGTGTGGAAGTGCACACACAACGGTTAACCACACAATGGTTAACTGAGATCAATGGAAGAGAACACCCCTCGAACAAAATGCTCTCATGACATAATGTTAAAAGATACTGGTTCTACAAAGGGCTCATTAGAATGGTAAGGGTTTGGGGAACCTGGGCGTGTACTAATTTTTCATCCTGGATTTAAAAAAATTACCCAATTAGGCCACATCATAAGAATAGTAAATATAAACAAATGTCAGGAAAAGGCAGCATAATTAGGCGTAGAAAAAAAAGTAGTGTGTTTCCGGTAACCCGACCGACCGAGAATTTCTACCTCGAAAAAAAAACTTAACGGTCGGCATTTTTTTTCAAACCTTCTACATTTTTGTGAAATAATAATAATGATAGTACATTTCATTTATAAGCGCCTTTCAAAACACTCAAGGACACTTTACAATCAAAACAAGAACAATAAAACCACAGACAAAATTATAAATAATAAAAGGAAAGATGAATTTAGAGCGTTTACATCTGTGCTCACGGCTCACTCCTCCGTGAGCCGTCACCTTATCGTGGTGGAGGGGTTTGTGTGTCCCAATGATCCTAGGAGCTAAGTTGTCTGGGGCTTTATGCCCCTGGCAGGGTCACCCATGGCAAACAGGTCCTAGGTGAGGGACCAGACAAAGCACGGCTCAAAAGAACCCTTATGATGAACAAAATAAATGGACTTAAGTTTCCCTTGACCGGACGCGGGTCACCGGGGCCTCCCTCTGGAGCCAGGCCTGGAGGTGGGGCTCGTTGGCGAGCGCCTGGTGGCTGGGCCTACACCCATGGGGCCCGGCCGGGCTTAGCCCGAAGAGACAACGTGGGTCCCCCTTCTCATGGGCTCACCACCCATGGGAGGGGCCAAAGGGGTCGGGTGCATTGTGAGCTGGGCGGCAGCCAAAGGCGGGGACCCTGGCGGTCCGATCCTCAGCTCCAGAAACTAGGTCTAGGGAGATGGAACGTCACCTCTCTGGCAGGGAAGGAGCCCGAGCTGGTGTGTCAGGTGGAGAAGTTCCGACTGGATATCGTCGGACTTACCTCCACACACAGCCTGGGTTCTGGTACAGTTCTCTCAAGAGGGGTTGGACTCTCTTCCACTCTGGAGTTGGCCACGGTGAGAGGCGCAGAGCGGGTGTGGGCTTACTCATTGCCCCCCAGCTCAGTGCCTGTACATTGGGGTTCACACCAGTAGACGAGAGGGTAGCCTCCCTCCGCCTTCGGGTGGGGGGACGGGTTCTGACTGTTGTTTGTGCGTACGCACCCAACAGCAGTTCAGCGTACCCACCCTTTTTGGAGTCCTTGGAGGGTGTGCTGGAGAGTACTCCTGCTGGGGACTCCCTCGTTCTGCTGGGGGACTTCAATGCTCATGTGGGCAACGACAGTGAGACCTGGAGGGGCGTGATTGGGATGAACGGCCCCCCCCCGATCAGAACTCGAGTGGTGTTTCGTTATTGGACTTCTGTGCTCGTCACGGATTGTCCATAACGAACACCTTGTTCAAACATAAGGGTGTCCATATGTGCACTTGGCACCAGGACACCCTTGGCCGCAGTTCAATGATTGACTTTGTGGTTGTATCATCGGATTTGCGGCCGCATGTTTTGGACACTCGGGTGAAGAGAGGGGCGGAGCTGTCAACTGATCACCACCTGGTGGTGAGTAGGCTCCGATGGTGGGGGAAGATGCCGGTCCGTCCTGGCAGACCCAAACGTATTGTGAGGGTTTGCTGGGAGCGTCTGGCGGAATCCCCTGTCAGAAGGAGTATCAACTCCCACCTCCGACAAAGCTTTTCCCATGTCCCGAGGGAGGTGGGGGACATTGAGTCCGAGTGGACCGTGTTCCGCGCCTCTGTTGTTGAGGCGGCCAATCTGAGTTGTGGCCGTAAGGTAGTTGGTGCCTGTCGTGGCGGAAACCCCCATACTCGCTGGTGGACACCAGCAGTAAGGGATGCCGTCAAGCTGAAGGAGTCCTATCGGGCCTTTATGGCCTGTGGGACCCCAGAGGCAGCTGACGGGTATCGACTGGCCAAGCGGAATGCAGCTTTGGTGGTCGCTGAGGCAAAAACTCGGGCGTGGGAAGAGTTCGGTGAGGCCATGGAAGCCGACTTCCGAGCGGCTTCGAGGAAATTCTGGTCCACCATCCGACGTCTCAGGAGGAGGAAACAGTGCACCACTAACACTGTGTACAGTGGAAGTGGGGCGCTGTTGACCTCGACTCGGGACGTTGTGAGCCGGTGGGCGGAGTACTTCGAAGACCTCCTCAACTCCACCAGCACGCCTTCCTTGGAGGAAGCAGAGTCTGGGGACTCTGATGTGGGCTCTCCTACCTCTGTGGTTGAAGTCACCAATGTGGTTAAAAAGCTCCTCGGTGGCAAGGCCCCAGGGGTGGTTGAGATCCGCCCGGAGTTCCTCAAGGCTCTGGATGTTGTGGGGCTGTCCTGGCTGACACGCCTCTGCAACATCGCGTGGTCATCGGGGACAGTGCCTCTGGATTGGCAGACCAGGGTGGTGGTCCCTCTTTTTAAAAAGGGGGACCGGAGGGTGTGTTCCAACTACAGAGGGATCACACTCCTCAGCCTCCCTGGTAAGGTCTATTCAGGGGTGCTGGAGAGGAGGGTCCGTCAGGAAGTCGAGCCTCAGATTGAGGAGGAGCAGTGTGGTTTTCGTCCCGACCGTGGAACAGTGGACCAGCTCTACACCCTTAGCAGGGTCCTCGAGGGTATGTGGGAATTCGCCCAACCAGTCTACATGTGTTTTGTGGACTTGGAGAAGGCGTTTGACCGTGTCCTCGGGAGTTCTGTGGGGTGCTTCGTGGGTATGGGGTACCGAGCCCCCTGATACGGGCTGTTCGGTCACTATACCACCGATGCCAGAGTTTGGTTCGCATTGCCGGCAGTAAGTCGGAATCGTTTCCGGTGAGGGTGGGACTACGCCATGGCTGCCCTTTGTCGCCGATTCTGTTCATAACTTTTATGGACAGAATTTCTAGGCGCAGCCGAAGCGTTGAGGGGGTCCGTTTTGGTGGCCTCAGTATTGCATCTCTGCTTTTTGCAGATGATGTGGTACTGTTGGCTCCTTCAAGCAGGGCTCTCCAACTCTCACTGGAGTGTTTCGCAGCCGAGTGTGAAACGGTTGGGATGAGGATTAGCACCTCCAAATCCGAAACCATGGTCCTCAGTCGGAAAAGGGTGGAGTGCCCTCTCCGGGTCGGGGAGGAGATCTTGCCCCAAGTGGAGGAGTTTAAGTATCTTGGGGTCTTGTTCACGAGTGAGGGCAGAAGGGAGCGAGAGATCGACAGGCGGATCGGTGCAGCGTCTGCTGTGATGCAGACGTTGTATCGGTCTGTCGTGGTAAAGAAGGAGCTGAGCCAAAGGGCGAAGCTCTAAATTTACCGGTCGATCTACGTTCCAACCCTCATCTATGGTCATGAGCTATGGATCGTTTGTGATTTTTATGAGGGCTGTTTCAGTACTGTGACTGGGACGGAAGCCGGACTGGAATTGTTCATAGAGACTATTATCGGTGAGGTGGGAGTGGAGCTGAGAGGCAACAATTTTCTCAAGAATTTTTGAAATGAAAGGAAGATGGGAAATGGGGCGTAGGTTATTGAAATAATTTGGATCTGAACCAGGTTTTTTCAGGATTGGGGTGACAGCTGCAGTTTTGAAGGGCATAGGAACAATTCCAGTAGACAGAGAGGAATGGATAATGGCTGCGATGAAGGGAAGCAGAGAAGGTAAACAGGATTTGACTAGGACTGTAGGGAGGGGATCTAGCTGACAGGAGGAAGTCTTGGATTTGATGATGAGGTCTGAGATAAATGAGAGATGGGGGAGTTCAAAAGACGATAACAGTTCGCAGGGGGTAAAATGGTCAGAGGAATGGAGAGGTACAGAGGAGCCCAGGTGTTGGTGGATTTTGTTGATTTTTTTCATTGAAAAATAGAAGAGCTTTGAAGGCGTCAGAAGAGTAAAAGTGAGGTGGTAGGGAGTCAGGGGGTTGAGTGATTTTGTTCCAGATGGAAAAGAGAGTCTTTGTACTTCCAGCATTGGAGCAGATGAGTCCAGAGTAGTATTGTGATTTTGCTTGTGAGATAGAATCCTTGTAGACAGACAGTTGAGCTGTATAGATGTCCTTGTGAGCAGTGAGTCCAATTTTCCTGTATAGTCTTTCAAGCTGCCGGGTTTTGGATTTCACGGAACGGAGATGAGGGGTGAACCAGGGGGCAGATCGAGTAAAAAAGACAGAGCGGGACTTGACAGGAGCGAGCGTATTGAGGGTGTTGTTGAGATCGGAGTTGTATCGGAAAACCAAATCATCAGGACTGGAGTCAATGTCCGGAGTCAGGGTGGTGATCCATGAAATGAGAGAGTCAATGCTAATGTCTTTAATATTACGGTAAGCGATGGTCCGGGGTGATTTGGTGATTGAGAGCTGGAGAGCAATGTTAAATGAAATAAGCAAGTGGTCCGTTATTGGAAGTTCATCAGCAGTACAGTTGGAGGGGGAAAGACCAGAGCAGCAAATCAGATCCAGGGTGTGACCTTTGATGTGTGTGGGAAAGTCTACAAACTGATTGAAACCAAAACTGTCAAGTGAAGAAGTGAAGTCAATGGTAAGAGAAAGAGCAGTGTTGTCCATATGTATATTCAAATCTCCCAGGATGATTATATTTGGTGACAGAGAGGAGAGATGGGTGAGGACAGCAGATAATTCATTTAAGAAGTCACGGTGGGGTTTGGAGGAGTGGTAGACTGTGGCAATAATCGTGGGAGTGGATCCAGATATTTGGCAGGCAAGACATTCAAAGGAGGAGAGTGGAGGGAGAGAGACCGGACGTACTGGGTGGCTTGGCGGGTCAGACGAGAGTTGTAAGTGTCCGCGAGTGGAGGAAGAGAGACACCAATGATCTTCTCAGCCGCTCTCACAATGCGCTGCAGACTCTTTTTGCAGGACACGGTGCAAGCGCCGTCCCACACGGTGATGCAGCTGGTCAAGATGCTCTCAATTGTGCCTCTATCGAAAGTCTGCATCATGAAGGGCGGGGTTCTTGCTCTCCTCAGTTTGCGGAGGAAGTACAGGCGCTGGTGGGCTTTTTTGGCCAGTGAGGTAGTATTTAGGCTCCAGGTCAGGTCTTCAGAGATGTACACACCAAGGAACTTGGTGCTACTCACCCTCTCCACTGCGGTACCGTCGAAGGTCAGTGGAGCATGCTAACACAAGCATTACTCTACACTTGCATGAGACAAAACTGCCCCCAAAATCAAATGGTTTAAATTGTGAGTTAAGTGGGATGTGATTCTTTGTCCTTGATGGATTTTGACATAAGAATGTCAGAGATGTTTTACTAAAACCTGGAAACTCTTCAAATGTGAAAAACAAACAATCTTGTTCCCTTTAATTGGCTGCTTTCAGTGGAATCAGTCCAAGTCCGCCATACCTAACATGAGTTCCACCAAATATGGACGTCCTTGGCAGCGAGGAGAAAGTCAGCTTGCTGACATGGTCAGCCACACATTTGCCTGCTGAAGGCCCATTTGCATCAAATCTTGAGCCATGGACTCACGTCATGACGCTCTGTGGTCAGGCTGTGTTTGTAAACTCATCATTTTACTTTGCGCGCACGCACACACACACACACACACACACACACACACACACACACACACCTGTTCACTTGCATCTGTCGTTCACCCTAATCTAGTTGTTAACTAGTTCAACTGAAGCACATATGGTGAGTGTCTGTGTTTGTACTGAATGTGTGTCTTGAGATTTAGTGTGTGTGAGTTTGTGTTGATTGTGCATAGGGCTATGTTCAGACTGTTTTAGATATAATTAATATTTAGAGGGACAAGTGACATGAATAAAAGTCCTTCTTGTCATTCTGAAATTCCGAATAAAGTCAGTGTTGTCAAAACCAGTGTTGCTATCTCACCACTGCCAGCTACAACCCATCAACCACACACTTTGTGAACCGATGTAGAAACCATTGCTCCACATAAAGGCCAAAGCTAAAATGCTCACTCTCTTCTTTCTCAAGATTCTTTTTAGAAGTAGTTGATTGAAATTTTGCTGACTTTGACTGTAAATGAACAATGTGACACAAACGTAAATTGCTGCATCCACATCCATATTTACTTCTGTAAAAAATGTGTCATGTCTCTCTTTGTTTTTATTCCAGCTTCAGCTGTAGTGAAAGTCATTCGCCTCCAGCAGGCGCACCTGTTCCTTAATCCCAATCAAATCCTTGCCCAGTTTTTAATTGGCTACTCTTTGTTACATAATTGACCTTGCTTTCTGTTTCCACTCAAGTGTTATTTTCAAGACCACTCGATCTCATTCAGACATTTTGCTCTCTTTGTTTTTGTTCCTCATTTTATTAGTATTGTTATCATTTATTCTGTTCGATCTTCTTGTTTTACGTGTCAATTGGACTCTTGTCATTTCACTTTTATTCTTGGTGTTTACTCTGGCTTTAGCAAGCGCTTTTTGTTTATGCCTTGATTTTCCTGGCTCCTTGTGACCAGCGATCTCTGTCTGTACTTGGGCAATGCGTTTTTCTAGAAATAAATATTTTTGTTAACACAGTTTGTCTGCGCCTGCATTTCTGGGATCCGAAAACATTATTCGGTTTGGGTTCGAACCTAACAATATTACATTGTGAGTGATCTTGTTACTTCTGTACATGTACACTTTGGTGACCCATTTGATTCACTCACCAGATACACTGAGGTTGCAATTCATATATAATGGGAATGATTACACATTAAATTCGTGTTTCACCCAATTGAGCATTATGACTTGTAGTCTAAACGTAGTGTGTGTGGGAGGGGGGGGGGGGGGGGGGGGTATGTGTGTGGGCCCCATCTTTTCAACATCAAAACATTAGAACACTGACCAAAGGTAAGGAAACACACGAGTACACCCATGCACACAGATACATAAAATAAAAAAAACATCTGACCTCTGAACTTCTTGGGGGGGTTGTCCAGATCTCCAGCAGCTGGTTCCACCACACAGCGATCATCCACCAAGCTACACACACACACACACACACACACACACACACACACACACACACACACACACAAACACACACACACACATACAAATGAACTTTTAGCTTTCCAACCGCTATCATGCATGACATCTGGCAAAAGACATGGCAAAAAGTTTGCTAAAAAGTGTATCCCAGTACAGAGAGCACAGTTAGGCGTAGAAAAAAAAGTAGTGTGTTTCCGGTAACCCGACCGACCGAGAATTTCGACCTCGAACAAAAACTTTACGGTCGGCATTTTTTTTCAAACCTTTTACATTTTTGTGTAATAATAATAGTACATTTCATTTATACGCGCCTTTCAAAACACTCAAGTACGCTTTACAATCAAAACAAGAACAATAAAACAACAGACAAAATTATAAATAATAAAAGGAAAGATGAATTTAGAGCGTTTACATCGGTGCAAACTCTCGCGATATCCGTCGGCTAGCCCAACCGCTTCAATAAAGGTCTCGAAGGATTCCAACCAGCGCGGCCACGGGACAGGCGGCTCGCCAGGCAGGGCGAGGAACGGAGGAAGAGGCGAGAGTGGAAGCTCCATCTTCGTTGCCATTGTTGTGTTTAATAAAACGCAGGGAGTCTGGCTCTGTGCTCACTGCCGTTTATTGTCAGTAGTCACCTTTTCATATGAACACTTTTACGGCCGTGACGTCACGCCGTCGTAAACTGACCCTGTGGCTGTGGTTACAACATGCCAACAAATTTATAAGCGCCTTTCAAAACACTCAAGGACACTTTACAATCAAAACAAGAACAATAAAACCACAGACAAAATTATAAATAACAAAAGGAAAGATTAATTTAGGGCGTTCACATCGGTGCAAACTCTCGCGATGTTCACGTTGAGCGTGCGCATGGTTTGCCCTGTCGTCTGTCAACAACATTGAATCGTGGCGGCGGCCACGATCTCCGAGTTTAAACCGCGTTTTGTGTGTTGCAGTCGCATGATCACACCATAATATTAAGAAAATAGCATCCACTGCTGTATCGAAAAGATTCAACGAACTATTTGACGACCACCACGGGCCATCTAGGACGCGGGACGCAGAGGTAACGAGATGGCTGTAACACCCAGCCGGGGGTACCCAACTCTCTCGCCGCCTTTGACAGCGAGCGGGGGTTTCAATAATCATAAAAATGTCTCCTTGTTTTATGTTTTATGGGTATTTTGTTTACATTTTTGATGGGGGCAAAAAAAAAAAAAAAGATGACCTACCGACCCTATGCTGAAATTTCATGTTACCGGAAACACACTACTTATTTTTCTACGCCTTACCTTTGTCTGTCTACTGAATAAGAGAATGCTTCTGCAGTGTGTCTGTTCATTAAAAGTGAAAGATTATGATTACAATTTAATTCAACACGAGAATGAGGATAAAGCAATTAAGATAATGGATGGATGGAAATGGATAAAACCTCCGGTTGTTGAGTGACATTGGTTTTAGTAATGTTTACTGACTATTTCGAAGTCAATTATTCATGCAAATCTCTTGTGTGAACATGCTACATTTTTAAAATTCTCCTCAATTTTAATATCGCCCATTCCTAATTTCATTGCCCTCGAGGCTACAATGATAAAATGCTATTGCTTACAAATTATAGAGCAGAGCACACACAAATGCCTGCACACACAAAAACAAACATACAAATCTATACACACACACACACACACACACACACACACACACACATGCAAACACTGATGTGAAGCAGGAACAGGATGTGGTCATGAGCTTGTCCAAGAGAGATTTCCATTGAGTGTGTGTGTGTGTGTGTGTATGAGTGTGTGTGTGTGTGTGTGTGTGTGTGTGTGTGTGTGTGTGTGTGTGTGTGTGTGTGTGTGTGTGCTTGCGACTTGTGCTCGTGAATGACTGTTGACTCTACAAAGCAAACAACATTTATTTAAAAAGTAAAATTATCAACAATATTCTGGAAGTTTGTTGACTCATGTAGTCTAAGTAACCTGTCTCACAGGTTTGACTGGTTCACACCTGTGGACAACACACACCGGAGGTTAACGCACTATGAAATGCGCAGTATGAGCTCGCTAGTTGGGGGCGGAGGGGTTTCTACAAAACCAATTCCAAGGAAGTTTGGGATGTTGGGTTAAACATAAATAAAAAGAGAATACAATGATTTGCAAATCATGTTCAATGTAAATCAATTGAATACAGTATGAAGACAAGATATAAAATTTTCAAATTGATCAACTTTATTGTTTTTCGCAAATAATCATGACCTTTAACATGTTCCAATAAAGCTGATACAGATGGCAACAAACTTCAGGAATGCTCAACAAACAAGTTTGGCACATTCCACAGGTGAACAGGCGAACTGGGAACAGGATGGTGCCATAATTGGATAAAAAGGAGCTTCCCTGAACTGCTCAATCAAAAGCAAAGAGGGCGAGGTTCACATAATTGTTTACAATTGCTTGGGAAAATACTCTAACAGTTTAATTCTCACCTCATCTCAACTCAACTGTATTTATAGAGCACTTTAATACGCCGTATACAAAGGATGCTGGAGCCTATCCCAGCTGTCTTCGGGCAGAAGACGGGGGACACCCTGAAGCGGTCGCAAGCCAATCGCAGGGCACACTGAGACGAACAACCATCTGCACTCACACTCACACCTAGGAACAATCTTGAGTGTTCAATCAGCCTGCCATGCATGTTTTTGGAATGTGGGAGGAGACCAGAGTACCTGGAGAACCCGGAGAAAACCCATGCAAACTCGACACAGGAAGGCCAGAGCCGGGATCGAACCCACGACCTCTACCGCCATACAACAAGAAACAATGAAAAAAAAAATTATAATAAAAAGGTCAGCAGAAAGCACCAAAAAAGTAAAACTAAAAATCAAGTCTGAGTCATGCTTTGTCAAAAGCCAAAGAATACAAATGAGTTCTGAGATAAGTTTTAAAGATGGGCAGAGGGGGCTTGCCGAATGTTCAGTGGGCCGTCATTCCAAAGAGAGTGAGGGTTCGATCTCCTCTGAGCCACTGCTTAGTTCTTGGTACCCCTAAGAATGTCTGGTCTGCAGACCTTGGACAGGTGTGTAGGAGTGGAAGGGCTCAGAGAGGAAAGGTTGACACAATTTAAAGATTTGAAAACAACACCAAAAAGTATGTTAAAATTAACTCTAAATTGTATAGAAAGCCAGTAAAGGGATGCCAGAGTCGGAGTTACATGCTCCCTCTTATGAGTGCCAGTCAAGAGGAGAGCAGCAGCATTCTGGACCAACTGAAGAAGCTTAATGGAGGATTGGCTGACTCCAAAGTAAAGTGAATTACAGTAATCGAGCCGGGATGTGACGAAGGCATGCAAGGTCTCAAGGTGCTCATGAGAAAGGAGAGGTTTTACTTTAGCCAGCTGCCTAATATGAAAGAAGCTGGATTCAACAACAGCACCAATTTGCCGGTCAAGTTTAAAATCAATGTCCAGTTTAAGACCCCAGTTTTAGACTGTTGACTTAAGATAAGGAGACAGGTGACCGAAGTCTACAGGATGGGATGTACAAGGGCCGCTGGGACCAAACAGCATCACTTCCGTCTTCTATTCAATGAAATTCAAGAAATGGATTCCCTCCAAGCAGGATAAAGGAGGCCTCAACGAGAGAGCGTCTTTTTTGCTCAGTGCGACATCAATCTGACAGTCATCCGCATAGCAATGTAAGGAAATAAACGTCTCCCCGGCGACTTCCAGCGATGACGGCAAAGAGGCTGCATTGCTTCGCGTGGCCGACGCCAGGCACACGTCAGCGATTCGCTGGAATCGTCTCGTAATGACAACGGCAAAGACGATGAATTGGAGAGCGATTTGGATCCGGACCCGTCGGACGAATACGTGCCTTCGGACATAACGGAAAGCAGCTGAGAGTTCTCGCCAGAGCCGCTGGAACGAGGAGGTAACTACTGACTAGCTTACAAGTTCCCATTCAAAACTTCATCACTTCTAATGCCTCATCAGTCACTTTTATGCACCGCTACATTCCCCGCTATACTATTAAGTTGCCAGTAACACTAATCATTTACGTACGGTTGATGCGTCTCGTAGATGTGGATGAAAATATGCGCCATAAATGTGCTGACTTGCGTGTCGCCATAGGTTTTAAAAAAATAAAACAAAAAAAACAGGACACATTTGGTCCGCTCAGCTCTGCTAAAACCACAAGTGTTACATTCATATTCCATTTCATTTCAAATAGGATGCTGAGCAACGTGGAATGAATGGTGCAAATAGCAGTGTGCGAGCATGTCTGTGTGTGTGAGAGATGTTGAAATGTAAGTGGAAAGCAACAATAAAAAAATAAAAGTGTGGTAATTGTACATACTTCAATAAATTACAGATTGTCCAACCAGAAGCCAAAAGATGACGACTCCTTGTTTTGGTGGTGGAAAGAAAGGTAAATAAAATTATTGTACCTCACTCTGCAGCAATATATATTTGCAACTTTTTATGTTTCTATAATTTATAGGTCGTGCATCTGGACGTGGTGGGATGAATCGATGTGGTGACAAACTGGATGGAAGCCAAAAACCATCCTCTCCACAGCTGCACTTTTGTTCATAGTTTTGTTGTGTGCAAATCAATTATTTTGCTATAAAAACATTATTTGTAATGTTCTTTTGTAGGAGGAACACATTATTGAGGTATTTGAGCTGTCACAAAAGCAAAAAACTTGAAATGATGCTTGAAATTTTCTCTGGATTTCTGCAGAAAATCGGCATTTTCCATAAAACTTAGCAGTTTTCTAATGCCAATTGCCAACGAACGGAGAAAGATAGAAACAAACTGTTTCTTTCTGCTGAAAGAAGAGAGTCTCACCTTTCTTTTTACAGGTTGCATGTCTATATAGCCATAGAACAGAAAATTATGTGGGCCTTGCAAATCAGTCAAAATTGAGGAAAATGTGAGGGATTGAGGGGGTTGCTCCAGTGAAAAGGGGTGGGATTCAAGGAGTTAATTATATGCGCTACTTTGGAAATGGAATTGCCAGCAGCTGAAGTAATGGAGGTGACACAGAGAAATGCTGCCTGACCAGCGCCGTGGCAGGTGAGGACCAGGATTCCTCACCCTAGGAGCCTCCATTCAAAACTTCTGAAAAAGATCTGAGCACATTAATCTCTAAGCGCAAGGCGAAAGTTTCCCTCCACTTTTCAGATGCCCACCGAGGAGTAATTTCCCCCTGGGGTTCAAATTCACTTATAAGTTAGATGGTAGAAGAAAACAATAGCGGCCACAAGAATATTTTTTTGAGTACGACATTTTACGCACTAAAAGGTGCCCCTAAAAGCCTTCCATTTTCTAAAAACCTGACAACGCGCCTTAATATCCGGTGCGCCTTATATATGGTTATTACGGTAATATTTCATGGCATGCTTAATATTTGACTGTATCAAGACCCCAAAATGGCTCCTTGCAAGAGACATGCGTACAATGCAGATTTTAAACTTAGGGCGATCGATTACGCTATTGAAAAGGGAAATAGAGCAGCAGCGAGAGAGTTCAACGTGAATGAATCAATGGTGCGGGTGTGGCGGAAGAAACAAGAGGCCCTGTGCCAGGTAAAGAAGACTAAGCAGAGCTTCCGTGGAAACAAAGCACGATGGCCACAGTTGGAGGACCAACTCGAACAATGGATTGTTGAGCGGAGAGCACAAGGTATTCGTTTTTCTACAGTCATAATTCGAATTAAGGCAAAAGCGCTGGCATCAGCACCTCCAAATCTGAAACCATGGTCCTCAGTCGGAAAAGGGTGGACTGCCCCCTCTGGGGTCGGGGAGGAGATCTTGCCCCAAGTGGAGGAGTTTAAGTATCTTGGGGTCTTGTTCACGAGTGAGGGCAGAAGGGAGCGAGAGATCGACAGGCGGATCGGTGCAGCGTCTGCTGTGATGCAGACGTTGTATCGGTCTGTCGTGGTAAAGAAGGAGCTGAGCCAAAGGGCGAAGCTCTCAATTTACCGGTCGATCTACGTCCCAACCCTCCTCTATGGTCACGAGCTATGGGTCGTGACCGAAAGAATGAGATCCCGGATACAAGCGGCCGAAATGAGTTTTCTCCGCAGGGTGTCCGGGCTCTCCCTTAGAGATAAGGTGAGAAGCTCGGTCATCCGGGAGGGGCTCAAAGTAGAGCCGCTTCTCCTCCACATCGAGAGGAGCCAGATGAGGTGGCTCGGGCATCTAATTAGGATGCCTCCTGGACGCCTCCCTGGTGAGGTGTACCTGGCATGTCCCACTGGCAGGAGGCCCTGGGGACAGGAACTTAAATAAATGAATTTCGTGGCGGTCCTTCTTGGTGCTTTCGATTTATGAAAAGACGTCATCTCTCTATCCGCACGTGAACGACTGTTTCGCAGTAACTGCCTCAAGACTACAAAGAAAAGCTCGACACTTTCCGTGCATACTGCAAAAATAACATCACTGAAAAATATATCCGACCAGAGCACATCGTCAACAATTGACGAGGTTCCACTCACCTGTGATATTCCTGTTCACCACACTGTGGATAAAACGGGAGCACGTACGGTGAATGAGAAAGCATCCTTCACCGTAGTTCTCGCCTGCCAGGCTAATGCCTAGAAACTTCCACCCACGGTTATTTTCAAGAGGAAGACCGTACCAAAAGGAAACTTTCCAACCGGCGTCACCATCAAAGCTAACTCAAAGTCGTGGATGAAGAAAAAATGAGTGAGTGGCTGAGAGAAATTTACATCAAGAGGCCGGGCGGCTTGTTTCACGCAGCTCCGGCCCTATTGATCTGCAACTCCGTGCGCTCCAATTATCACTGATGGCATCAAAAAAAGTGAAGCACACTAATTCTGTGCTTGCTGTCGGGTGGATTGACAAAAGATCAGCAGTGGCTGACTGAAGGCGAACACACGTTCACCAAGACGGGGAGACAGCGCCGAGCCACATACGCCACTATCTGCCAGTGGATTGTAAATGCCTGGGCTGATAGACCAATCTCAACCGTGGTCCGAGCTTTCAGGAAGGCAGGAATACTCACTGAACTGCCAGACATCAGGAGCGACACCGATTCTGATAATGGTGACTTTGTCGAGGCGGAGCCATGTTGGATGCCGAATTCGCTCAGCTGTTCGATACGGACACGGAGGAAGAAGGATTCGAGGGATTCCCCGATGATGAATGAACTAAAAAAGTTAGCTTTACATGCTTCTTTTGTGTGTTTACAATTGAACAAGGCTGGGTGTGGTGTGAAAATTAATATTTGAACAACGTTGAGTTATTTTTATTGCTTTGCACTATTTCGAGCGATTTGTGCTTGCACTTTCATTTGATTTACCGTCATGATATCAGACTGTTTTTACTACGTAATAAAATGTTGCACTTGTTATAACTTGGTTCAGTGAACTGTATAGCTGCTTTATTAAATAAGTTTTACTGACATCTGATCGTTCTGTTTGCATTTCCTTGCGTGTAGCTCCATCTAGCGGAGGCATTGTAGATTGCGCCTTATAATGTGATGTGTCCAATGTATGAAAAAAAATGACAAAATAGGGTATTCACTGAATGTGCGCCTCATAATCCAGTGCACCTTTTCGTGTGGAAAATACGGTATTTCTTTCCTCTATTTTTGTCCCCCTTCCCAGGATGCAACACTGTTTTCAGTAAAATGTCAAACTTCTTGAATTTATTTTGGTTTGCGCACTTGGAACATTGTGTTTCACATTAATGGGTATAATCAATAACAAAGTACACTATATTTCTGGGTCAAATTTGACAGCAAAGGCTGACAGTGTATTGTATGTACAGTGCCGTGAAAAAAATATTCGCGAGTTCATCGAGCAAATGTACATATTCAGACAAAGACAATCTAAGTGAACATAAAAGGCAGTTTTTAAATGGCGATTTTATTTATTTTTTAAAAAAATATTCAAAGGCACCCGTCACTGTGTGAAAAAATGAATGCCCCCTAAACCTCATCACTTGATGGACCTCCATCAGCAGCAACAACTGTAATCAAGCGGTTTCTATAACTGGCAATGAGTCGATGACCTCTCTGCACAGGAGATATTTGGACCCACTCTTCCTTGCAGAAGTGTTTTATATCATCAACACTGAAAGGTTTTCGAGCATGAACTGTCTTTTTAAGGACATGCCACAGCGGATTAAAGACCAGACTTGGGCAAGGCCACTCTGAAAAAAAGTGTTTTTTTGTTTTTTAAGCCATCCTATGTTGACTTGCTGGTGTGTCTTGGATGGTTGTCCTACAGAACTTCAGCTTGACATCATACCAGCTGTCTAACATAGCGTTGGTACCATGTTTGACTGTTAGTGTTATCCATCCATCCATTCATGTATCCGGGATCTCGTTCTTTCGGTCACGACCCATAGCTCATGACCATAGATGAGGGTTGGAACGTAGATCGACTGGTAAATTGAGAGCTTCGCCCTTTGGCTCAGCTCCTTCTTTACCACGACAGACCGATACAACGTCTGCATCACAGCAGATGCTGCACCGATCCGCCTGTCGATCTCTCGCTCCCTTCTGCCCTCACTCGTGAACAAGACCCCAAGATACTTCAACTCCTCCACTTGGGGCAAGATCTCCTCCCCGACCCGGAGAGGGCACTCCACCCTTTTCCGACTGAGGACCCTGGTTTCAGATTTGGAGGTGCTAATCCTCATCCCAACCGCTTCACACTCAGCTGCAAAAAGCTCCAGTGAGAGTTGGAGAGCCCTGCTTGAAGGAGCCAACAGTACCACATCATCTGCAAAAAGCAGAGATGCAATACTGAGGCCACCAAAACGGACCCCCTCAACGCTTCGGCTGCGCCTAGAAATTCTGTCCATAAAAGTTATGAACAGAATCGGCGACAAAGGGCAGCCCTGGCGTAGTCCCACCCTCACTGGAAACGATTCCGACACTACTGCCGGCAATGCGAACCAAACTCTGGCATTGGTGGTATAGTGACCGAACAGCCCGTATCAGGGGGCTCGGTACCCCATACCCACGAAGCACCCCCCACAGCTAAGCCCGGCCGGGCCCCATGGGTGTAGGCCCGGCCACCAGGCGCTCGCCAACGAGCCCCACCTCCAGGCCTGGCTCCAGAGGGAGGCCCCGGTGACCCGCGTCCGGGCAAGGGTAACTGAAGTCCATTTATTTTGTTCGTCATAAGGGGTCTTTTGAGCCGTGCTTTGTCTGGTCCCTCACCTAGGACCTGTTTGCTATGGGTGACCGTGCCAGGGGCATTAAGCCCCAGACAACTTAGCTCCTAGGATCATTGGGACACACAAACCCCTCCACCACGGTAAGGTGACGGCTCACGGAGGAATGTTAGTGTTATGTTCTTTTTTTTCTGAAATACTGTGTTACATTTATGCCTCGTGTAATGATGCAAAGCCCTTCCAAAAACTATAAATTTGCACACAACAATCCACAGAATATTCTCCTCATATTTTTTTAATCAATCAGATCTGTGTTTGTTGTTGGTGTTTTGTTAAAAAAAAAAAAATCCAAAATTAAGACAAGCCCTTCTATTCCTTTTGGTCAATAGCGCCCCCGCCCACACATCCCCGTCTGTCCCCCAAAAGGTCCTGTATCATGTTATTTAAGCTTGTCACAGTGAACTACAGTATAGGCTTAAAACTATAGGCATAAATATGATAACTTTTTCCCCAATGGGGATCTAATTTCTCATGAAGTCAGACTTATATTTAGGTGGCTATTTTTAGAACCCGGAAGTAACACACCCGCATCACGAAAACCCAGACTCTACCAAGTGGCTGCCGTGCCCGTCAGGATGTGGACTTGGACAGACGAGTGGCAAAATGGCATGGATAACATGAGGCCTGTGGGGGTTGTGATGCTGGACTTCAATGCAGCATTTGTTGGAACTCATCACATGCTTCTGTTTGATAAACTTGTTTTGGTTTTGGCTCAAGTGTTTTGTCATGGCTGAACAGTTATCTGAGAGAAGACAAAGGGTGTTTTTTGATGGAAGTTCCTCCAATAGGACAGTATTAATGTGTGGGGTACCTTAGGGGAGTGTGTTCGGTCCTCTTTTGTTTTCTATTTTTCAAATGACTTCCCATTAGGATTAAATGAACCAAGTTTCGTTGTGTATGCTGACGATCGGATTCGTGCTGGAGCCTATCCCAGGTGTCTTTGGGCAGTTGGCGGGGTACACACTGAACCTGTTGCCAGTCAATCACAGAGCACACGTAGACGAACAACCATTCACACTCACACCCAGGGACAATGTAGAGTGTCCCATTAACCTGCCATGCATGTTTTTGGAACATGGGAGGAAACCGGAGTACGCAGAGAAATCCCACGCAGGCACGGGCAGAATATGCAAACTCCACATCGGAAGCCTGGCTTGCCTGGGCTCAAGCTCAACTCGGACGGCCTAATTTCCTGTGGTCTCACGAGCTCACATTTGAAACGTTTTTGGAAATTGTGCACATTGTGTCCTCCCGGCCAAAGAGGAAAAGAACCACCCAAATTGTTATGCTATTAATGCTGAAAGATACATACAGGTATATGTTTTGGAGAAACATGTGCTGTCATGCAAGCAACGTCTTTTTCATGGACTCCCCTGCTTATTTCAGTAAGACAATGCCAAACCACATTCTGCACATGTTACAACAGTGTGGCTTCGTAATAAAACAATGCAGGTACTAGACTAGTCTGCCTGCAGTTCAGACCTGTCTCCCACTGAAAATGTGTGGTGCATTATGAAGCATAAAATATGACAAAAAAGACTGTTAAACAGCTGAAGCTGTACATCAAGCAATGATGGTAAAGAATTCCCCAAACAATTATTCAACAATTACCTCAATTCCAATACGTTTGTTGAACATTAAAAGAAAAGGTGATACAACACAGTGGTAAAACAGGATCCTGTTCCAGCTTTTTTGGAGCGTGTTTCAGCCAGAAAATATATATATTACAGTATATATCTATATATATATATATATATATAGAGAGAGAGAGAGAGAGAGAGAGAGAGAGAGAGAGAGAGAGAGAGAGAGAGAGAGAGAGTGCTGTCAAGCAATTAAAACATTGTGTGATTAATTTACTAAGGTCTGTACTTAATTAATATAATTAATGTAATTTTATCAGCAATGATTAAAAAAGGGTAATTCATGGCTAGAAATTTACAGTATTACCCTGTAAATTAGTGCAGCAAAATGCTGGACAAAATTTCAATATTTTGCGGGATCGCTCCTACGGAGCCAACATGTCGGACTCGGCATCCAGTTTCCTTCATATCGGAGATTTGGTGTCTGTACGCTGAGGGCACCATCACAAATAATGTAGTTTTTACAGTCTATATCCATTAATGCATGCATATATCCAGACATACACACTATACCTCATTAATACCCCTCAATTGCACAGTGCAATACCTGTCAACCTCGCTAATAGCTGCCCTTATAAATGATTACGATTCCCCTTACAAAGCATCAAAAACCCGTACAACGGTTTACCGCGCATGCGCACATAATGCTTTATCAATCCGACCGTATGCAGCGATGAAAAAAACATACGATTGAGGATTACTTTTTCTGGTTTGCCGTGACAATAGCAGCGATCGACGACGGCATTGTCGTTGGCTACCAGCAGGTGAGACGATCTGGATTTGAGCCAAAATGGTCTTTGTGAGATCATTCACAATTGTGTTTTTGTATAAAAGTTGTAATACGCCGAACATGATTTGAAATTATTTTAAAAAACGTATAAAATACGGGGAAAACGTACAAGTTGACAGGTATGTGCACTGCGTGTGCGTGTGTGTGTGTGTGTGTGTGAGTGGGCGAGCGCGTGCGTGTGTGTGTGTGTGTGTGTGCGCGTGTGTGTGTGTGTGTGTGTGTGTGTGTGTGTGTGTGTGTGTGTGTGTGTGTGTGTGTGTGTGTGTGTGCGTCTGTGTGTGCGCGCGCGCGCGAGAGCGTGAGTGTGTGAGCTCTCACCCAAGGGTGCTGATGAATCCATTGACGGTGCCCTCGGCGTACAGGGACACCAAATCTCCGATATGAAGGAAACTGGACGCCGAGTCCGACATGTTGGCTCCTCAGGTGAAACACAGTTGGAACGACCGCAAAGTTGGAGCGAGTGCAAATTTGCCGGTGTGCGCACTTCGTCACGCCAGTAACTCGCTCATGCTTCAGTTGGGAGCAGCTGGAGAAGGGTGTTCAAGTCCCGCACTTTACAGAGCACAGCAAACAGCCCGCTCCTACTTTTTCTTTGAGAGCAGGAAGTGATCGGAGGTGTTGAGACTAAAGTGCTGCGGGCTTCGTGAGACACGCCCCCTGCTTCAAACTGCTTGAGCTGACTCAAGATTGTCTGCGCTGATCTGACCCGGTGCATCTCGATGAGATGCATCTCAGGAAGACGGGACTTATGTTTGATCCATGCACGAACAGCGGACCAACATCTTAAAACGGGGGTTTGAAAATTATTTTTGGCGCGGGCCAATTGTATTACGTTTTCTCTTGGAGGGCCGTTATGACGGATTTTCTTTTGAAACCATCTCAATGTTTCATCACCTCCACATACAACAAATTGATGGATAACTATTTTTTTAAATCAAAGGTCAAGAATAATGACTTGTTCAAACATTGTTTACATGAATGTAATAAGCTGCACAGTTGTCAAAGTCCAGTCCTCGAGTGCTGCAAGTTTTCCATGTTTCCCTGCTGCAACACACCCGATTTAAATGATCAGGATCATTATCTTGCCTCTTTAGAGCTTGCTGAAGAGCTAATAATTTGAATCAGGGTTGTTGCAGCAGCGAGAGATGGAAAACATTTTATATGATATTACCGCAGGACAGCGGCCCTTGAGTCCCACACTTTGACACCTACGTAATAAGGGGTTTGGTCCCGAGAAAATGTTTGCAATATGTCATTATGGATTACATATGACAATTTTGGCACACGTTTTAGCCAGCACCGTAGACGTTGACATGCTTTATTTGCTTTTGCAGGCCACATCAAATTATGTGGTGGGCCAGTCTGCCCCCTGAGCCTTGACTTTGACAACTACGTCCTAAAACCTTTATCAACTGTACAAACAAGTGAACAACTGTAAATAATGTAAGAACTAGAAAACACTGAACTTTAAATGGGGAACATAAAAAAAAAATCCTGCTACACAGGCTGTTTTGAAACGTCGTGTTTCTTTTTTTGTCTTTGTGCTAAAAAAGTTGAACAAAAATAACTTGAGCAAAAGCTTTGAGGATAAAAGCATAAATGTTTTCAAAATTACAGGAGGTTTCAATACATCCGGTGTGTCTTCATTTTGTCTCTGCTACATACATTTGCCATCAACTATATTCAGCATAAGCCCATCTATTTTGTCCATTTTCTGAACCGCTTATCCTCACGAGGATCAAGAGCATGCTGAAGCCTGTCCCAGCTGTCTTCAGTGCAGTGGGCAGTTTACACCCTGAATTGGTTGCCAGCCAAACTCGGGGTACAAATAGACAATCATTCACACTCACACCTGTGAACAATGTTGGGTTCAGTCAAACTACTGGTACATTGCATTTTTTTGTAAAGTGGGAGGAAACCGGAGTACCCAGAGATAAAGCACACAGACAAAGGGAAAACATCCAATCTATTTATTACAAGCATTTAACATAAACTCTTGGCAGAACCTGTATGAAGTTGTTTTATATCACGAACATCACGTTATGACTTGTTGTGAGTGGATGTTGTTAGTTGTTGTCATATAGGATTGGCAGGGCCTGATGTCTCGAAGTATTTAAGCTTGAACTGACTCAGTGACACATTGTCAGAACGTAAAGCTGTGTTCTATTCCTTCTGCATCCAGCCCTGCTCTCTGTTGTTACTTTGTATTTTTGGATATACAGACATTTTACTTTCCCAATTCGGTGTCCTGTGTGCATCTGGGTCCAAATTCTGCTCTCATGTGATCAGGGCCCCCTTCACCTACTCATAGGCCCCGTGGCTAACCTTCAAACATAGGCCCCCCTACCCCAACCCGAACTGGCATGCTCACCTCATTCTTCAACATTGACAAACAGATCAGCATGCGTGTTTATGTATTTCATCAATTTTACCATGTCAAATACCAACAAATCAAAACACGTTTACACAGTATATGTTTTATAAACCAATAGTGCATTTTTTCAATCATTTATATTATTTAAAACATTTGAATAGTATGGCAATGATATAACAAACAACTACATTTAACCAAATTAGCATACGTCGTGCACTCTTGCGCCAACAATACTTGCTCAGATCAAAATTACATTGAAAAATAGATGAAGTACAAAAACGTACAAAACACGATTGAACTCTGGACATCATTTTTGGCAGGGTAGAAAATTGATCGTTAATTTGAGGAAATACCACACTTTGACAATGGTGCACCAGGATCCCACAACAATAGGGGGCAAAAGAAAGGCAGAGTATTCTACAGGCTACCGAAAGAAGAACCAGTCTAGTCGTAGCATAGGCGGATGGCTCATCTGGTTCGCAGGTCAATCGTCAGCGCGCCTATTCTACAGTGAGGCCTGCGTCGGCATCCCCTCATTGCCTACCAGCAGTGACGAAGGCGGAATGCCCTGACCAGCCTGCATTTCTCACGATCTCGCACCTGTAGCAGCCACTATGGCGGGGACCACGGTCGAGCACGTGCCGCCCGTTCTGCTTCCCGCCCACCAGCCAGCCCAGCCTTGGCTCGTTGGCAACCTGGTTCATTATGACAGTGTGGTTGTCTCAAAGATAAAAGCCATGCAATTCTTAGTACACTCATCCTGTAACCTTCCAGACCTTTGTATGATCACAAGGACTCACCAATGTAGTGCTCCCCATCTGTTGTTGTGATCGTTGAAAAATCACTCCTGGTGCATGGGTAACATCCAACCTGTCCAGCTTGTACATGGCATTATGTCCTTTTCATCAACGTGAGATGTGAATTCACTTGGACAGAATGTTGACTGAAAAACTGCTGCCGCCACAGTCCTATCAGCTTCGCTGTGCAAACAAAAGCCTGCGGGGTCATGTGAGGTCCAGGGTCTATCGTACAGGTATGTGGTTGGTCCACGGGTGCCACAATGATATGGTTGACTGCTAAATAAACAAATGGCAGAATAATGTGGAATTTAACCCTTTGATGGTCACTCCAAGAAAAAAAAACATTCAAAAAAAACATTGTTTCTTAATTATTGGGCCACCAATAACAAAATATATAAAAATGACATTTATACACCCCCTAGTTTTTATAATATGAGCCTCGGCCAACTGGTGAACGTTGATGGTATCATATTTAATAATGTGCTATATCCTTGTTTATAACCTTCAAGACAAAAAGTAAAGAGGGAAATGGGAAAAAGAAGGAACAATTAATGTCACGTTCATTTCATTTCCGTAAAGAAGCTTTGCTCACACATATGGGGCTATTTTGCATTGTCCCTCTCTCTGTTGACAAAAAACTACTTGGATGATTTCAACTTCTCAGCTGTACTGTCTGCAATTTTCCAGTAACTTAACTCTGAGCTCTTGCATTGAACAAATCCCAAAATTCAAACAATTCTTTCAGTGAAATGCATATACAAAATGGAACACCCATGCGAACCATGGGTACTCTATTTTTTATGACATCACATCAAAGCGTGATGCAGAGTTCCAGTAGTCCTCCATGGCCAGGAAGTCAAAAACACCTGTGAAAAGGAGCACTGCAAGGAAATCTTCAATCTCTGCAGGATTAGTCTGGATTGGATCCCCCAGCTCTTGGGCAGAGTACAAATTTGATTGATGAGCAATATGTTGAATCATCTCATCAGCGAAGAGCATTTTGAAATACTGAACGGTAAAATAGTGGTTAGCACGTCAGCTTCACAGTGCAGAGGTACCCCGGGTTCGATTCCAGCTCTGGCCTCCCTGTGTGGAGTTTGCATGCTCTCCCGGCTTCGCCTGTGTGGGTTTTCTCCAGGTACTCCGGTTTCCTCCCACATTCCAAAAACATGCATGGCTGGCTGATTTAACACTCCAAAATGTCCCTAGATGTGAGTGTGAGCGCGGATGGTTGCTCCAGCACCCTCGCGACCAGAGTGAGGATAAAGAGGTTTGGAAAATGAATGAATGAATGAATGAATGTATTGACGGTGTCAGGATGTGCAAAATTTGAATCAGGAACTTGGAAGTCCTCAATATCTACATGCTTCCAAATTCGTCTGGCTTCTTTTTCTTTCTTTTCAGTCATTTTCTTCTTCTTGCTCGGGGGTGACATAGAGGACGAGTCACCCAGCTCTTCATTTACTGTTTTTAGGATGTTTTTTCCCTTTCTCTTCCTCCTAGCAGGTGTGCTGGTTGAGGGCAGATCTTTTTCATCCATCGATTCAGAGGAATCACCAAGCAACTCTGCTTGTTTGGGCAGATAATCTGGATCCTGATTTCATCATCAGAATCACTCAGATCAGCCTCAGAGTCTTGAGGATCTTCTGGTCCAAGGGCCAGAAAATTTCTTGGCCTTGAACCATAAAAAGATTTAGCATCCACCTTTTGTTTCTGAAAAAGAAATGGAGGATAAGGAAACGACGCACCATCCAATTTAATCAATCAATTTCAATATAAAAGCAAACCTATTGACAACAATTCATGAATAGAAGTGTTTTTATTGCGTAGAAAATGATATATTTCTGTGAAATTAGCACAACTTCACTGACTTGTAACCATATGGTTGAGCTGTCTCGCCATGCTAATTTTTACCATGAACAGCCATCGCAACCATTTGGTCAAGCATGTTTTTCAAAAATGATTTGACCCTTACAACATGTTTTTGTTGTATAGGCCGCGTACAGTGGTCTCCTTTTTCCTTTTATAGCAGTCAAGTGACAGAAAGTTTAACAAGTGGCAGCAACTGTATCTTAACTTTGGTAAGAAATGACAATAGGAATGGGAAATAAAGCAAAATGAATATTCCATTTAGAAGGTCAAACTGTGGCATCATAAAAACTTTAATCAGTGTATATGTTTAAGTGACACGGTAACATTCTTAACTTTGTGTGAAAGGAAGAGAAGCAGAGTTAATAGTAATGCAACCATTTCCAACACCGCTCATCCTGAACAGGGTCGCGGGGGTTGCAGGAGCCTATCCCAACTTACTTTGGGCAAAAGGCGGACTGCGCCCTGAAGTGGTCGCCAGTCAGTCGCAGGGCACAAATAGTAATATTAGGCAGAGTTTTGTGTTTATAATAAATATTATTTGAGACAAAGGCTTGGTCAGTGTCTGCTACTTCGGGGATCCACTTCTTCACGTTTACTCTACTGCGCACGAAGCAGTCCTTTTTTCCTGCCTTGTGCGCAACGTGATATAAACGGAACCGGAAAATGAAAAAAGATTAAGTTCCGCTACGGCGTATGTCAGCGAGGAAGAGAGGCCTATAAGTTCAAAAGTAATATCATATAAAATATTTATATCAGTAATGTTATTTGTTCATTGGTAATGGTATAGTGCAACACTCGTCTGACTTGTGGGCGGGGAGTATTGATGTCTCAGTGTGTGTCTTCAGTGTCAGTGTGGATGTGGGTGTGTGGAGTTGCTTGTCTGTCTATGTGCCCTGGGACTGGCTAGCGACCAGTTCAGGGTGTAGTCAGCCTTTCACCTGAAGATTACTGGGATGGGCTCCAGCAAGCCATCATCACCCTGTTCAGGATAAATGGTGTTGAAAATTACAATTTGGGTTTTCACGATTTATAATAATACATTTGGATGTCTGCAGAATACATGGTCTCAAAAGTACATTAGTGTCGCTTATCTGTTCCTTTTCAATTTTAAATAAAGTCAGCTACACAATGTGAATTTAATAAATAAAATAAGGTGATCCCCTCCGTGAGCCGTCACCTTACCGTGGTGGAGGGGTTTGTGCGTCCCAATGATCCTAGGAGCTAAGTTGCCTGGGGCTTTATGCCCCTGGCAGGGTCACCCATGGCAAACAGGTCTTAGGTGAGGGACCAGACAAAGCACGGCTCAAAATCCCCTTATGATGGACAAAATAAATGGAACCCAGTTTCCCTCGCCCGGACGTGGGTCACCGGGGCCTCCCTCTGGAGCCAGGCCTGGGGGTGGGGCTCGTTGGCATTCGCCTGGTGGCCGGGCCAGCACCCATGGGGCCCGGCCGGGCTCAGCCCGAAGAGGCAACGTGGGTCCCCCTTCTCATGGGCTCACCACCCATGGGAGGGGCCAAAGGGGTCGGGTGCGATGTGAGCTGGGCGGCAGCCAAAGGCGGGGACCCTGGCGGTCCGATCCTCGGCTGCAGAAGCTAGCTCTGGGGACATGGAATGTCACCTCTCTTACAGGGAAGGAGCCCGAGCTGGTGTGTGAGGTTGAAAAGTTTCGACTGGACATAGTCGGACTTACCTCCACACACAGCCTGGGTTCTGGTACCAGCTCTCTCGAGAGGGGTTGGACTCTATTCCACTCTGGAGTTGCCCATGGTGAGAGGCGCAGAGCAGGTGTGGGCATACTCATTGCCCCCCGGCTCAGTGCCTGTACATTGGGGTTCACACCGGTAGACGAGAGGGTAGCCTCCCTTCGCCTTCGGGTGGGGGACGGGTCCTGACTGTTGTTTGTGCATATGCACCCAACAGCAGTTCAGCGTACCCACCCTTTTGGAGTCCTTAGAGGGTGTGCTAGAGAGTACTCCTGCTGGGGACTCCCTCGTTCTGCTGGGGACTTCAATGCTCATGTGGGCAACGACAGTGAGACCTGGAGGGCGTGATTGGGAGGAACGGCCCCCGATCAGAACTCGAGTGGTGTTTTGTTATTGGACTTCTGTGCTCGTCACGGATTGTCCATAACAAACACCTTGTTCAAGCATAAGGGTGTCCATATGTGCACTTGGCACCAGGACACCCTTGGCGCAGTTCGATGATTGACTTTGTGGTTGTATCATCGGATTTGCGGCGCATGTTTTGGACACTCGGGTGAAGAGAGGGGCGGAGCTGTCAACTGATCACCACCTGGTGGTGAGTGGGCTCGATGGTGGGGAAGATGCCGGTCCGTCCTGGCAGACCCAAACGTACTGTGAGGGTTTGTTGGGAGCGTCTGGCGGAATCCCCTGTCAGAAGGAGTTTCAACTCCCACCTCCGACAGAGCTTTTCCCATGTTCCGGGGGAGGCGGGGGACATTGAGTCCGAATGGACCACGTTCCGTGCCTCTATTGTTGAGGCGGCCAATCTGAGTTGTGGCCGTAAGGTAGTTGGTGCCTGTCGTGGCGGCAACCCCCGTACTCGCTGGTGGACACCAGCAGTAAGGGATGCCGTCAAGCTGAAGAAGGAGTCCTATCGGGCCTTTATGGCCTGTGGGACCCCAGAGGCAGCTGACGGGTATCGACTGGCCAAGCGGAATGCGGCTTCGGTGGTCGCCGAGGCAAAAACTCGGACGTGGGAGGAGTTCGGTGAGGCCATGGAAGCCGACTTCCGGACGGCTTCGAGGAAATTCTGGTCCACCATCCGACGTCTCAGGAGGGGGAAACAGTGCACCACTAACACTGTGTACAGTGGGGATGGGGCGCTGTTGACCTCGACTCGGGACGTTGTGAGCCGGTGGGCGGAGTACTTCGAAGACCTCCTCAACTCCACCAGCACGCCTTCCTTGGAGGAAGCAGAGTCTGGGGACTCTGAGGTGGGCTCTCCTATCTCTGTGGTCGAAGTCACCGATGTGGTTAAAAAGCTCCTCGGTGGCAAGGCCCCAGGGTGGGCGAGATCCGCCCGGAGTTCCTCAAGGCTCTGGATGTTGTGGGGCTGTCCTGGTTGACACGCCTCTGCAACATCGCGGTGGTCCCTCTTTTTAAAAAGGGGGACCGGAGGGTGTGTTCCAACTACAGAGGGATCACACTCCTCAGCCTCCCTGGTAAGGTCTATTCAGGGGTGCTGGAGAGGAGGGTCCGTCAGGAAGTCGAGCCTCGGATTGAGGAGGAGCAGTGTGGTTTTCGTCCCGGCCGTGGAACAGTGGACCAGCTCTACACCCTTAGCAGGGTCCTCGAGGGTATGTGGAATTCGCCCAACCAGTCTACATGTGTTTTGTGGACTTGGAGAAGGCGTTTGACCGTGTCCTCGGGAGTTCTGTGGGGGTGCTTCGTGGGTATGGGGTACCGAACCCTTGATACGGGCTGTTCGGTCGCTATACCACCGATGTCAGAGTTTGGTTCGCATTGCCGGCAGTAAGTCGGAATCGTTTCCAGTGAGAGTGGGACTACGCCAAGGCTGCCCTTTGTCGCCGATTCTGTTCATAACTTTATGGACAGAATTTCTAGGCGCAGCCGAAGCGTTGAGGGGTCCGTTTTGGTGGCCTCAGTATTGCATCTCTGCTTTTGCAGATGATGTGGTACTGCTGGCTCCTTCAAGCGGGTCTCTCCAGCTCTCACTGGAGCGTTCGCAGCCGAGTGTGAAGCGGTTGGGATGAGGATCAGCACCTCCAAATCTGAAACCATGGTCCTCAGTCGGAAAAGGGTGGAGTGCCCTCTCCGGGTCGGGAGGAGATCTTGCCCCAAGTGGAGGAGTTTAAGTATCTTGGGGTCTTGTTCACGAGTGAGGGCAGAAGGGAGCGAGAGATCGACAGGCGGATCGGTGCAGCATCTGCTGTGATGCGGACGTTATATCGGTCTGTCGTGGTAAAGAAGGAGCTGAGCCAAAGGGCGAAGCTCTCAATTTACCGGTCGATCTATGTTCCAGCCCTCATCTATGGTCACGAGCTATGGGTCGTGACCGAAAGAACGAGATCCCGGATACAAGCGGCGAAATGAGTTTTCTCCGCAGGGTGTCCGGGCTCTCCCTTAGAGATAAGGTGAGAAGCTCGGTCATCCGGGAGGGGCTCAAAGTAGAGCCGCTTCTCCTCCACATCGAGAGGAGCCAGATGAGGTGGCTGGGGCATCTGATTCGGATGCCCCTGAGCGCCTCCTAGTGAGGTGTTCGGGCATGTCCCACGGGAAGAGACCCGAGGACGACCCAGGACACGCTGGAAAGACTATGTCACGCAGCTGGCCTGGGAACGCCTCGGGATCCCCCGGGAAGAGCTGGAAGAAGTAGCCGGGGAGAGGGAAGTCTGGGCTTCCCTGCTTAAGCTGCTGCCCCCGCGACCCGGCCCCGGATAAGCGGTAGAAGATGGATGGATGGATGGATGGAATAAGGTGATCATACAGAAGTCGCTGATGGTGTAGTGGTACACTTGCCGGACTTGTGTGTGGGCAACGTGGGATCGGTTCCCACTCAGTGATGTGTGCGTGTGGGTGTGAATAGACTGGCCACCAGTTCGGAGTATAGTCTGCCTTCCGCCAGAAATGAGCTGGGATAGGCTCCAGTAACTTTCTGTTCACAATAAGCGGTGTTGAAAATGGATGGATGGATGGATGGATGGATGGGTGATTATACAGTCAAACCTCGGTTTTCATCCATAATCCGTTCCAGAAGGCTGTTCCAAAACCGAATTGTTCCAAAACCGAAACAACGCTCTTTTTAAAATAAAAATGTTTATTGAACAGGTCTGCTCACAATGGAAAGCAACACGAGGAAGCGTCACTTCGTCGTCTACATGAGGAAGCGTCACTTCCTCGTGTAACGAAGGCGAGAGGAGTCAAGTGGTGCATTCAAGTGCGCTCAGTTTGTTCGTCATCCGAATATAAAAACTCAAAAAAACTGAGGTTTGACTGTATAGAGGCGGCCCGGTAGTCCAGTGGTTAGCACGTCGACTTCACAGTGCGGAGGTACCGGGTTCGAATCCAGCTCCGGCCTCCCTGTGTGGAGTTTGCATGTTCTCCCCGGGCTTGCGTGGGTTTTCTCCGGGCACTCCGGTTTCCTCCCACATTCCAAAAACATGCATGGCAGGCTGATTGAACACTCTAAATTGTCCCTAGGTGTGTATGTGAGCGTGGATGGTTGTTCGTCTCTGTGTGCCCTGCGATTGGCTGGCAACCGATTCAGGGTGTCCCCCGCCTACTGCCCGAAGATGGCTGGGTTAGGCTCCAGCACCCCCCGCGACCCTAGTGAGGATCAAGCGGTTCAGAAAATGGATGGATGGATGGACTGTATAGAGAGGAAAGAGAAAATCAATGGTTCCTTCTTTATATTGTTGTGTTTTTATTGCTTAACCCTTGTGCTGCAGTCGATGTAAATAATTTTATATAACACAACATACAATTTTACAAAAATTGTAAAACTATCATTCCTGAATATTTATTTTACTTTCAACCACTCGACAATGTTCAGTGGCATCAGCGCTATACATACATATATAGTTCTTATTTCTTTATATGTATTTTTGCCCTCTATGGACAATAAAAGCGGTACTGTGCAATGACCAAAACTTAAAATATATCTATATACAGTCAAACCTCGGTTTTCGTACTTAATCCGTTCCAGAGGGCTGTTCGAAAACCGAATTGTTTAGAAACCGAAACCATGTTTCCCATTGGAATCAATGTAAAAAATTTAATCCATTCCAAGTCAAGAAAACATTAACATAGTAACATAAAAAGTGAAGGAACATCTCTCTCTCTCTCTCTCTTTATCTGTCGTGGGGCGTGCACCTATCCCAGCTGTCATGAGGCAGTAGGCGGGGCATTTCGGCATCCCGAACTCCTTCGCCAACACAGACACACGGACGCCTGACTCATATTTCGTGATCAAATCTTTCTTAAATTCTATTGTTTTGCACACTATTTTCCTCTTTTCTTCACCAGGTTTACCACTTCTACTTGCTTTCTTTGGTGCCATGATTAAGGCGTAGAAAAAAAAGTAGTGTGTTTCCGGTAACCCGACCAACCGAGAATTTCTACCTCGAACAAAAACTTTACGGTCGGCATTTTTTTTCAAACCTTTTACATTTTTGTGTAATAATAATAATAATAATAATAAATTTCATTTCATAAGCGCCTTTCAAAACACTCAAGGACGCTTTACAATCAAAACAAGAACAATAAAACCCGTGGAGATGTCCTGGAGGTGAGAGAGAGAGAGAGAGAGAGAGACTCCTCCGGGTTGAGTGACCGCTGGTCACTCAAGGTCTCGAAGGATTCCAACCAGCGGGGCCACGGGACAGGCGGCTCGCCAGGCCGGGCGAGGAACGGAGGAAGAGGCGAGAGTGGAAGCTCCATCTTCGTTGCCATTGTTGTGTTTAATAAAACGCGGGGAGTCTGGCTCTGTGCTCACTGCCGTTTAGTGTCAGTAATCACCTTTTCATATGAACACTTTTACGGCCGTGACGTCACGCCGTCGTAAACTGACCCTGTGGCTGTGGTTATAACATGCCACAAATAATAATAATAATACATTTCATTTATAAGCGCCTTTCAAAACACTCAAGGACGCTTTACAATCAAAACAAGAACAATAAAACCACAGACAAAATTATAAATAATAAGAGGAAAGATTAATTTAGGGCGTTCACATCGGTGCAAACTCTCGCGATATTCACGTTGAGCGTGCGCGTGGTTTGCCCTGTCGTCTGTCAACAACATTGAATCATGGCGGCGGCCACGATCTCCGACAACAGTTTAAACCGCGTTTTGTGTGTCGCAGTCGCATGCTCGCAACATAATCTTAAGAAAATAGCATCCAATCGAAAAGATTCAGCGAACTATTTGACGAACACCACGGGCCGTCTAGGACGCGGGACGCAGAGGTAACGAGACACCCAGCCGGGGGGGACCCAACTCTCTCGCCGCCTTTGGCGGCGAGCGGGGGTTTCAATAATTGTAAAAATGTCTCCTTGGTTTATGTTTTATGGGTATTTTGTTTACATTTTTGATGGGGGGCAAAAAAAAAGATTAAAAATAAACGTTGTCCGACCTACCGACCCTATGCTGAAATTTCATGTTACCGGAAACACACTACTTATTTTTCTACGCCAAAGGGCTGATACACGATGCAAAAATAACAGTCTGAGTTCTCACCAAACATGTCTGCTTTAAAAAAAACAATCTTTATTGAACAATACAAACTCGTCTGCTCACAATGGACGCTAGATTTTTGTATTATGATTGCATAATAATGAGACACCGGACACCAGAGTGTTGATTATGTGCCGCTGTTTTGAAAACTGCCGGCGTAAACAAACGCACGCAGTCCCCCGTGCTGTTGGGGCAAACCATTCTGAAAAGAGGGGGGTTTCACTTCTACTAACAGAAGCGCCTCACCAAACACGTCTGCTTTTTTTTAAACTGAAGAATACAAACTCGTCTGCTCACAATGGACGCTACAGGACACCAGAGTGTTCATTATGTATCGCTGTATTGAAAATTGCCGGCCGTAAACAAACGCACGCACTCGCCCGTGCTGCTGGGGCAAACCATCTTTCACTCCCCCTAACAGAAGCGTCTCACCAAACACATCTTTTTTATTGAACAATACAAACTCGTCTGCTCACAATGGACGCTACACAGGAAGCGAAGCCGAGAGGAGTGAAGTGACGCATTCAAGTGCGCTCAGTTAGTTCGAGAACCGAAATTTGTTCGTCATCCGAGGCATTAAAAATTCGAAATTTTTGTCCGAAAACCGAATTGAACACAACACATAACATAAAACACGTACAGTCGTGCAGTCCTAACCACTTTTCCCCTCATACGCTTTGTTGTTTAAATGAAAGAGGAGAGAATCAAAGTGTCCTTTCACCAGTGGATCAGAGACGTCATGCTCAAAATATGCACACAGTCTATGTGCATGTGTGTGTGTGTGTGTGTGTGTGTGTGTGTGTTGTGTGAGAGAGAGACAGCTTCTGTGAGGTCTCCGTGGCAATGCAGCAAACAGTCCAACTGTGTGACTGTTGGTGAAAAGACATAAATCTAGCCTACATTTGAAAACATGTATGTGTGTGTGTGTGTGTGTGTGTGTGTGTGTGTGTGTGAGAGAGAGAGAGAGAGAGATAGATAGATTATTTCGCATAATCGAATATTTTCAGACCTATTGGGTAAAATTGGAGAATTTCTCAAAAACATAATATGATGTGGTACCGTGGTTGGGAATCTCTGCTGTATTGGATCCAAAAATTAACACGTTTCAGTTTCAAGCAAGAACATACTTAGTATTCTGTTCAGTATACCATGTGTGTGTTAGTGTGTCTATGTGTGTATGTGTGTGTGTGTGTGTGTGTGTGTGTGTGAGACAGAGAGAGAGAGAGAGCGAGAGAGAGAGAGAGACTGCTTCTGTGAGGTCTCCATGGCAATGCAGCAAACAGTCCAACTGTGTGACTGTTGGTGAAAAGACATAAATCTAGCCTACATTTGAATACATGTATGTATGTGTGTGTGTGTGTGTGTGTGTGTGTTCTACATGATTGAAACTTCGAGAAGAAAAATACAATCAAAATCAGAGGTGTTGCTATTTTTTTTAAGAGACTTCCAATGCATTTCCCCAAAGAGCAACAACCTGGTCCAGGTCACTGTATGTGGATCATTAAGAAGAAACTCCTTCGTTAAATCCTGAGTGAGCATTTGACACAAAATTAAAAAGTGCGTTGTCAGTCCAAAATGATAATTATCTGGTAACAATATGAAAGCGGTTCCCTACTAAATGTAAGAGAATGGACGGGTACCTCCGTAGTAGCTGCTTTCCGTCCCTCTAGTCGCACTAAACGAGGCTTGAAATCATCAAACCTGTGAGCCAGCATGGAAACCGCGCCGTGGAGCTCTGAAATGGCATGGCCCTGCTGACTCCTCAGTTGCTCTTGATGGGACAGAGCGGACAAAACCGTTTCAATGTCTGCGGGATCCATGGTGGCCGGAGTATTCTGTCACGTTGCGCACAAAGCAGGAAAAAGAACTGCTTCGTACGCAACAGAGCAAAAGTGAATAAATGGATCCCCAAAGTAGCAGACACTGACAAGGACTTTGTCTCAAAATTATATTTATTATCAACACAAAAACACCGCCTAATAAACAACAGAAAACGCTGGTAAAAACGAGAACCAGGAAAAATACTGTAACGCGAAAACAAAAGCGCTTGCAAAAAACGGCAAGGAAAAGATAAGACAATTATTTGTTTAAGTATACGTTCTGAACGATCCCACTGGGATGACGACAATGTAGAAAACAACGATCGTAATTGAATAAGGTAGACGAGCATGGGCAATAACAGTGGCACGGCATGCAATACTCCGGCAACGAGTCGAAAGCCGGAGTGCCTAGATATAGCAGGTGTAATCACTGACAAATAGGCAGCAAGTGTGAAGGCAGCAGAAATGAACGCCCGACACCTGCTGCCAATTACGGAACATGACACTTACAACAACAAAAATCCAAATTTTTGTATCATAAAAAAGTCTTTGCCCTCTGTTTTAATCTTTCTTCTCCATACATTCCGATTTCCACCGCTTGTCTTGAGTCAGGTTACGCGGCACCTTCAGGAGGGAAGCCCAGACTTTGCTCTCCCCAGCCACTTCTTCCCTTTTTTCCATTGGGAATTCCAAGAGATTCCCAGGACAGCCAAGAGACATAGTCTCTCTAGTGTGTCATCCTCACGGTGAGACATGCCCAGAACACCTCAACAGGGAGGCATCCTGGAGGCTTACTAATCAGATGCCAGAAGAATTTATCACGCTGCTATTAAGGTGGAGAAACCGTGGGTTGCCGCTGAGTACCTCCTGGGTGACAGAGCTTCTCTCAGGGAGGGCAAGCCCACAGTATCTATCTATGCATCCATCTCTCACCATGCCAATCCAGTAAGTCTTTTCTTTTTCTTTTTACATTCTCTTCCACAATCAACCACCCCATTGGCTAATGGAGATCGCATGCATTTGTACATGATAATGTGTCACGTTATTATCCATCCATTCATTATCTTAATCCCTCCGCCAGCCGTCACCTTACCGTGGTGGAGGGGTTTGTGTGTCCCAATGATCCTAGGAGCTAAGTTGTCTGGGGCTTTATGCCCCTGGCAGGGTCACCCATGGCAAACAGGTCCTAGGTGAGGGACCAGACAAAGCCTACACCCATTGGGCTCAGCCTGAAGAGGCAACGTGGGGCCCCCTTCTCATGGGCTCACCACCTATGGGAGGGGCCAAAGGGGTCGGGTGCAATGTGAGCTGGGCAGCAGCCAAAGGCGGGGACCCTGGCGGTCTGATCCTCGGCTGCAGAAGCTAGCTCTAGGGATGTGGAATGTCACCTCTCTTGCAGGGAAGGAACCCGAGCTTGTGTGCGAGGTCGAGAAATTCCGACTGGATATAGTTGGACTTGCCTCGACACACAGCCTGGATTCTGGTACCAGTTTTCTCGAGAGGGGTTGGACTCTCTTCCACTCTGGAGTTGCTCATGGTGAGAGGCGCAGAGCAGGTGTGGGCATACTCATTGCCCCCCAGCTCAGTGCCTGTACATTGGGGTTCACACCGGTAGACGAGAGGGTTGCTTCCCTCCGCCTTCGGGTGGGGATGGGTCCTGACCGTTGTTTGTGCATATGCACCAAACAGCAGCTCAGCATACCCACCCTTTTTGGAGTCCTTGGAGGGTGTACTGGAGAGTATTCCGGCCGGGGACTCCCTTGTTCTGCTGGGGGACTTCAATGCTCACGTGGGCAATGACAGTGAGACCTGGAGGGGCGTGATTGGGAGGAACGGCCCCCCCGATCAGAACTCGAGTGGTGTTTTGTTATTGGACTTCTGTGCTCTTCACGGATTGTCCATAACGAACACCTTGTTCAAACATAAGGGTGTCCATATGTGCACTTGGCACCAGGACACCTAGGCCGCAGTTCGATGATTGACTTTGTGGTTGTATCATCGGATTTGCGGCGCATGTTTTGGACACTCGGGTGAAGAGAGGGGCGGAGCTGTCAACTGATCACCACCTGGTGGTGAGTAGGCTCGATGGTGGGGGAAGACGCCGGTCCGTCCTGGCAGACCCAAACGTATTGTGAGGGTTTGCTGGGAGCGTCTGGCGGAATCCCCTGTCAGAAAGAGTTTCAACTCCCACCTCCGGCAGAGCTTTTCCCATGTCCCGGGGGACGCGGGGGACATTGAGTCCGAATGGTCCATGTTCCGCGCCTCTATTGTTGAGGCGGCCAATCTGAGTTGTGGCCGTAAGGTGGTTGGTGCCTGTCGTGGCGGCAACCCCCGTACCCGCTGGTGGACACCAGCAGTAAGGGATGCCGTCAAGCTGAAGAAGGAGTCCTATTGGGCCTTTATGGCCTGTGGGTCCCCAGAGGCAGCTAACGGGTATCGACTGGCTAAGCGGAACGCAGCTTCGGTGGTCGCTGAGGCAAAAACCCGGGCGTGGGAAGAGTTCGGTGAGGCCATGGAAGCCGACTTCCGGACGGCTTCGAGGAAATTCTGGTCCACTATTTGACGTTTCAGGAGGGGGAAGCAGTGCACCACTAACACTGTGTACAGTGGGGATGGGGCGCTGCTGACTTCGACTCGGGACGTTGTGAACCGGTGGCAGAGTACTTCGAAGACTTCCTCAACTCCACCAACACGCCTTCCTTGGAGGAAGCAGACTCTGGGGACTCTGAGGTGGGCTCTCCTATCTCTGTGGCTGAAGTCACCAATGTGGTTAAAAAGCTCCTCGGTGGCAAGGCCCCAGGGGTGGATGAGATCCGCCCGGAGTTCCTCAAGGCTCTGGATGCTGTGGGGCTGTCCTGGTTGACACGCCTCTGCAGCATCGCGTGGTCATCGGGGAGAGTGCCTCTAGATTGGCAGATCGGGGTGGTGGTCCCTCTTTTTAAAAAGGGGGACCGGAGGGTGTGTTCCAACTACAGAGGAATCACACTCCTCAGCCTCCCTGGTAAGGTCTATTCAGGGGTGCTAGAGAGGAGGGTCCGTCGGGAAGTCGAGCCTCAGATTGAGGAGGAGCAGTGTGGTTTTCGTCCCGGCCGTGGAACAGTGGACCAGCTCTACACCCTTAGCAGGGTCCTCGAGGGTACGTGGGAATTCGCCCAACCAGTCTACATGTGTTTTGTGGACTTGGAGAAGCCATTTGACCGTGTCCCTCGGGGAGTTCTGTGGAGGGTGCTTCGGGAGTATGGGGTACCGACCCACCTGATACGGGCTGTCCAGTCCCTATACTGCCGATGTCAGAGTTTGGTTCGCATTGGCGGCAATAAGTCCAAATCGTTTCCAGTGAGGGTTGGACTCCGCCAAGGCTGCCCTTTGTCGCCGATTCTGTTCATCACCTTTATGGACAGAATTTCTAGGCGCAGCCGAAGCGTTGAGGGGGTCGGTTTTGGTGGCCTCAGTATTGCATCTCTGCTTTTTGCAGATGATGTAGTACTGTTGGCTCCTTCAAGCAGGGCTCTCCAACTCTCACTGGAGCGTTTCGCAGCCGAGTGTGAAGCGGTTGGGATGAGGATCAGTACCTCCAAACATGAAACCATGGACCTCAGTCGGAAAAGGGTGGAGTGCCCTCTCCGGGTCGGGGAGGAGATCTTGCCCCAAGTGGAGGAGTTTAAGTATCTTGGGGTCTTGTTCACGAGTGAGGGTAGAAGGGAGCGAGAGATCGACAGGCGGATCAGTGCAGCGTCTGCTGTGATGCGGACGCTGTATCGGTCTGTCGTGGTGAAGAAGGAGCTGAGCCAAAGGGCGAAGCTATCAATTTACCGGTCGATCTACGTCCCAACCCTCATCTATGGTCACGAGCTATGGTTCGTGACCGTAACAACGAGATCCCGGATACAAGCGGCCGAAATGAGTTTTCTCCGCAGTTTTCTTCCTTAGAGATAAGGTGAGAAGCTTGGTCATCCGGGAGGGTCTCAGAGTAGAGCCGCTTCTCCTCCACATCGAGAGGAGCCAGATGAGGTGGCTCAGGCATTTAATTAGGATGCCTCCTGGACGTCTCCCTGGTGAGGTGTTCCGGGCATGTCCCACTGGCAGGAGACCCCGGGGATGACCCAGGACACGCTGGAGAGACTATGTTACCCAGCTGGCCTGGGAACGCCTCGGGATCCGCCAGGAAGAGCTCGAAGAAGTGGCTGGGGAGAGGGAAGTCTGGGCTTCCCTCCTAAAACTGCTGCCCCCGCGACCCGACCCCGAATAAGCGGCAGAAAATGGATGGATGAATGGATCATTATCTTAACCGCTTTATCTTCGAGGGTCGCCGGTGCTCTGGAGCCCATCCCAGCTGTCTTCGGGCAGTAGGTGTCAGAACCAGGCTTGGACACAGGACACAGTTGCAGGGTACAAAGTAACGAGATATATTTGAGGATCAGCGGCTGACTCAAAAGTTACTCCAAATGGCGAGACTGTGGAAACAAAAACTGAACCAATCTGTGGCCAGAGGCTTGAGAGCACACACAAGAGCAAAACACACTGACACAGGACAAAGGGAGACAAGGACCATTTCTACACAAGATAAGGGGCAATGGGTGGAATCAATCAGGGCGGAGCTGACAATCAGACTGGCACAGGAGACGAAGGGCGAGTGACCTGATCAAGAGGCGAGTCATTCTTTCCAAAATCAAACGGCAAGTGACCAGACAAACACAAACAAGCGTTATGACAGTAGGCAGTGCATACCATGAACTGATTTCCAGCCAATCGCAGGGCACACAAATAATCATTCACACTTACAATCACACCTACAATACAGAGTGGTCAATGAACCCATCATGCATGTTTTTGGAGTGTGGGAGGAAACCGCAGTACACGGAGAACATCCACGCAGGCATGGGGACAACATTCAAATTCCACACAGAAAGGCCGAGGCTGGATTCAAACCCGCGACCTCCGCATTGTGAGGCAGACGTGCTAACCAATTGATGACCATTCCACTGTGTCAGGTTATTCGGGATTATTTTTATTTTAATATGATTGTTATTGTTTTGTGTTTATTTGTTTCTTATTTATGATGTAAAATATTCTTTCACATTCACCCTGTGTTCTACACATTTTGACTTTGTATTTTTGTTGTACACACAACAGTAACTCCTCCAATAATCAAGTTACATTATTTAGTACTACTTAAAACAATATTTTTAAACAGCTATGTATCAGAACAGATTTTAAAAGTAACCTCTCAACCCTGATGTTTGAGTGAATGCCATGCCAACCCACCCACACTGGTCAACGTAATGGGCACCTCTGCTAATCCCGTGCTTGTTCTTTGGGTGGAAAAAAGCTCTCATCCATCCGGGAGGACTGTAGTGTCGCACTGACGTACCCAATTCACACTACTTGGTGGCCAACCACGGTCATGAGGATATCACAGAGTATAAAACACCAGATCGATATGTCAGCCGTTCCAAGCATTGGATGCGAGGCTGCGGATAATGTCTGTGCCGCGGTCACTCACTGCAGAAAAAAGACTTTAATGTTCATAAAATCCAAAATATTGGAGCAATGGTTTTGATATTCTCAGAAGTTGAAGCGGGAACGAGTAGAGATGTGCATATCGATTTTGGTGACAATTGGTCTTGGTTTTTGGACATTAGGGGATCTCAAGCTTTTTTTTTCCGCCACGGTCACGGGAAAAAGTCCTTTGCCGCGGGACAAGAGTGAAGTCCACAGCCTTCACACCAGCAGGATCATCTCTGCGATAGAAGGTGTCCAACCACAGAGGCCAAGGAGCCACATGGATGTGAAAGACAGCCCCACAATCAAAGCCGGAACGAAGCCCTTGCTCCTGAGGAGGGCCATCAGCCATCCTGGTCAAAGAAAGTCAAGTCATTCCAAACTTCGACTAAAAGACTTCATCTTGCAAATCAGAATCCGGAAAATTATCACTGCGAATTGCACTGCTCTCCAAAATATTTGTTGTCATTATCCAAATTTAATTAATGAATGAAAAAAGGCACAAGGACTTTTTCACACTCGGCCGGATCGCTTTGAACATTTTTTTCCCCCCCTAAATGAAATTACTACTTAAAACTCCATTTTATGTTAATTGGGGTTGTTTTTTACATTGACTTTTGTTTATTGATTTTCAATTTTAAAGCGGGCAGAACTATGCAAATGAAGTAAGAAATTGAGAAAAGTGCAAATACATTTTCGCTGTACTGTACTTTACATTTTACAAGAGTAGAAATCGGCAAAGTCAGAACCATAAAAATGCAACAAAAGGCACATTGTGAAGATGTCTTCCACCTTTAATAATATTACCGTGTTCATTACACTATACAAAGAAAAGTGAAGAATATATTCCAGTCTGAAAAAGCAGCCCTCATTAAAGCTTTCGTAAATTGTATACTAACATTTTAATATCACACCTTAGTATGCTAAATACTGTGTAAAGTGTAAAAAGAAGTGAAGCACCACGAATAGTGACGGGTAAAAAACAATAATGGGTCAACGGCAAGTGTGATAACAAGTAAGTTATCTTGCTTCCTGTCTACCGGTATATTCTTCTCACGTTGGATGCTCATCCGTTCAGGAGTAAGTTTGACAAAACAACATAAGAGAGAGAAATACAAATTATTCTAGAATGGAAATGATGAATGTTTAATAATGAGTGCATCAAATGAAGTCATATTGAAGTAAAGCAAGATGTTGTACTATGGTCTCCATCTCTCATCTAATATACTTTATGTAAGTATAGCTACAGAAGAAAACGTACTGTCAGTGTTCATCATAAAAGTCATTTCAAGCTAAATTGTCTGCGTGCTCTACACCAAAAAGACAGGATGAGCAGATTTAGGCGGGATTTGACACAACCATGGAATCTTCACGCTCCATCATTTTCCATTCACCCTGCTTCCCATATAAGGCATGCGTGTGTGTGCGCGCGCATGGGTGTGCGTGTATGCATGCAGGCTTCGGTACTTATATGGGGCTGTAAATGGGCACCTGCATGTCTGCCAATCAAATGATATCAAGGTGTTTTGGAAACATTCAAGCACACAGGAAGAGGTAACAACAAATGTCATCACGTGACTTTTTTTGCTTGACCTGCTCACAGCTAGTCATGGTTGAGAAGGCAACAATAAGTCGTTCTTGTCCGCTCTTGTGTCCATGTGAACTCCTGAAACGTCATCGGTCGTGGCCCAAGTGAAAGTATGAATAAAAGAGAACCCAGAGAATACCCAGATGTTGTTCTTGTCAGATAGCTTAAACCAAGGCTTTGTCGGTTGAATACTTGGGTAGCCTTGACTAGGAAAATATCCGAAAATGCATTTTGCGCTGCTTTCATGGAAATACGTCAGACTCGGGGGTTGGGGATAGGCGGGTATTACACAGCCGTTCCTTCCACTACTGGTCCTCTTAAAGGACTAGAAACATAACAAAGATTGCACCGAAAAGGAAATCCATGTACATTAAATGCACATGATTAAAACATAGCAAACTCACTTCATTTGTCCGTGGAAGCTAAGCAAACATGTTAGCTTACGTTCTAATCAAGGGCAACCGAAGATGATGTTTTGTTTTGTTTTTGATGGGAGATGCTCCAATCATGTGAGACTCTAAATTCAGTGTGTGTCGTAAATTGTGCGTCACATTTGTTGAAGAATATTGCATTAACATGACAGAGTCAGAGTAGAGGATGCAGAGAACAGGGAAAGATGGAAATTAATGACTCGAACCCCTGAAAAGGGACAAGCCGGAAGGAGAAGAAGAAGAAGATTGCATTAACATGACAAATGTATTCAAAATGCAATGCATTTAGTAGAGGCAGCACAAATTCTCTCCTTACACAGGTATTGCAAATCCATTGCAGAGGGAGAGGACGGCCGGCCCTCCAGCCTGAAAACACGCAATCAAACTATCTAAGCACTTCCAAGTCTTTGTCAGATTATTCATCACGTTGTCTTCAAGCGTTGGATTCGCTAGACCTACTCTCTCTTGTTCACACCACATATTTTCTGGCCTTGTTTTTGCCTTCTTCATAGTAAGTACTTTTGTTGTTAAGCTTAGTCTCGGTTTTGTATCCTTGTCTTTTCACGACAAGCTATTTCCATTGATAGTATCCTTGTCTTGTGCAAGCATTTTTGGTTTGTTTTGTTTTCTTGGTTGTTGTCGCCAGCATCTTTTGTTGTACTTTGTCGGTCTTGCATTTTTGTATGAATAAACTTTTTTTCCCCCCCAATTCCATCTGAGTCCACGTTTTGAGAGTCCGATTCTGCTCCAGATACTTCCGGAACCGTAACAACTCCAGTCCCTGCGTAGGAGCAGCAATGGTGATGGGGGGTTTTGGCATTTATCCACCCTTGCATCAGTACATATTTTATGGGCCGCAAGCAGTGAGAAATCAAAATTGCCATGTTTCAGCAAAAATGTTATGAGTGCACGATTAAACAAGTACATTTTGACATTGGTATAAAGTAAACTGCTTACCTTGAAAAGAGAGCTTATCATTCAATTTGGAAACGCTATATGGTTTACGCTGAATTTTAAGTAACATACTGTACCTCCATGACAAACAGCTGTCTTTTCATGCATGGCTGCACACATGAGCTACAACAAATGCATGTGCTCCTCTGTTGAAACAGATACTCATCATCATCATCATGTCGCACCAAAACTTTACCCGTTCTAGAGAGGCAATAGAGTTACCCAATCTTCCCTGTTTATGTTTGACCCGAGGTGCAGTGTTTCATTAATGTGATAATCAGAAAAACCTGGTTTACATGGTTCGGCCAATGATTCCATTTCTTTCCAAAAACGTTACGTAAAAACCGGCACATTGATTACGCTATGAAAATTAAATGGAATGTTACAAGACAAGTTGTTTTGTATGCAATGACTATGCCTGCATTTTCGAGAGGTTCATAGGCCATCTATTGGTGAAACTGTAATTTTGAAGAAATAAAAATGACCTGAAAGCTGGGTTGATCAGCGGTCCCTTCAACCTTTTTTGCCCCACGGACCGGTTTATGGTTGTGACGGATAAATACAACAAAATAATATGATATGACCTGCATGAAAACGAACATAATAATAAACACGAATCATGAACACCAGGAATGTCCTATCTGACCTCAATGCTCTCTGCTCGCAATGATAACGTTTGAATGTGCCTTCAAAATAAGATACAGTGAAACTCCTCTACAACGAAATCATGTTTGCAGCAAGAAATTTTTCACAACAGGGGGTTTTTCACTGTAGCAAATTTGATCTCGGATATAAGCACACATACACACAAACATATGTGTACTCTATTTTTATTCCAATAGTGCATAAGTAGGAGCACACATTTGACACTTCATATTGTCAGTGTAGAAAGAAAAAAAGGGAAAGAAATTGCGAAATTTATGATCAGCATTCACTTTCACTTACATCAATTTCTTGGATAATGTCTTTTATTTTGCTTGCTCCGTCTTTCATTTTGATCACTTTTACCCTCTCTTCCAGCATCAGAGCTCTTCTTGTCTTAGCTGCTTGACATCCAAAGGCCCGTTTTGTAGCCATTTTAGCAATGCAACGTCCATCCTCGTCTGAATCTAAAAATAACAAATACTTCCTGGACCCAGTGGCTTTTCTTTCCACCATCTCACTGTCTCTAACTCAACCTCCCCTTGATTGCCACCCAAGACAGTGTTGCTCAGCTGATGTCATGCTGTTGATCGTTCTGCTGCGGAAGTCTCTCGCTGTTCATGTGCAGGCATCATTGCTGGTGACTACACTCGGTTCGAGGCACAAGACAGGAGACGTTTCTTATTTTTCTTTGTGTGGTCGCTAAACACCTGACGTGCCAAAGTGTACCTTCACTGCCAGAAGCGAACTGCAGGGAAGCTCCACCCCCTTTATTCACATACACCCCAGAACATGGTATCCCTCCACACAAAATAGTACCAACATTAAACTATAGTGCTAGTGGCATACATTGTCACCCAGGAAACACATAAGCAATTTACTCTGAGCAGCTAATCGGATGCTACGGATCTAGCTTCAGTATCTACACACATACACAGTGAGGTCCCTCTTGGCCAATCGGAGGTCAGGATGAATCTCTGTAGGCCAATGGCAGAGCAGCTAGGTGTATGTTGCGTTCAGGAAACTCGCAGCTGTGACTGAAATAAACATCGTTCACTATGTAAACCAGTGTGGTGGTTGCTGTCGCCGTTTCCAAACGAAGCATAGAGGTCGCTGTTGGATTAGACTTCGTTGTAGTGAATGTCTTCGCGAGGCTGGAGCAGAGAAAATTATTTCGTACAACGTAACAGGGGTTTTTTCGTCGTATGGGGGTCAAGAGAATGGGAATGATGTTAATGCATGAAGATTTTTTCACATTAGGGGGGATTTTCGCCCATGTAGGTTTCGTTCTAGAGGAGTTTCACTGTACATTGCAAATACAAAGTGCATGAAAAATGCGACTCACCATCGCCGCATATTATGCAGAGTGGGCTTGGTGTGTGGGAATCTCCCATTGAGATCAATCCGTATTTTAAGTAGGACTCCTGATATTGCCTATTAAATGTCGCCTTCTTTTTCTTGAAAGTTGTGGGCTCTATTTCTGTCTCCTGGCTGGGCCTTTTCCATCGATGTTTATCCCCCACGCCCCATTTTGCTAGCTCCTGGGTTTTATTTTAGCGGTAACCTATCACGTGACCGAGAAGCGCACCTTGACCTGCGCCAAGAGTGACATACTGTCGACTGATGTAACAGAATCCAGTCATTTTTGAAAATAATACATCTTTTAAATTACAAAATGAATAAAATGGAAGGAATGTAAGTTATTTATTCTTTCTGTGCGGCCCGGTACCAAATGACCCATGGACCGGTACCTCTCCGCGGCTCAGGGATTGGGGACCACTTGTGTATATTTCTCCCATTCATATTCACTGTTGTCACATTATCCATCCATCCATCCATCCATCCATCCATCCATCCATCCATCCATTTTCCTATTCACTTTATCCTCACAAGCGTCGCTGGGGGTGCTGGAGCCTATGCCAGCTGTCTTCGGGCAGGAGGTGGGGAACACTCTCAACTGGTTTCCAGTCAATCCAAGGGCACACAGACAACCACCCACGCTCACACTCACACCCAGGGACAACGGACATATTCATTTGCAGTGAACGCACTGCAAATTTTTTTCTGTATCAATTTGTTGTGTAATTCAGTGAGTGACAGGTGTCCAGCCAATTTCACACGATACGATGCAATGACACAATGCAGCCAATCACGACATTGACAGTACGTACTTGCACATGTTCTCTGCTCCATAACAATAACAGTGCGGTGGCGATAAGTGACGCTAATGCTAATCCTTCATCATGGCGAAACAACCCGGCAGTGAACGTGATACGTCGACTCCCCAAACCAAAGTAAGAATGAAATGCGGGTCTTTTAAGTTGGCTGTCGGCTGTCAGAGTATGTGCAAATAGAAAACAAGCAGTGAAACTGGGTGGGATATTTTCTTTTTCGAGTGACAAAGGTCTGCTCCGCAAAACATACAGGAGAGCATAAGCTGTAAGGCATAGAAAAAAAAGTAGTGTGTTTCCGGTAACCCGACCTACCGAGAATTTCTACCTCAAAGAAAAACTTTACGGTCGGCATTTTTTTTCAAACCTTCTACATTTTTGTGTAATAATAGCCTTTCAAAACACTTAAGGACGCTTTACAATCAAAACAAGAACAATAAAACCACAGACAAAATTATAAATAACAAAAGGAAAGATTAATTTAGAGCGTTTACATTGGTGCAAACTCTCGCGATATTCACGTTGCGTCGTTTGCCCTGTCGTCTGTCAACAACATTGAATCGTGGCGGCGGCCACGATCTCCGATAACAGTTTAAACCGCGTTTTGTGTGTTGCAGTCGCATGCTCGCACCATAATATTACGAAAATAGCATCCACTGCTGTATCGAAAAGATTCAACGAGGCGAGGGCGGCGGCGACGTTCGAAGTCGGCCGCGGGAGAGGCGGGGGCGGCGTGGCGGTGGGACGGGCGGGGTTGTGGTACGGCGCGCCGGTCGTTGGTCGGTCGTTGGCGGTCGTCTACTCTACCCCGCCACGAACACCCAGCGCCCGCCCGCGCCCGACCCCGCGAGGCGGCGGCGGCGGCGCACCCGGCCTCCCGAGCCCGGAGCGAGCGAAACCCAAATAGGCGGCGGCGCCGCCGGCCGCGGAGCGGCGGGACGACGGCGGCGGGAGGCGTCGCGGGGGGAGGGGGACGGTGTCGGGCGCGGGGTCGGTCGGTGCGCTTCGCGCCACCTCCGCGTCCCGCCCGTCCCCCGTCACTACCCCCGGTCAGGCGCCCGTCGGCGTCGACCTCCCGTCCGCCTTAGTCTTACGGCACCCTAGTCCAGGTCCGGGCCACGACCACCACGGGCCGTCTAGGTCGCGGGACGCAGAGGCTCTAACACCCAGCCGCTGGGTACCCAACTCGCTCGCCGCCGAGCGGGGGTTTCAATCAGTGGCGATTGCTCTCGGACTGCAAGGGAAGCTCGGCTTCCCCTAAAATGTCAAAGAATAAGTGATGAAATATATGAATGTAAATGTCATTGTGTGTACATGTCATTGACTAAATATGCGCTACAACGTGCTCAACTTTTGCCTCGAATCAGCTTCTTCCTATTACTGGTTACGACGTACGACGCGAGTCCCTTCTCCTTCACGCCGCAGCTTCGCTGTGCTTTAAACGGTAGTGAGTTCAGGGTAGGTTGTCCCAATACGTTGAACGGAGACGAGTCATTGGATACAAACTGGTTTTTGTCCCGCCCACGGAGATCGGCGTCTCTGGGACTGGATGGCAGTGGGTGGGTACCGGACGCCAAGGCTTTTCTGCATCAAATTGGATGCCTGTGTGCCAGTTCGATTGACATTGAAATGAGCCAATCACCGAGCTTTTAGTGATTGACATTGAAATGAACCAATCACCGAGCTTTTAGTGTAGGATTCCGTGCGAGCATTCTGTTCCGAGTTGAGCTGGAGACTTCTCCTAATCATTTTAGTGACACTCTTTGTTGTAAACAACTAGCGACAAATTAATCTTTTATTTCTGGTGGGTTTTATTGTAGTTCCTATAGTTGTAGGACACTAATTAAGTACGGGGAAAAGACGCCTTGTTGGTATGACAGGGTCACAGATCATTTTCTTGAAAAGCAACGGAGCTTGAGTAGAATTCGCGTATAAATAAAGAACTGCGGTCAAGCCAGCCTCCACTCGCAAAATCGAAGTCAAGTGAGCCGCCACAGCGATTGTCAGTGCTCTGCATTACGGTAGTCTGCCGCCAACGAGCGACGTTGGCCACCTTCAAAATAAAAGTGTATCCACGAATGCTTAAACGTCAGTTGTTTGGGTGAAAAGAAATTAATAAAAATATAAAATAAGTAATTTCTTGGCTGACTCTTAGAACAGCACCAATATACACAAATACGCGTTTAAGTGGAGATCATTCGGATCTGATGTCGGCCTGTGAAGTGACAAGATGGCCTGCATTCTGACATGTTGATCTTTTCGCCCATTTTTAGAACATCCGAAAAGAAGGAATCCAGCACCCCGGCTCTCCACACAGACCACCCTCGTCCGGATCCAATTTTGAATTTTGAAATAAAAGATCTCTGAAAACTGACATGTTGACCTGGGTCCCGACAAGTTGGTCTGAGCGCCTAACATGTTGACATTTTAGAGCGTTTTGAAAAAAATCCTAAAATTAGAAATGTCGTTATCCCGTGAGGGCCTTAGGTCTGGAGATAACTACAGCACCCCGGCTATCCAACCAGACCACTTTGGTCCGAATCTGATGTTACATTTTGGAATAAAAGGCCTCCAAAATAGGAGAATATGACCTGGGTCAAGTTGGTCTGAGCGCCTAACATGTTGACATTTTAGAGCGTTTTGAAAAAATTCCTAAAATTAGAAATTTCGTTATCCCGTGAGGGCCTTAGGTCTGGAGGTGACTACGGCACCCCGGCTATCCAACCAGACCACTTTGGTCTGATTCTGATGTTACACGGGATAACGGGATAACGAAATTTCTAATGTTAGGAATTTTTTCAAAACGCTTGAAAATGTCAACATGTTAGGCGCTCAGACCAACTTGACCCAGGTCATATTCTCAAGTTTTGAAGGCCTTTTATTCCAAAATGTCACATCAGATTCGGACCAAAGTGGTCTGTCTGGATAGCCGGGGTGCCATAGTCACCTCCAGACCTAAGGCCCTCACGGGATAACGAAATTTCAAATTTTAGGAATTTTTTCAAAACGCTTGAAAATGTCAACATGTTAGGTGCTCAAACCAACTTGACCCAGGTCATATTGTTTATGTCTTGTGACCTGTTGTAACTGTCATATGCTTGTGCAGGAGTTTTTTTGCCTAACTCAAATTATCCTCAAAATGAGGATAGTTCGAGCGTGGTTTTTTTTTCTCCCCCTCTCCCTCCCTCATGGTTTCTTTCTGACTTCCGGGTTGAGTGAACGCTGGCGCGTTTGGCTGCCGCTGCTCAACCCGTATTGTTTTCCTATTTTGGAGGCCTTTTATTCCAAAATGTCACATCAGATTTGGACCAAAGTGGTCTGGTTAGATAGTCGGGGTGCCGTAGTCACCTCCAGACCTAAGGCCCTCACGGGATAACGAAATTTCTAATTTTAGGAATTTTTTCAAAACGCTTGAAAATGTCAACATGTTAGGCGCTCAGACCAACTTGACCCAGGTCATATTCTCCTATTTTGGAGGCCTTTTATTCCAAAATATAACATCAGAATCGGACCAAAGTGGTCTGGTTGGATAGCTGGGGTGCTGTAGTTATCTCCAGACCTAAGGCCCTCACGGGATAACAAAATTTCTAATTTTAGGAATTTTTTCAAAACAATCGAAAATGTCAACATGTTAGGCGCTCAGACCAACTTGACCCAGGTCATATTCTCCTATTTTGGAGGCCTTTTATTCCAAAATGTCACATCAGATTTGGACCAAAGTGGTCTGGTTGGATAGCCGGGGTGCCGTAGTTATCTCCAGACCTATGGCCCTCACAGGATAACGAAATTTCTAATTTTAGGAATTTTTTCAAAACGCTTGAAAATGTCAACATGTTAGGCGCTCAGACCAACTTGACCCAGGTCATATTCTCAAGTTTTGAAGGCCTTTTATTCCAAAATGTCACATCAGATTCGGACCAAAGTGGTCTGTCTGGATAGCCGGGGTGCCATAGTCACCTCCAGACCTAAGGCCCTCACGGGATAACGAAATTTCAAATTTTAGGAATTTTTTCAAAACGCTTGAAAATGTCAACATGTTAGGCGCTCAAACCAACTTGACCCAGGTCATATTCTCCTATTTTGGAGGCCTTTTATTCCAAAATGTAACATCAGAATCGGACCAAAGTGGTCTGGTTGGATAGCTGGGGTGCCGTAGTTATCTCCAGACCTATGGCCCTCACAGGATAACGAAATTTCTAATTTTAGGAATTTTTTCAAAACGCTTGAAAATGTCAACATGTTAGGCGCTCAGACCAACTTGACCCAGGTCATATTCTCCTATTTTGGAGGCCTTTTATTCCAAAATGTAACATCAGAATCGGACCAAAGTGGTCTGGTTGGATAGCTGGGGTGCCGTAGTTATCTCCAGACTTATGGCCCTCACAGGATAACGAAATTTCAAATTTTAGAAATTTTTTCAAAACGCTTGAAAATGTCAACATGTTAGGCGCTCAGACCAACTTGACCCAGGTCATATTCTCAAGTTTTGAAGGCCTTTTATTCCAAAATGTCACATCAGATTCGGACCAAAGTGGTCTGTCTGGATAGCCGGGGTGCCATAGTCACCTCCAGACCTAAGGCCCTCACGGGATAACGAAATTTCAAATTTTACAAATTTTTTCAAAACGCTTGAAAATGTCAACATGTTAGGCGCTCAAACCAACTTGACCCAGGTCATATTCTCCTATTTTGGAGGCCTTTTATTCCAAAATGTCACATCAGATTTGGACCAAAGTGGTCTGGTTGGATAGCCGGGGTGCCGTAGTTATCTCCAGACCTATGGCCCTTACAGGATAAGGAAATTTCTAATTTTAGGAATTTTTTCAAAACGCTTGAAAATGTCAACATGTTAGGCACTCAGACCAACTTGACCCAGGTCATATTCTCCTATTTTGGAGGCCTTTTATTCCAAAATGTCACATCAGATTCGGACCAAAGTGGTCTGGTTGGATAGCCGGGTTGCCGTAGTCACCTCCAGACCTAAGGCCCTCACGGGATAACGGAATTTCTAATTTTAGGAATTTTTTCAAAACGCTTGAAAGTGTCAACACGTTAGGCGCTCAGACCAACTTGACCCAGGTCATATTCTCCTATTTTGGAGGCCTTTTATTCCAAAATTTCACATCAGAATCGGACCAAAGTGGTCTGGTTGGATAGCTGGGGTGCCGTAGTTATCTCCAGACCTAAGGCCCTCACGGGATAACGAAATTTCTAATTTTAGGAATTTTTTCAAAACGCTTGAAAGTGTCAACACGTTAGGCGCTCAGACCAACTTGACCCAGGTCATATTCTCCTATTTTGGAGGCCTTTTATTCCAAAATTTCACATCATAATCGGACCAAAGTGGTCTGGTTGGATAGCTGGGGTGCCGTAGTTATCTCCAGACCTAAGGCCCTCACGGGATAACGGAATTTCTAATTTTAGGAATTTTTTAAAAACGCTTGAAAGTGTCAACACGTTAGGCGCTCAGACCAACTTGACCCAGGTCATATTCTCCTATTTTGGAGGCCTTTTATTCCTAAATGTAACATCAGATTCGGACCAAAGACGTCTGGCTGGATAGCCGGGGTGCCGTAGTCACCTCCAGACCTAAGGCCCTCACGGGATAACGAAATCTCTAATTTTAGGAATTTTTTCAAAACGCTTGAAAGTGTCAACACGTTAGGCGCTCAGACCAACTTGACCCAGGTCATATTCTCCTATTTTGGAGGCCTTTTATTCCAAAATTTCACATCAGAATCGGACCAAAGTGGTCTGGTTGGATAGCCGGGGTGCCGTAGTCACCTCCAGACCTAAGGCCCTCACGGGATAACAGAATTTCTAATTTTAGGAATTTTTTCAAAACGCTTGAAAGTGTCAACACGTTAGGCGCTCAGACCAACTTGACCCAGGTCATATTCTCCTATTTTGGAGGCCTTTTATTCCAAAATTTCACATCAGAATCGGACCAAAGTGGTCTGGCTGGATAGCCGGGGTGCCGTAGTCACCTCCAGACCTAAGGCCCTCACGGGATAACAAAATCTCTAATTTTAGGAATTTTTTCAAAACGCTTGAAAGTGTCAACACGTTAGGCGCTCAGACCAACTTGACCCAGGTCATATTCTCCTATTTTGGAGGCCTTTTATTCCCAAATGTAACATCAGATTCGGACCAAAGTGGTCTGGCTGGATAGCCGGGGTGCTGTAGTCACCTCCAGACCTACGGCCCTCACAGGATAACGAAATTTCAAATTTTAGGAATTTTTTCAAAACGCTTGAAAGTGTCAACACGTTAGGCGCTCAGACCAACTTGACCCAGGTCATATTCTCCTATTTTGGAGGCCTTTTATTCCAAAATGTAACATCAGAATCGGACCAAAGTGGTCTGGCTGGATAGCCGGGGTGCTGTAGTCACCTCCAGACCTACGGCCCTCACAGGATAACGAAATTTCAAATTTTAGGAATTTTTTCAAAACGCTTGAAAGTGTCAACACGTTAGGCGCTCAGACCAACTTGACCCAGGTCATATTCTCCTATTTTGGAGGCCTTTTATTCCAAAATGTAACATCAGAATCGGACCAAAGTGGTCTGGTTGGATAGCCGGGGTGCCGTAGTCACCTCCAGACCTAAGGCCCTCACGGGATAACAAAATTTCTAATTTTAGGAATTTTTTCAAAACAATCGAAAATGTCAACATGTTAGGCGCTCAGACCAACTTGACCCAGGTCATATTCTCCTATTTTGGAGGCCTTTTATTCCAAAATGTCACATCAGATTTGGACCAAAGTGGTCTGGTTGGATAGCCGGGGTGCCGTAGTTATCTCCAGACCTATGGCCCTCACAGGATAACGAAATTTCTAATTTTAGGAATTTTTTCAAAACGCTTGAAAATGTCAACATGTTAGGCGCTCAGACCAACTTGACCCAGGTCATATTCTCCTATTTTGGAGGCCTTTTATTCCAAAATGTCACATCAGATTCGGACCAAAGTGGTCTGTCTGGATAGCCGGGGTGCCATAGTCACCTCCAGACCTAAGGCCCTCACGGGATAACGAAATTTTAAATTTTAGGAATTTTTTCAAAACGCTGGAAAATGTCAACATGTTAGGCGCTCAAACCAACTTGACCCAGGTCATATTCTCCTATTTTGGAGGCCTTTTATTCCAAAATGTCACATCAGATTTGGACCAAAGTGGTCTGGTTGGATAGCCGGGGTGCCGTAGTTATCTCCAGACCTATGGCCCTTACAGGATAACGAAATTTCTAATTTTAGGAATTTTTTCAAAACGCTTGAAAATGTCAACATGTTAGGCGCTCAGACCAACTTGACCCAGGTCATATTCTCCTATTTTGGAGGCCTTTTATTCCAAAATGTCACATCAGAATCGGACCAAAGTGGTCTGGTTGGATAGCCGGGGTGCCGTAGTCACCTCCAGACCTAAGGCCCTCACGGGATAACGGAATTTCTAATTTTAGGAATTTTTCAAAACGCTTGAAAATGTCAACACGTTAGGCGCTCAGACCAACTTGACCCAGGTCATATTCTCCTATTTTGGAGGCCTTTTATTCCAAAATGTCACATCAGAATCGGACCAAAGTGGTCTGGCTGGATAGCCGGGGTGCCGTAGTTATCTCCAGACCTAAGGCCCTCACGGGATAACGAAATTTCTAATTTTAGGAATTTTTTCAAAACGCTCGAAAATGTCAACATGTTAGGCGCTCAGACCAACTTGACCCAGGTCATATTCTCCTATTTTGGAGGCCTTTTATTCCAAAATGTCACATCAGAATCGGACCAAAGTGGTCTGGCTGGATAGCTGAAGTGCCGTAGTTATCTCCAGACCTAAGGCCCTCACGGGATAACAAAATTTCTAATTTTAGGAATTTTTTCAAAACGCTCGAAAATGTCAACATGTTAGGCGCTCAGACCAACTTGACCCAGGTCATATTCTCCTATTTTGGAGGCCTTTTATTCCTAAATGTAACATCAGATTCAGACCAAAGTGATCTGGCTGGATAGCCGGGGTGCCGTAGTCACCTCCAGACCTAAGGCCCTCACGGGATAACAAAATCTCTAATTTTAGGAATTTTTTCAAAACGCTTGAAAGTGTCAACACGTTAGGCGCTCAGACCAACTTGACCCAGGTCATATTCTCCTATTTTGGAGGCCTTTTATTCCAAAATTTCACATCAGAATCGGACCAAAGTGGTCTGGTTGGATAGCCGGGGTGCCGTAGTCACCTCCAGACCTAAGGCCCTCACGGGATAACAGAATTTCTAATTTTAGGAATTTTTTCAAAACGCTTGAAAGTGTCAACACGTTAGGCGCTCAGACCAACTTGACCCAGGTCATATTCTCCTATTTTGGAGGCCTTTTATTCCAAAATGTCACATCAGAATCGGACCAAAGTGGTCTGGCTGGATAGCCGGGGTGCCGTAGTTATCTCCAGACCTAAGGCCCTCACGGGATAACAAAATTTCTAATTTTAGGAATTTTTTCAAAACGCTTGAAAGTGTCAACACGTTAGGCGCTCAGACCAACTTGACCCAGGTCATATTCTCCTATTTTGGAGGCCTTTTATTCCCAAATGTAACATCAGATTCGGACCAAAGTGGTCTGGCTGGATAGCCGGGTGCCGTAGTCACCTCCAGACCTAAGGCCCTCACGGGATAACGAAATTTCTAATTTTAGGAATTTTTTCAAAACGCTTGAAAGTGTCAACACGTTAGGCGCTCAGACCAACTTGACCCAGGTCATATTCTCCTATTTTGGAGGCCTTTTATTCCTAAATGTAACATCAGAATCGGACCAAAGTGGTCTGGTTGGATAGCCGGGGTGCCGTAGTTATCTCCAGACCTATGGCCCTCACAGGATAACGAAATTTCTAATTTTAGGAATTTTTTCAAAACGCTTGAAAATGTCAACACGTTAGGCGCTCAGACCAACTTGACCCAGGTCATATTCTCCTATTTTGGAGGCCTTTTATTCCTAAATGTAACATCAGATTCGGACCAAAGTGGTCTGGCTGGATAGCCGGGGTGCCGTAGTCACCTCCAGACCTAAGGCCCTCACGGGATAACAAAATCTCTAATTTTAGGAATTTTTTCAAAACGCTTGAAAGTGTCAACACGTTAGGCGCTCAGACCAACTTGACCCAGGTCATATTCTCCTATTTTGGAGGCCTTTTATTCCAAAATTTCACATCAGAATCGGACCAAAGTGGTCTGGTTGGATAGCCGGGGTGCCGTAGTCACCTCCAGACCTAAGGCCCTCACGGGATAACAGAATTTCTAATTTTAGGAATTTTTTCAAAACGCTTGAAAGTGTCAACACGTTAGGCGCTCAGACCAACTTGACCCAGGTCATATTCTCCTATTTTGGAGGCCTTTTATTCCAAAATGTAACATCAGAATCGGACCAAAGTGGTCTGGTTGGATAGCCGGGGTGCCGTAGTTATCTCCAGACCTATGGCCCTCACAGGATAACGAAATTTCTAATTTTAGGTATTTTTTCAAAATGCTTGAAAATGTCAACACGTTAGGCGCTCAGACCAACTTGACCCAGGTCATATTCTCCTATTTTGGAGGCCTTTTATTCCCAAATGTAACATCAGATTCGGACCAAAGTGGTCTGGCTGGATAGCCGGGGTGCTGTAGTCACCTCCAGACCTACGGCCCTCACAGGATAACGATATCTCAAATTTTAGGATTTTTTTCAAAACGATCGACAATGTCAACATGTTGGGCGTTCAGATCATCTTGTCGGGACCCAGGTCAACATGTCAGTTTTCAGAGATCTTTTATTTCAACATTTAAAATTGGATCCGGACGAGGGTGGTCTGTGTGGAGAGCCGGGGTGCTGGATTCCTTCTTTTCGGATGTTCTAAAAATGGGCGAAAAGATCAACATGTCAGAATGCAGGCCATCTTGTCACTTCACAGGCCGACATCAGATCCGAATGATCTCCACTTGAACGCGTATTTGTGTATATTGGTGCTGTTCTAAGAGTCAGCCAAGAAATTACTTATTTTATATCTTTATTAATTTCTTTTTACCCAAACAAATGACGTTTATGCATTCGTGGATACACTTTTATTTTGAAGGTGGCCCATGCCACTCGCTGTCGGCAGATTACCGTAATGCACAGTATTGAAAATCGCTGTGGCGGCTCACTTGACTTCGATTTTGCGAGTGGAGGCTGGCTTGACCGCAGTAAATAAACGGACACATTTTATGATGTCGATCAAAATTGAGCTTCCCCTCTTTGACAGACGAGCATCCGGCACTGGTTTCAATGTCTCCTTGTTTTATGTTTTATGGTTATTTTGTTTACGTTTTTGATGGGGGAGGGAGGGAGAAAAAATATTTAAAAAAAAAACTTTGTCCGACCTACCGACCCTATGCTGAAATTTCATGTTACCGGAAACACACTACTTTTTTTTCTACGCCTAAGCAATTTTTCCAATGGAAAAATATGGACTAAATGGAAGTTGGACTATCTCAAGCGACATATTCAGCAAAAGAGTCATTTGAATGATGTTGGAATGATACAAAGACTCAAGATGGTAAAAGGGATTGGTACAATATCGCGGGAGAGCGCAAAAGGCCGGAAGAGAAAGAATCGGCTGTCACACAGAGAAAAATCCGACCCTGAGCAAGTTAAAGTTTTAATTGACTATATTTTACATTAAAACGAATGCACCAAACATTGGATTGATACTGATTTGATTCATATTCAATGTGTTATAATATTGCATACATTTTCAATGTTAAAAAAACGCTTGTAGTAACAATATATCACTTAATTGTTAAAATAAGCTTTTTTCACATTTTCAGGTAGTGGTGTGCCGTGGCATTTTTTCAATGAAAGAAATGTGCCTTGGCTCGAAAAAGATCGAAAAACACTGGGTTAGATAATTGTCATTTATTTACCTCTTCTTTTTGTTTAGTGACCGTAAGGCTAAAGTGTCACTTTTTACATTGTTACTTTCTCCCTCTGAAGTGAATAAAATCTGCTCATTATGAACTTGATTCACTGACCTTTCTGTGGAAGTCTTTGAAGGGAGGCCAATGCCAACCTGGCCCCCGCCTCTGATTCCACCAGTGGTCGGCAGTCAGTATTTGTCCACTATTTGCCTTATGCGGTGCAATACATCTCATTCGCATAGAGTTGATCAGGTTGTTGATTGCTTGCAAAAAATGGGAGCAAAAACAAAAAGTGTTGTGTTCATATTTTTGTTCAGCCATACTTAGGTATGGCTTCCCAATATGGATAGAAAAGAAAAGAAAAGCAAATAATACATTACTTATCTTTTGTCATTTTATTTGCTAAATAAATATTAACATTTTCCTTTTTTTAATGTTCTTAGGAAGTCACAATGTCCCATCACCAATGAGCTATTTTTAGAACAGACCCATGCGCTTGTCATGCTGTCCTTGGTGCAAACTCGGACCACTGGCAGAATCAGAACTTGGACCAGGGTGGCATTGGCCTACATTGAAATGTGATTGGACCCCACAAGGTGACACTTTTGTCCCAGTCTAGGAGAACTTGAGACACAACCTGAATAGAAACGACATTGACATCTGTGAATTAAGTAAGGACCGCTTTTTATTCACTTCAGAGGGAGAAAGTTAAGACATACATCATAACACTAACAATTTAAATATACCTCACCTACACAAAAAGGAGAAGTAAATAAATACATGACAAATATCTAACCTGCTGAAAGGGTTAAAAACAGAAAGGGCCTCTCCCAACTACGCCTGAACAAATATTTACAGGGTTGTGTTCTAAATTTCAACTTCCAAGAAGCTCCAATAAAGCATAAAAAATGCTTTGTTGCATACACCCTGCACCACCCCTGACAGAAATGAACAATATTTGTCAGTATTTGCTTTATTTTACAAAATAACTAGCACAGCCATCTCGTTACCTCTGCGTCCCGCCTCCTAGACGCATAACTTTACCGCGGGACGCGCAGTTCCAAATAATGTGCGTTTTTGGGACGCAAGGACATTTCTCAGTCAAAATAAAACAAAAAACTACGGCAGGCCTGAGGATTTCACGGGAACGATCGCGACTGGTAGCATGTCGTTTCCGTGGCGTCATTTTGACGGTACCGAAAAATAGTTTAACCATAAAAGTCACCGCACACGAGTTGACTGTTCGCGATTAAATCCCTCCTGTGTGATCAACGTGATTTCACTGTGCCTGTATGTTTGTGCATGGTGTGGTGTGTGTGTGCTTCTTCTTATTTACTTTCGTTTTGTTTTGTTTTGAGTGTTGGGGGGACGGAACATATAACGTTATGTGCGCATGCGGGTTGCTATTTAATAATAATAATAATAATAATAATAATAATAATACATTTCATTTATAAGCGCCTTTCAAAACACTCAAGGACACTTTACAACCAAAACAAGAACAATAAAACGCCAGATAAAATTATAAATAATAAAAGGAGAGATGAAATTAAACTGAACACAGTATGTGATTTTAAACAGCAATTTTAAATAGTTGACGCCGGCAACATCACCGTTGCTAGGAGCACTAGCCGACTCATTTTAGTCTGCAAACCGAGAAATCGCGCGGATTAAAGTTTGAGATGGCGGCGAAAAAAACTCACAAAGTTCTACTAATTACGACATTTAAGAAATGGGAATGCCAGTCTGATTTTTCGTATGAATCGTCCGAAAGGCGTATCACTAAACTCACCTGTGATGTATGCACAGAACACGAGCGCGAGATACGACGCGAGGCACGATTACGAGGCAAGTTGGTCATTAGATTTGTAGGCTAATAGCTATGAAAAATCATATGAAACATTCTTGGTTATTCTATAATTTACTGGATAGCATGGTAACTTTAGGAATAAAACATTCTTCACAAGGGGTAGTAATGCTAATGTTAACTGTTGGTCGAACTAATGATGACGTGTGTTAGATTCTTTCGTCAAATTGATAGTCGATTACACATGCATCGTCTTGGGAAGAGGATGTCAAGCCACATCAATACTTACCTGCATTAATGATTACCAGTAAATTCATCTTTGCAGTATGAGATTGGAAAAAAATACTCTGATTTTGTGGTATGCTGTATTCATGATGCCATATAAGTATTTTGATCCATCATTTTTTTGAATAAACCTGGAGTACACAGCTGCTTATGTAATGTTCATTGTTAATGCATAGTTTTCAAACATCTACCCTTGAAACATTATCCTTTTGAGTTTCAGAATTCTTGATTGTGAATATCAGTCAAACTCGAAAAATTGATTCCCATGATGAACGTTTACGGAACCCAAAGTTAGTTACCGTGGTTTCCCATTGGGTAATCCGACTGAACCGAAAAACGGTTACCATGAATTTCCGAAATCCTCAGGCCTGCTACTGAAATATTGACATTTTTGCAGCATTTGTTTATAATTGTATGTATATGTTGTTGTTTGCAATTGAATCAATAGACCATTTCAGAATTCGAAATTTGGGACTCATTAAATGCATAAATGGGACTCATACTTTTCTGATCAGCGAGTCCCTGGGACTCTGATTTGAAACACGTCTTAAGATATATGCCCATTATTGACTGACATATAATTGACAACCGCCACATACGATGATTGAAATCTGTCATTGACATGTTCATTATTTAGTTAAATACGTGCTATTAAATAGGTGCGTATGCTTGACTGACACCTGTCCCCGACACGTTCATAATTGTGCTTGTGTGTTTTACATTATATGTGCAGTGGCGGTTCGTGGGGGAGGGGGCGGGCAATGGGGGGGCCAGTAGATTCCGCAGTAGCGCCGAGTTCTCGGAGCGAAAGTTGGAACTAAAGTACGTGGCTTAACATTCTAGTCGGACCCTTTAGTGCGCTGCACCACTTAAAAATGAGCGGGAAAATGAGAAGCAGTCCGTAGATTAGTAGATTACCACGACACGAGTGCTATTTTCGACACGACACGATTTATATTTTCGATGTAAAATCACAAAACGAAACAAGCCCCCAACAGTAGCATTATTAAGTCTAATTCCTCTTCACTTAAACATTTAACGTTAAAAATTAAAAGAAAAACAGACATTACATCATATTTCTATATGAAAAAGAAACACATTGATCCAGACACAGAGAGAGAGTCAGATGATGATGGTGGTGAGAGATCTGAAGAGGAGCAAGTTGAAAGCACCAGAGAGGGAGAGTCAGAGGACATGGGATTCATTTATTTTCAGAGCGAGGACACAGAGCAGGAAAGGGATACAAATGAATATCCTGAGAATGAGGAAGATGAGACTGCAATAGAAGTGGAGTGTGAGACACAGACAGAGGATATTTGTGCTTCCACAAGCACTGGACAATCAGGTATGTGATGCTGAAAAGAACACTATCCTGTTCTGTGTGTGCGTGTGCGTTTGTGTGTGTAACTTTTTTACTATCCTTTTTGTTTGAATTTTTATTTAACAAGAATAATATATAAGACTTTGCCTTTTAAAATTTGGATAATTATATGCATGTAACACATCTAGCTTCAGTGTATTTGCAATTTTAGTACCTGGTCAAGCTTGAGAATGTATTAATGTATATTTATTGGTTACAATAAAAAAAAATTAATACAATTAATAAATAGCATCAATCAATACATTTTAGATACATGTGTATGTCTGAGTGCCTCAGCAATGTTAAGTGTAGCGGGTTAGTGTATATGCTGTGTCCATGCAGAACTTGTGTTCACATTTATTTGGTTTGTCTTTGTCCACAGACATCAGTAGATGTAGATGACAGGAGAAGGAGCCTCAAGGCAGGCTGGTACCATATCCACCCCTGGCTTGAATATTCTAACAGATGCACGCCGTCGGCGTATTGTTACGCTTGTAGACATTTTAGCCCTCCTAATACTGTACTGTTTTTTTCTCATCACTGTAATGTTATGACTACAATGCTTTCAAAGTTTGATGAAATAAAAAGTCAAATAAGATTTCGAATCTGTCTTTTTAGCCCTGGGTTGAATGTGGCCCTCCATCAAAACCCCTGGCCATCCCGGCGAAATTGATCCGCCACTGCATACGTGTCTCACTGTTATCTTGTTGCGCATAAGAGAGCTTTTGAATGGCTGCTTTAACCCACATGAGCAGCAGGGGGAAGCAAAAGACTAAATTGTGTGTGTGTGCGCGAAGCTGTGTGCGTGTGAGTTGGGGAGCCGCTATTGGCCCCACAGACCCTGCAAGACTTTTATTCACTCTGCCGCGTTCGACCCAGAAAGGAACAGCCCAACCACGGGCCGTTGGCCCCTCCCCACCAGAACCACCACCACCATCACTACCACCGACATCATAATCATCATCCTTCCTCCATCTATCTCGAGCACAGATGGCATGTTGAGGTCCAACTGTGAACACATGAGGATCTAAAAACAAGAACACATTTGTAAAGTTAACTTTGGAACTTCGTGGGGATTCCTGAACTTCCTGCTCGGACTCTCTTTGTATCTTCCACCATGACACAACCTGTCACGTTGGTTCTGGCTCTGTCTCTGTGGCAGATGTTTGCTGCGAACACAGCTCTCAATGAGCCCACTGAGGGCCCGGATGTATACCTGGAGCAGCACCCACGCCTGGCTCGCGGGGCCGATGAGGAGGAGCAGCAGTCCACCTCTGGCCAGTACTTTGAGAAAGACTCTGTGACGTTGCCGCAAGTCACCCAACTCTCCAACATGTCAGATACAGAGGATGCATCTCAGGACCACTCCCCGGGACTCTTCAATCCTTTCTACCCACTGAGGCAAGGTTCCTACACTGCCTATACGACCGTGCTGGCAGCTGGCCTGCTGCTGGCGGTGGGTGTGGTGGGCAACATGGCGGTCATGTGTATTGTGTGGAACAACTTCTATATGAGGTCAGCCTGGAACTACCTACTGGCCAGCGTTGCATTCTGGGACTTCCTGCTGTTGCTGCTCTGCCTGCCTGTCGAGCTTGTCAACTGGCTGTCACACCGGCGCATCCTGCCCGACATCACCTGCCAATTGGTGCCCTACATGGAGGTAAGCGAGCCTTGGGCAGGTGTGCTCATGAGAGCATTCATCTTGTCATGATGACGATGGTCAACTCCTTTCCTCGCACATAAATTCATTCACTGCCAGCCACACACACACACACACACACATTATAATATATATATATATATATATATATAGTATCCTTGCTGTTCCCAGCACTGCACATTTCTGGACCGAGATGTCCGATGTTGTTCCCGGGATCTGTTGCAACCACTCATCTAGTTTGGAGGTCACTGCCCCGAGTGCTCCGACCACCACAGGCACGACTGTCACCTTTACCTTCCAGGCTCTCTCCAGCTCCTCTCTGAGCCCTTGGTATTTCTCGAGTTTCTCATGTTCTTTCTTTCTGATGTTTCCATCACTTGGAACCGCTACATCCACTACAACAGCTTTCCTCTGCCCTTTATCTATGATCACGATATCCGGTTGGTTCGCCATTACCATCTTGTCAGTCTGGATCTGGAAGTCCCACAGGATCTTCGCTTGGATATATATATATATATATATATATATATATATATATATATATATATATATATATATATATATATATATATATATATATATATATATATATATATATATATATATATATATATATATATATATATATATACAGTATATATATATACTGGTGCCATGTTTGAACATGGTGTTCATTATGGACAATCCGTGACGAGCACAAAAGTCCAATAACAAAACACAGCTCGATTTCTGACTGACCGGGTGGGGGGGCTCCTCCCAATCACGCCCTTCCAGGTCTCACTGTAATTGAAGTCCCCCAGCAGAACAAGGGTGACCCCAGCAGGAGCGCTCTCCAGCACACCCTCCACGGAATCCAAAAAGGGTGAGTACGCTGAGCTGTTGTTGGGTGCATATGCACAAACAACAGTCAGGACCCGTCCCCCCACCCGAAGGCGGAGGGAGGCAACCCTCTCGTCTACCGGTGTGAACCCCAATGTACAGGCACTGAGTCGGGGGGCAATGAGTATGCCCACACTTGCTCTACGCCTCTCACCAAGGGCAGGTCCAGAGTGGAAGAGAGTCCAACCCCTCTTGAGAGAATTAGCACAGAGCCCAGGCTGTGTGTGGAGGTAAGTCCGACGATATTCAGCCGGAACTTCTCTACCTCGCACACCAGCTCGGTCTCCTTTCCTGCAAGAGAGGTGGCATTCCACGTCCCTAGAGCTAGTTTCTGTAGCCTAGGATCGGACCGCCAAGGTCCCCGCCCTTGGCTGCCTTCCAGCTCACATTGCACCCGACCCCTTTGGCCCCTCCCATAGGTGGTGAGTCTATGAGAAGAGGGACCCACGTTGATTCTTTGGGCTGAGCCCGGCCGGGCCCCAAAGGTGTCGGCCCGGCCACCAGGCGCTCGCCAACGAGCCGCACCTCCAGGCCTGGCTCCAGAGCGGGGCCCCGGTGACCCGCGTCTGGGCAAGGCACCCTGAAGTCCATGTTTCTCATTCATCATCAGGGTTTTTTTCAGCAAAATTGAGAAAAAGAAGTAAAGCAAAAAGACCCACAAATATCAGCCGATTGAACGGTCTGGCTCTAGTTAAATTAAGAGTGCATCAAATGAGGAGGGAGGCTACGCTGAACGCATCTTGTATGACTGTGATTTTTTGGGGGATCTTTTTTTGTTCGTGCATCAAATGTCATTATCATGTTATATGACAAGTGGCGACCGATCCGCTGATCGTGGCATCTCTCAGGTGGTGTCTCTGGGTGTCACTTCCTTCACACTGTGTGTTCTGGGCATCGACCGTTTCCACGCCGCCACCAGCTCGTCACAACGAAAGACACGGCGAGTGGAGCGCTGTCGCTCGGTACTGGTCAAGTTGGTCGTGGTATGGGTCGCCGCCGTGCTGCTGGCCAGTCCTGAGCTCTTCTTATGGCACGTCACAAGGACTGCCCACACCACCGCCGTCGACTCCTGTTCCATCAGCGTCTCCTCCCCACCTTCCTTGCTCCTACCCGACTCCCTGCACTCGCTCCTGCACAGATACCACCAGGTGAGACTACACCTACTTTGCCAGGCGACCTGCTAACCAGGTGCCATTAACATCTTTTCAGCAGGGTTATGATATCCATCCATCCATCCATCCATCCTTTTTCTTATCCATTTATCCTCACAAGTGTCGCGGGCGTGTTGGAGCCTATCCCAGCTGGGCACAGTTAGACGAACAACCATTCAAGCTCACAATCACACTTCGGGACAATCTTAGACCGTTCAATCAACCTACCATACATATTTGGAAATGTGGAAGGGAACCATAGTGCCCGGAGAAAATCCACACAGGCACGGACGTGGAGAACATGCAAACTCCAGCCCGGAATCTTTTTTTTAAGCTTTCCCGTATTCTATTTTGTGAACGAAACCATTTTTGTTTTTTTTTCCATTTTAAGTTTTTGGGACGTTTTCATTAACTACAATAACCTTTGGTTTTCAGTACTCGCAGCGGGCCGTGTTTTCTTCATATTTTTCAGGCTCGCATGTGGTGGACGTTTGGCTGTTACTTGTGCCTGCCCGTCCTCTTCACTGTCCTCTGCCAAATGGCGACCCGCAACGTCCACAGTGACTCCAGCTCTACCTACAAGCAGCGGAGCCATGACGACATGTCCTCCAATCACAAGCGACATCATCAGAAGGCGCAGGAGCAGCAGCTCAACTGCACATTGTTAGCACTAGCGCTGGTGTATACCATCTGTGCTCTGCCTGAACACATATGCAACATCACGCTGGCGTACACCCACGTCACCATCTCTGAAGACACGGCGGCCACACTTGCGCTCCTACATCACTTTCTATTGTTCCTGAAGTCCTCCATCACTCCTTTGGTACTGCTGTTTTTATGTAAGGTAGGTAATCTGATTTATCTAAAAATCACACAACTACACATCTGTGTGTACACACAATTATGTGAATATCTGCACTCTGTGTACGGTCCACAGGCGCTGGGTCGGGTTTTCGTGGACTGCTGCTGCTGCTGCTGTCGAGCATGTCAGCAGAACTCGGTTGAAGGTTCTCCCGGCTCTGCTCACCTCCCGCTGAAGGCAACCAAAGAAGCAGCCAACTTCTTCGACAAGACAAAAGACGCGTCGCCTATCTTGTCCATCTCCAGTTAGAGATTATACTGCTTCTTTTTCATTCTTTTCTCATTCCGTCCTGCATCCAACTTTTTCACCTTCTGCTCTCTCTATTTCCTGTCTTTACTTCTTGTCTTCTTCCTCTCTGATGTGTCATCTGTAGTCACGATAGAAGACTGATAGAACATTTGGGAAGAGGTTTCACAAGGCCACAAAAAAGGGAAAAAACTCACTGTATGGCACAGATGCATAAAGATGATGTTTAAGTAGCAGTTCCAAATAATTGTGTTAATGTTGAATGTGAAAAGAAAAATGAATCAAGGTAGCTGAACTTGAATTGATGCAAATTATTCTCTGCCATGATTTTCGTTTGTTGATTTTTTTTAATGTGAAAAATGTCAATTAACAATCTTTAGAAGACTTTAACACACTACATCAGTGTATTTTCTTTGCATTTGAAGACAAATGGCTTGCTGACCTGTTGTCGCCATGGTAAGAATGACATGACATCAAATTGGCTAATGTAAGTCATGTATTAACCATATGACTAAAGGACGGTCAATGCGTTGCCATAGTGATGTGGAAGAATGACTGAAAAATGTGAAATAAAAAATAACTTTACCTTCGGCGTTGATGATGTCATCAATTGACAATTATGTTCCGTTATCGAGATCAGCAATATAGTACAATAATAATAAGAAGAATATTTTAATATTTTAAAAATCATCATTCGTGTTCATATACTGAATTTATTCCACAGTTTCCATCCATCCATCCATTTTCCAATCTGCTTTATCCTCATAAGGATCGTGGGGGGTGGTGGAGCCTATCCCAGCCATCTTCGGGGAGTAGGCGTTGGACACCCAGAACTGGTTGCCAGCCAATCGCAGGGCACCCAGAGACGAACAACCATCCACACTCACGCTAACACCTAAGGACAATTCAGAGCAGGGGTGTCAAACTCATTTCACATTGTGGGCCACATACGGCCTCGGCAGATGTCAAGTGGGCCGGACCATTAAAATTATACCATACTCTGCTATTAATAAATAAATATGTCTTCCCTTTGTTTTGGTCGAAAGAAGCACAAGAACATTAGAAATATGTTTAAATTGAATGAAATGCAATTTACTTTTATCATTCACACATATGCATTGCAACTGATCCCATTGATTGTACCAAGGCACCAAACTTTAACAAGTAATTGGTATTGATAAATACACAAATGCATTTTAAGATTAAACCTGATTTATAAAGAAAGGAATTTATAAACCATTTACACATGTCCATATAAAATCTAAATGTAATCCATGCCTCCACCTTACAAACTAAGGAGAGTGCTATTAAATGTGTAAAGAATAAAGTATTCACGTCCTTGATAGCGTCTGCTGTGTTGGGTCTGTCTCAGTGACAGACTGAGACTACAGTTGTCTTCTTCTCTGATCAAAACAGTGTCTCCACTAGCGGATACTCCATGAATTGCATCTTATTAAAAATATTCATTCCGTGTCTTTTATGCATTTTTTCACTTTAAAATGATTCTGTGGGCCTGACCGAACCTCCTTGGGGGCCGGTTACGGCCCGCGGGCTGTATGTTTGACCCCCCTGATTTAGAGTGTTCAATCAGCCTGCCATGCATGTATTTGGAGGTATTGTATGTGGGAGGAAACCAGAGTACCCGGAGAAAACCCACGCAGAATGTGTTTGTTTGTGAGTTGATTTGTTTGGGAGAACACAGGGAGGCCAGAGCTGGAATTGAACCCACGCCCTCTGCACTGTGAGGTCGACGCGCTAACCACTGGATTGCCGGGCCACCCTATTCCATAGTATTACAATATCGGAAAAGTTTAAATGTCCCCTGACCGTAGGATACCACCAATCACGCATGCACACACACACTGACACAAATACTCACTCGCCCCTTGCAATCTTGAAAGTCAAAGTGTTGTCTGGGAAAAAAAAAAGTTTCCCATCGTACTTCTTTCTTCTCTTGGTTACTCGTGGCAACCATGCGTGTGTGTGTGTGTGTGTGTGTGTGTGTGTGTGTGTGGTTTTATGTGAATGTGTTTGTTTGTGAGTTGATTTAAATATGCGCTTGTATGTGTGCACGCGCGCGTGCGACCGCCACACCAGCAAAAAGTCATCTATGTTGAGAGTTTAGTGTTGGAGGTTGTGAAGGCAAAAGACTGTGTGTGACATCATCACATGAACGCTGGCGAGTGGCCTGGGCTTTGAGCAATGGTAAGCTCATTAGCAGTGATGAGCGCTCACATACTGGTCGAAAACATTGAAACAGACATCCCCTGTTCTCTAATGAAGCCACCAACACGGCACCCAGCAGTCCTGTGGCCATTCATCCCCTGATGTGTGTGCTGCAAACCAGTGTTACACAACCAAAGGGTCACATGTTTGAGTCCTTCATTGGTTACTTTATTGGTGTTAATACTCGTGAAACAAAAATGTCAGTTTACAGATGCCATGTCTGACTGTTCTATCATGGCAACACATACTGCAGCTATCATGTCATGAAAGTCATGACAACAACCTGTTTTACCCAAAGCCCATATCCCACTGAGGGCTGAATGTTTATGAGTGTTGGCAAGGTAGCAAAAGTTGGTTTCTCATCAGGGTTCCTTCAAGGTTGCAAACATTAGCCAAATGTTCTTCAGACCTTCGCCAACATGGTTTTTTTTTTCCTTGTCGCGAAAAAAAAAATAACGTTTAAAACAAAACAAAACAAAACCTAAGAATCACTATGCTGAAGACCCTAATTAGAGGGCCCAGTTGGGTCATTATGCTCCAGGCTGAAGTGTTTCCAGGCCAGCCGGGAGACAAAGTCTCTTCAACATGCCCGGAAGACTTCACCAGGAAGGTGTCCAGGAGGCAACCTAATGAAGAACCAAGCCATCTCAAGTGGCTCCTCGCAATGCGGAGAAGTAGTGGCTCTACTCTGATGCCTTACTTCTAAAGAAGAGCCCTGCGGGGCAAACTGATTTCAGCAGTTTGTATCCAGGATCTTTTTGTTTCGTTAGCGACCCACAGCTCGTGACCGTGGCTGGTAAATTGAGAGCGTCGCCTTTTGGCTCAGCTCCGTCTTCAACACGACGGACCAATAAAAATTCTGCATCACTGCAGAAGTTGCACCGATCCGCCTGTCGATCTCCTGTTTCATTCTTCCCTCATTTGTGAACAAGACCGCAAAATACTTGAACTTCTCCTTCCCTCCCTTTTCTGACTGAGGACCACGGTCCCAGATTTGGAGGTGCTTAATTTCATCCCAACCACTTCATACTCGGCTGCGAACCGTTGCATTAGCGATCGGCACTTGATGAAGCCAACTGTACTACATCATTTGTAAAAGACATAGATGAAACCCCAAACTGGACACCTTCTCGACTGTGGATGGAAATTGTGTCTATAAAGGTCATGAACGGAGTCAGTGAAAAAGGGTGGCTTTGGCAGAGTACAACCTTCACAGGAAACTAATCAGACTTATCGCTGGTAATGCGAACCAAACTCCGACATTAGTAGTACAGGGATGGAAGAGCCTGTATCATGGGTTTCGGTTCCCTATACTCTCGAGGCACTCACCACAGAGACACATCCAAACACCTTCTCTAAATCGACGAAACACAAGTAAACTGGTTGGGCAAATTACCATGCACCCTGGAGAACCCTGTTGAGGGTGTAGAGCTGGTCCACTGTTCCATGGGCGGGATAAAACACAATTTGCTCCACCTGAACCTGATATTCGACTTCCCAATAGACCCTGCTCTCTCGCACCCTGAATACGTGACGATTGAGGTTGAGAAGTGTAATCTCTCTGTCGTTGGAACACACCGACTCAGAACATCCTAATTTGAGGTCAGCACCCTTCCACCTGCAATATACACAATGTTAATAGTGCAATGAGACGCCAAATAGAGGACCAGAATTTCTTCAAAGCTGTTTGGAAGCTTCACCGATTTTTGCCTGACAGCATGAAGCTGTGTTCTGGTTGGCCTATCAGCTACTAACACAGGCCAAAAAGGCCAAAAAGGCCTGATAGAGTAGGCCTACTTGTTCAGCTTAAAGTGCATCCCTTTCCGGCGCTATCTACCAGTTGGTTCATGGATTGCCGCTGCGGCAGAGACCACCTTACGACCGCAGCTCCAATCGCCGCCTCAAAAATAGAGGCATGGAAAATGGCCCATTTAGCCTCAATGTCCCTCACTGCTCCTGGGGCATGGGCGAAGTTCTACAGGAGGTGGAAGTTGAAACTCTTTCTGACAGAGAATTCTGCCAGATGTTCCCAAGAAACCCTCACAACACGTTTTTGTCTGCCAGGTCGTGGAATCTTCCCCCACCATTGGGGCCAACGCTCTACCAGGTGGTGATCATTTCACAACTGTGCCCCTCTCTTCAACCGACTGTCCAAAGCATGCAGCTGCAAATCTGATGAGCACAAAATTGATCATTAAACTGTGGCCAAGGGTGTCGTGGTGCAAAGTGCACATAAGGTGCTTATGTTTGAAAATGGGATTTCTTACAGAAGCATTCTGCATGTGACGAGCACAGGAGTCCTTGAACACAGCTTGGGTTCATTCAAGGGGGCCATTATTCCCAGGAACGCCTTTCCAGGTCTCACTGTCATTGCCCATGTGACATTGAAGAACGCAGGAGTCCCTAGGGGCAGTGCTCCCCAGCACACCCTCCAAGGATTCCAGAAAGTGTGAGTACTGTACTGTGGGCTGCTGTTTGGTGCAAAGGCTCAAATAACAGTCAGGACCCATCTACACACCCAAAATTGGAGACAGGCTACTCTCAGGTCCACCAGATAAACCCCAATGTACAGGCACCAGGTGTCCAACCCCATCTCGAGAAGACTGGTATTAGAGCACAGGCTCTGTCTGAAAGTTCGACTGTCTCATCAGAGCTTCTCTGCCCTGCACACCAGCTCAGGCGCCTTCCCTGCCAGAGAGGTGATTTCATGTCTCCAGAACTAGCTTCTGTCATTGGGGATCGGACCGCCTTTGGCTGCCGCCTAGCTCACAAGGCACCCGACCCCTATGGCCTCTCCCACAGGTGGTGAGCCCATGGGAAGGGGACTCATTTTGCCCTTTCTGGCTGTGCTCGGGCGGCTACATGGGTGCTCACCAACGAAATCCACCTCCTGTGTGGGCAAAAGAGAAAACAATGTCCATTTATCTCAATCATCACTAGCGCTCATATGTTTGCATTGGGTGATCCTGCCATGGGCATAAAGCCCCAGACAGCTTTGGAACATTGTGACACATACTCCCCTCCACCATGGTAAGGTGATGATTCATGAATGGGAAATTGGCTTCAAACAAACAAACAAAAAAGTACAAATTTGAGTACAACAACACAAACCCCCACCCCATCACTTTTGGCTTTTATTTTGAACAAAATTTGCATAAGAAAAAATGTACCAGTAGTTGTAACGGTTTGAATCCATCCATCCATTATCTGTATCGTTTTATCCTCACGAGGGTCGTGGGTGTGCTGGAGGGTATCCCAGACTTCTTCCGCCAGTAGGCGGTGTACACCCTGAACTGGCTGTCAGCCAATCGCATGGCACACATAGACCCAAAAAAATATTCACACTCAAAATCACTCCTAAGGACAATTTAGAATGATTAGTTACCCTCCCATGCATGGTTTGGGAATGTGGGAGGAAGCCAGGGTACCCAAAGAAAACCTATGCAGAGAAAACCCATGATCTCTAGATTGTGAGGCGGACATGTTCACCAGTTGAAGACCGTACCATTTGAAAATGTGTTTTATAAAACGTGGTTAAGATAAATTGATTTAAAGTTGGGACAGTTTGAATCAGTCAAAATATGTAGACATTGTATGTAGACACCCCCCCCCCCCAAAAAAAAAATATAATTTTGGCTCTTTATTTAAAATTTTGAATTTTAAAAAATGGGTAGTGATAAGATGGAGGACGTGGATTTTTGGAATATGTAGAAGTTAGAATAGTGAAAAAGGTTGAGAAATGGGAAAGGGCATGCATGTCAAAAACATGCAAGGACTAATTTATATATACATTTAAAGTTGCTGAGGCCTTTACACAATAAAGTTGACGGTGCAGAATAACGTGTGAAGGCCTCACCCTTCACGCAATAAAGAATGGGAAAAACATGAGTCAAGGCCTCTTCACACAATAATAAAAATTAAGGTGTAAAGTGGGTGGTCACAGCCCCCTCCGATCTGCCCATGGGGACTGGTGAGATTAAAATTAATCTTATTTTCAGATCGCCAGCAAACTGGTTGATATTGATGATTATTCAGGAACTTTTATTTGTTTGTTTGTTTTAACATGTCTTCCATGGGCAGAGGCAGGAGCATCCACAACAGAGGTGTGCCTTGAAAGATTGATTCTGCTTTAGCAATGGGAGTGATAGGCTTATCATTTTCGCCTAAATTTGGGCTAACACGCACGCACGCACACACACACACACACACACGCGCACGTGCGCACGCACACACACACACGAGCGGGCGCGCACATAGACTTATCAGTCCACATTGTTGTATTTGTTGTGGGTGAAAAGCAGGGAGCTGGGAGAGGGAGGGGGTGGCCATGGAGAAGGGCTACCGTTGTCATGACGATGATCACAGGGTCGCCGTGACAGGAAAGTTTGTGGAAAGGAAGCAATTCACTGAAGATTCGTTCTTTGCACATGCGCACACACGGTGAAAGAAAAGCGGCGGCTTTTGTTGTCGCTGTCACGGGATGGTGGAGAGAAGAGGCGGGGCCATCGGAGGGATTCATGAAGGCGAGATGAGCGTTTTATCAGTTTGATCACGTCAACGCTGAAACAAGCGGACATGTTTCTTTATATGCGGTGGGGGATTTTTTTGTTGTTTTTGTTGTTGTTGGGTTTTTTTAATCGTGGCGCGTGAGAAAGTTCCAGTCTGAATGACTGGAGAGCCGAAGGGATCCTACACTGACCCGCTGACGCCCCCTGGTGCTCGATCAAACCCCTTACAAATTCATCAACAAACTGAGGAGTTCACCCAGGTGTTTTCCAATCTTGATTGAGCCAACGCACCTGTATTCATTGCACTCAAATGCAGGATGCCATGAGTGGAAAAAACGTGTTTCTTGATGCAGGCAGCAGCATTTGACAAGTGTTTCACTACCACCATCTGCTGGATGGATGGTTAAACTGCATACATACTGTCAATACCGACTTCTGTTAAATTGCATTATTTTCCACTATAATTCAAGACATACACACAAAAAGTGTGTAAAATTTCGTACAGGTATACAGTAGATCCCCCCAAAATGGGATTTATTTTGGTGAAGACAAAAAAATAAGTAGAGCAGCGAAAAAGGGCGCTCACTGCCCTGGCAACGTTGGAATACTGGCACAATGGAATTAGATTGATTTATTTAGGAAGCACATCAAATTGAAAGCTGCAGTATTTTGATAAAATATCTATAAAATGCGAAAAATGAGGGAAAATTTGAAAGGAAATTAAAAATGGCTAACTACGTTTTAAATTTAGTGTCAGGCAACTTTTGGTAAATCTTTCAATGAGGGTTTTTTATTTTTTATGTTTTGTGGGAGGGCAGGGTGTGGGGGGTGGAGGGACAGCACCAATAAAACCAATAAAATGGTGATTACTTTGCAAAGCATGGTGTGTATGCCAGGTTTCATACATGTACGTTATAACAAATGTTAAGACCATCAAAATCAGGCTCATTTTTCTTAGAAGACAGTGTGTCACTCAGCAACAGCGTTGGATGAAACACCCATTGTTTCAAGACAACCTGAAAAAATCTCAAAGGATTTCTATAAAATGTGACCTCTATAAAAGCCTAAAATTGAGGCCAAATTTGAAAGAAAATTCAAAATGGTTAGGTTGAGAATATGGCTCCAAGAGACTTTTTTAAAAGTGCTGTTACAAATGCATCCAATTTTTTGTAGATCTTGTTGAAACAAACGAGGGTTGGTTCATTAAAAAATTCTCAGATGCATTACTTAGCCATTTTTGTAAAAATTACACAATATACTATTAGTCATTATTTAGCAAAGCACGATGTCGATGTCAATTTTGATATGTTATCAGGCGTTTTAAGACCTTCAAAATTTATCATTATTCTTGACAAACGGGGTGTCATCCCGGCAACAGAGTTCTGTAAAATAAAAGGCTTTTCTTTTCCTGATTGTCTGAACATCTTCAAATGAAACATTCACAGTTTCAAGAGAACCAGATAAAATCTGAAGGAGTTTTAAAAAAATGTGACCTCTATAAAATGGGTCCAAATGTGAAAGAAATTTGGCAGACTCTGTTAGATTTATGATATTGTTCCAAGAGACTTTTTTGTAGGTCTTGGATGAAAAGTGGACCATCTCTTCACCCTCAGTACAGTCCTCAAGGGTGCATGGAAGTGGTCCCAACCAGTCCACATGGACTTGTGAAGATTGTCTTTGACCCTGTAGCGCTCTTCTAAGGGCTGTTCAATCCCTGTTCGACCAATGTCAGAGTTTGTTCGGGAGAAGTCACGATTTGTTTTTCAGTGAGGGTTGGACTGAGCCAAGGCTGCCCTTTGTCACAGACTCTGTTCATAACCTTTTTGGACCAAATTTCTCGGCATAGTCACAGTGTTGAGGGAGTCCAGTTTGGAGGCCTTTTCGCAGATGATGTAGAAGTTCTGTTGTCTTCATCAAGCTCTCACTGGAGCGGTTCGCAGCCAAGTTTGAGGCAGTTGGGATGAAAATTAATGACCACCTGCAAATCTGAGACCATGCAGGTCTTCAGTTTAAAAAGGTGGAATGCTCTCCTGTGGGGATAAGATCCTACACCAAATGGAGGAGTTCAAGTATCTTGGCGTCTTGTTCACGAGTGACGAGAGGATGGAGTGGGACATTGACAGGCAAATTGGTGCAGCCTCTGGAGTGATGTAGACTCTGCATCGGTCTGACGAGGTGAAGGAGCTGAATCGAAAGGCAGTCGATCTATGTTCCTACCATACCTATGGTCAAGATCTATGGATCGCAACCCAAAGACGAAGATCCCGGTTACAAGCAGGTGAAATGAGTTTCCTCCGCAGGGTGTACGGGCTCTCCCTTAAAGATAGATGAGAAACGTTATCCAGGAGCGACTCAACGTTGAGAGGAGCCAGTCGAGGTGGCTTGGGCGTCTGATTAGGTTGCCTCTGGACGCCTCCCTGCTTAGGTATGTCCCACTGGCAGGAGGCCCCGGGGACGAACCAGGGCACACTGGAGCGACTATGCCTCCCAGCTGGCCTGGGCACGCCTTGGGAACCTTTGGGAAGAGCTGGAAGAAGTGGCTGGGGAGAGGGAAGTGTGGGCTTCCCTGCAAAAGCTGCTGCCTCCTCAAACCAATCCCGGAGCAGCGGGAGAAAATTAACGGATGGATAAAATTAGTATGCTTTGGCTTTTTAAAATGTGTTTTCTGATAAGTACATTTGTTTTGTGTTTGATATATATATATATATATATATATATATATATATATATATATATATTAGAGCTGTCAGTTTAGCGCGTTTTATTGGCATTAATTTAAATTAATTTTATCGGGATCAAAAATTTTTCGCGAGATTAACGCGGCAGACGTCACAGCGGATGTTACGTTGCTCTATAAATAAACCAGAAACAAAACATCAATTGCTCTGCACAGGTCCACGACGTTTGTTTTGCCAGCCACGGCAGCGCGAGACACAGCGGATACTTAAATAGTTTATGAATGGAAAGTTTACTTTTAAAAAGTTGCCAGATTGTTCCAATGACAAGACCAAAGTTACCTGTGTGTTTTGCAGTCGTAAACTGAGCTATCATCATAGCACGTCGAGTCTGAAATAGCACTTAATGGCCAAGCACACAGCTGACGTGCGTAACTCCGCCCCCTCGTCTCAGACCGACAGCTATGGATCATTTCAAAGCAAACAGCGTGGGCTAAAATGTTGCTAGAATAGGGGTGTCTTTATTTAGCTCATTTTTGCATAGTTGTCATGTTTGTCCGTCTGCAATCTGACGTTTAAACGAAGTAAATTGCGTTTCAGCGCCGGCGCTCCACTTCCGGGATTGAGTATTGAGACTTGTAGTTCTTTTGTTCGATTCGACTTTATGTTTGTGTTGTATGCTTTCTTACGTTTAAAGCAATGAATAATGATGACGATAATGATACATAGTGAAATCAGGGTTGATTAAATTATTTATTAAACGTATTATTAAATAAAGGTATTAATTAATGTCAATTATATACATATTTACATTGTGATGCAGAAAGATAGATATATTATTTTTTTACTGTATTTATGTGTAGTTTAGGTTATTACCTGCTTCTGATACTTCTGTTACAACTGCTACTACTTCTGCTGCAAAGTGCTCCAATAAATGATCAAAAAAGTACAGAACGAGAGATCCTTCCATGCTGACCGACAATCCCTATTCAGGGGGCCGTGAAAAATTATAGGCTGAGTACTAGTTTGCCTTAGATGTGCGCTTTATAATGTTATATTGCGCTGTTTTGATTCCATAAAAAGAGCTGTTCAAGCAGCTGTTGTGTGACAAAATATTTTTTTCACTGTTGTTGATGGACAGTAATATTGTGTGAGAGATGATGTGTGAATAACTGCTCCAAGTGAAAAATGTTCATGTAAAATTGAAAATCGAAATTATTTCAGTAAATATTTGCATTTTGCACATAGAAAACTGATTCATGATTCCATGTTGATGAGAGCATTAAAATGGGGAAAATAGGACAAAAATATAAAAGGAAATTCAGAAACGATAAAAATGCGTGAGTAATCATGATTAATTTTAGTTAATTTGAGTTAATTATGACAGTTGAGTTTGTAATTAGATTAAATATTTTAATCGTTTGACAGCTCTAATATATATATATATATATATATATATATATATATATATATATACTACTACTACTACTACTATATATATATATATATATATATATATATATATATTAGTAGTAGTAGTAGTAGTATATATATATATATATATATATATATATATATATATATATATATATATATATATATAGGGGCGGCCGGTAGTCCAGTGGTTAGCACGTCGACTTCACAGTGCGGAGGTACCGGGTTCAATTCCAGCTCCAGCCTCCTTGTGTGGAGTTTGCATGTTCTCCCCGGGCCTGCGTGGGTTTTCTCCGGGCACTCCGGTTTCCTCCCACATTCCAAAAACATGCATGGCAGGCTGATTGAACACTCTGAATTGTCCCTAGGTGTGAGTGTGAGCGTGGATGGTTGTTCGTTTCTGTGTGCCCCGTGATTGGCTGGCAACCGATTCAGGGTGTCCCCCGTCTACTGCCCGAAGACGGCTGGGATAGGCTCCAGAACCCCCCGCGACCCTAGTGAGGATCAAGCGGTTCGGAAAATGGATGGATGGATGGATATATATATATATATATATATATATATATATTAGCGCGTTTTTATCGGCATTAATTTAAATGAATTTTATCAGGATCAAATTTTTTCTCGCAAGATTAACGTGGCAGACGTCACAGCGGATGTTATGCATAATTCTATAAATAAACCAGAAACAAAACATCAAGCGAGCTGCATAGGTCCACGCACGTTTGTTTTGCCAGCCACGGCAGTGCGAGACACCGAAAACGGATACTTAAATAGTTTATGAATGGAAAGTTTACTTTTAAAAAGTTGCCAGATTGTTCCACTGACAAGACCAAAATGACCTGTATGTTTTGCAGTCGTAAACTGAGCTATCATCATAGCACGTCGAGTCTGAAATACCACTTAATGGCCAAGCACACAGCTGACGTGAGTACCCTCCTCACAGACAGACAGCTATCATTTCAAAGCGAAGAAAATGGATGACACGACGAAGAACAAATTTGCTGAAGCCATAGCTAAATATATGGCTACTGCATGCAAGCCTGTCAACATTGTCCACAGCTCCACTCAAGCTGAAATAATTCACATTGCATCGAACGACTCCTGTTGGATTGACCTGGCGCTTTAAGAGGGGCGGGGCTGCCACTGACAGGTGACCGTTCCGCTATGCATAAATAGCGTTTTGTTTCGTGAGTGAATACACTCGCTTCGCCGTCGGCATGGCTCAATGTTAAGCTATGCGTGTGCTTCTTATCAAGTCAGATATGTAAAGTTAGCTTTTAGATTCGGTCATGATCGGTTGCTTTGTTTGTCTGCTTTGCATTGTGTCTGCTGTGCTTTGTTTGCCGCATCGTTTGACAGCTCTGTGAAATGATTAAAATATTTAATCTAATTAAAAACTCCACTGTCATAATTAACTCAAATTAACTAAAAATTAATCATGATTACTCACGCATTTTTTATTGTTTTTGAATTTCCTTTTATATTTTTTGTCCTATTTTCCCCCCTGTTAATGCTCTCATCAACATGGAATCATGAATCAGTTTTCTATGTGCAAAATGCAAATAATTACTGAAATAACCATTTTGATTTTCAATTTTACATGAACATTTTTCACTTGGAGCAGTTATTCACACATTATCTCTCACACAATATTACTGTCCATCAACAACAATGAAAAAAATATTTTGTCACACAAAAGCTGCTTTAACAGCTCTTGTTATGGAATCAAAACAGCGCAATATAACATTATAAAGCGCACATCTAAGGCAAACTAGTACTCAGCCTATAATGGATTTAAGCAATGGTTGCATACTTCGTTTTTCTCAAATTTGCTTTGAACACAGCAGTCAGGCTATGCTGATTATGTTGGTCCTTCTTGCTCGGAAGTCTCTCTACGGTTTTGTGTCGACATCATTTCGGATGCTTGTAATGGAGGCTCTCGCTGGCAATCCGTAGTGGAGTTGTTCAGTTAGTAGTAGTTGTAACAGAAGTATCAGAAGCAGGTAATAACCCAAACTACACATAAATGCAGTAAAAAAATTATATATCTATCTTTCTGCATCACAATGTAAATATGTATATAATTTACATTAATTAATACCTTTATTTAACAATACGTTTAATAAATAATGTAATCAACCCTGATTTCACTATGTATCATTATCGTCATCATTATTCATTGTTTTAAACGTAAGAAAGCATACAACACAAACATATCAAGTCGAATCGAACAAAAGAACTACAAGTCCCAAGAGTCAAACCCGGAAGTGGAGCGCCGGCTTGATTAACCCCAGCTGCAACGCAATTTACTTCGTTTAAACGTCAGATTGCAGACGGACAAACATGACAATTATGCAAAAATGAGCTAAATAAAGACAGCCCTGTTCTAGCAACATTTTAGCCCACGCTGTTTAAATTGCAGATTGCAAACAGTAACTGAATGATTGCATCGCGATGCGGCAAACAAAGCACAGCGGACACAATGCAAAGCAGACAAAGCAACCGATCATGACCGAATCTAATAAAAGCTAACTTTACATATCTGACTTGATAAGAAGCACACGCGTAGCTTAACATTGAGCCATGCCGACGACGAAGCGAGTGTATTCACTCACGAAACAAAACGCTATGCTGCTTTTATACATCGCGCGAACGGTCACCTGTCAGTGGTAGCCCCGCCCCTCTTAAAGCGCCAGGTCAATCCAACAGGAGTCATTCGATGCAATGCGAATTATTTCAGTTTGAGTGGAGCTGTGGACAATGTTGACAGGCTTGCATGCAGTAGCCACACATTTAGCTATGGCTTCAGAAAATTTGTTCTTCGTCGTGTCATCCATTTTCTTCGCTTTGAAAGGATCCATAGCTGTCGGTCTGAGACGAGGGGGCGTAGTACCACGTCAGCTGTGTGCTTGGCCATTAAGTGCTATTTCAGACTCTACGTGCTATGATGATAGCTCAGTTTACGACTGCAAAACATACAGGTAACTTTGATCTTGTCAGTGGAACAAATTGGCAACTTTTTAAAAGTAAACTTTCCATTCATAAACTATTTAAGTATCCGTTTTCGGTGTCTCGCGCTGCCGTGGCTGGCAAAACAAACGTGCGTGGACCTCTGCAGCGCGCTTGCTGTTTTGTTTCTGGAGCAACGTAACATTTGTTTATAGAGCAACGTAACATCCGGTGTGACGTCTGACGCGTTAATCTCGCGAGAAAAGTTTTGATCCCGATAAAATTAATTTAAATGAATGCCAATAAAAATGCGCTATACTGACAGCTCTAATATAAAATAAACCTATTTGATGCAATCTAAACATGTTTCAATTTGGTTATTTTGTTTTGCATTTCCCAGCCACCATAGTAGCCTCAACTTGCGTTGCCAAGGGACGCATGTCCAGTAAAATACAAAAAATATTGTGTCAAAATAAACAGCATTGAGTGAAGCAAATGCAAGTTTTCATGTCGTACTTTTTTAATTTCTCATTTCAGTTTTGTGACGTCATAAAAGGCATTTTCACCGAAATAAAAGTCTCAAGACAAGATTGACGTTGTGCTCATGAGGTGACGTCTAGGTGCATTCCTTAGGAGTGGAAAAAGCTTTTTTTTAGCAATGGTACAAGTCATTTCCTCCTTTCCTATTTTTTTTGTTTTGACAAAATTGACATCACGTCTTCTGAGCACAACATCACATCATATTTCTTCATAATTCATTGAGTCAACATGAACCCAACTTTTACATTGCTCACTTTGTGTTGGAGAAGAAACATACGGATCACGTTTAAAATGGCCGACATCTTCCAAAACAGATCAATGGGTCCGATTCAAATGATTGATAAACTGTTCTATTATTGATATAAATAACATGACCTTTATCACATGACTTGGGCAGCCAAAAAGTGAAAAACACAACAACAATAAAAATACAAAACTCAATAAGCTGTTAACAAGAAAAGATTTTCAACATTGTCATTATTACTTTCTTCCAAAAAACAAAAACAAAAATCAAGAGTGCAATAAAACATTTCTGAATGTAAGGAAATGGCACACAGAAAGAGAACATGAGAAAGGTCAACAAATGAAGAAGACCAGAAGACGAGGGAAACGTGATGTCGAGGACTTTCATTTTGCTTGTGTGGTTCCAGAAGGATGAGTCAAAATGGCTGGCACGCTAATGAGGTGACCTGACCAAGTTTAAAACTCTTCTTCTTTGCTTTGTTGTGAAAAAAATTAATTAATTGAGATTCGTTAGACAATCAGCAGGGAGCGGGGGTTCATTTGTAACGTTTCCTGCTTTCTGCCTGGTTTCCCTAAGAGGCAGGTGCTTCTTGGGTCGTGTAGTTTATGCAACATGGGGGGAAAAAACGTGAAGATGGAAGAATGATGGGGGAGGGGTTTGGTTAAGTGAATGTGGCCAGGCTGTTTGGGTGGGGTGGGTATGTTTGGGGTTGTCTACTCTCAGGAACTCCTCTTGGTCCTGGAATGCTGAATCAGCCACTGGAGAGTGATGTCTGGACACAGAAAAATGTAAGTCCATGGTGGGGGGACAGGAAATTGTCAAATGCTGCAACAAAGTCAGGTGCTTGATTTTCAACACCGAATACAACAGCAGCCGGCCAAGTGTCATATTGCAGACAAGGTGGATGGCATGGTGGCAATGTAATATCATGCGGGTCAATGTGATGTGCATTTGGGTGGCGTGAGCAATGAGACATTTGTGCGTGTTACCGATGTTGTCCTTCTCCTTGCAGGAGATGGAGTAGCAGCAGATTTCTCTGTCTTGAATGGCCGACAGGTTCCTGGAGAACACAAACCACAATGAGGAAATTACGTCTTCGAGGGTTGGGATTGGTGTTCAGATTTACTGTAGCTGCGCATGAGGGCAATGGTGCACTGCTTGCAGGCTCCGCACCACACAGCAAATGTATACAGTGAGAAAAAAATTAATTAAACTTGCTGTATTGGCATTTTGCATTTTCATATTCGCCTCATACTTTATTTGGCACATGCGGTTGACGGAGCGGGAAGAACATTTTGTACCCCCCCAATATAAATAAATAAAATCGGGACATTGTGTCAGACTGACAGGTGCACCATGCGGTGCAATCACTGTCACACACGGACCATGTGTTCCAGCAAAGACATCCACTGACCTTCATTTTACCATGTCTTGGGTCCTACGTGCCATATTTGATGTACGGTACCTTAAAGCGTTATGCCTGTGGAGGGCTTGGTCTCTGTTAATTATGGCACTGTCGTGGCTTCTTTATTACCCCGATAACAAGCATATATATATATATATATATATATATATATATATATATATATATATATATATATATATATATATATATATATATATATATATATATATGCTGTACTCGTTATGTCCATATTGTTCTGGATAATTAAAAAAAAACCACATTGGTCTGATTGCTCAAACAGGTTGAAAACTAGGTGGCAGATTATTGGGATGTGTTTGACAACACATCAATTGGAGATGCTGCGTTTTCCAGTGTTGGCGCTGTCCACTTGTCACCTCACCAATACAGTACATCTAAAGCCAACGTGTTGTAGAATTCACAAGTTCTTGTGTACGTCATCACTGCATGAGCCGCACACTTTGATGGCTCAGGTGTATCTTAACATTTGGATGCCCAAGGCAAACATATTCAGAGCACCCGTAGTATTGATCATTTTTGACACATCTGTTACAATTATCTCACATCTTAAATTAGCCTCCAAATATTTACCACCAAAGACTTACATAATACTTATAATATTGCTTAGCATCATCTAGAGCAGGGGTGCCCAACCTTTTTTGACCCAGGTTCTACTTTTCAAGCAGCAAACGTCCCACGATTGACCCGTTCACGCATGTGCACCCACACTCACACATGTGTGCATATAGACGCTCGCACACACACATGCCATGATGAGCAATCACCATCACGGATACTAACATCAAAGAAAATCATTGCCTACCTTAGTGGGAAATCTGTCACACAGAGGCAAGGCTGCATTTTTGGAGCACGTAAAGTGCAGAATCATCACATCTTTGCCTATGCCATCAGTGCATTGCAGAGCAAACAAACGAGCTTTGAATGAGAATTAAAAAATAAAATTGTTGTACCTTAATGACAACTTTCTGTGATGCAGGGCATTGCTACAATGTACCGTATTGGCCCGAATATAAGACGGCCTTGATTATAAGACGACCGACCCCCTCTTTTTCAAGACTCAAGTTTGAAAAAATACTTTTTGAACACCAACTTAACTTTTATACAGAAAATAATTACAGTACATCTGAAACAAATGATTATCACAATATATTTGAGAGAAAAAGCATGTTATTTTGCCTCATTCAAATCTAAAGTGCAATCACATTCGAAAATGAATGGCTTCTGGGTTTTGAAATGTAAATTACATCATAACTTCTCCTCAGCTGCCGATCTTCGACCCATTTTTCTCCAGATTATCACAACGTTTCTCCATTTTCTGTTATCTCTTCTATTATTTTCTTCTCTCTTCCTTGTTACCACTATTTATTTATTTTTCTTCTTCGTGCTACCGCTATTTTTTATTCTTCGTGGCAGGAGTTCACGTTGGCCTGGGGAGTCAAGTTCAGCATTCGCTTCAATGATATCTGGCTCCATCTAGTGCCGTGAATGGGTAGAATATCTAGGCCCCCGAATATAAGACGACCCCCACTTTTTCAGTCTTATTTCAATGCAAAAAACATCGTCTTATATTCGGGCCAATATGGTAAGTAAAAGGTGACCTTCTTGAAAAATATATTTTTTTGTGGAAGTAAAACTGATGGTTGTGTAGGCTGTAGTGTAAAGTAACACAAAACCGTTCCAGAAGGCCGTTGGAAAACGATTTTTTCAAAAACCGAAACCACGCTCTTTTTTGAAAAAAAAAAAATATTTGTTGAACACGTATGCTCACAAAGGAACGCTACACGAGGAAGTGTCACACGAGGAAGCGTCACTTCCTCGTGTAAGGAAGGCGAGAGGAGTCAAGTGAACTCAGTTTGGTCGAGAACCGATTTTCGATCGTAATCCGAAGCATAAAAAAAATCACAATTTTTGGTCGAAAAACAATTTGGTGGAGAACAGAGACGTTCGAAAACCGAGGTTTGACTGTAATACATTTGCAGTCGACTTGGGATCCGTCCGGGGTCTACTGGTCGACCGCGATCAACTGGTTGGGCACTCCTGATCTAACGTGATTTGAGAAAGTTCTCGTACTTACTGGGTTGGGTAAAGTCCTTCAAATAAAGGAATATTGAGGAATATTATGCAACAAGTGAAGCATCTCAACACCGTTGCAGAAATTAGTAATAACATGATCAAACTTTTAATATTGTTTTCAACTGTTTTTATACTCACATAATGATGATGTAAAGTGTCACTCTGCATTCTTCACTTCATTTATTATGTATGATAAGGCAGCAAATGGGGAAGCCATAATTTATTCAAACTTTCACAAAATAAATAGTGGCATAAAATCCTTAATCCTCAACTGATTCTTACAAAGAGACTCATTTTATTTGTGAAAGAAATCTCTATCCTCTATTTTGATATTTGGTGGTTTGATTTTTTTGGAAACATACCTACATCGTGTAACTTGTGATCTCAGGTTTTGGAAGGTGTGATAACTTGGTTCGACCACCGTATACAAGTCTGATCTTTCTTAGTGTGGTCCAAGGAATGCTCAGGAGGTTTGTGTGAATGTTCAGATGAATGGAAAATTAGAGGGAACATTGCTCCTTGTGATCTTACATCCTCTCGATGAGCTCCTTCTCATCCAGAGATCCTGGCAGGTCCCGCTTGTTGCCCAGAACCAGAACCTGAAGACATGACACTATGTCACAGCTGTCAATAACTTTACAGTCATCTTGACTGACAAAACATGCTTGCAAAAAAAGGATACAGATCACCAAAATAGATATTGAAAGTATGATACCTCGGTACAGCAAGTGATATATTCCTTCAGGCCAAAACCCTCTCTAACATAGCATTGCTTTGGTGTAATCTGGTTGTAAGTTACATTACCTTGAGGGAGTATTAGCCTCCAGCAACCTCTTCCCCCACCCTTGTTGAAAGCTTGTGACATCGGTTTGTATCCTAATATTGCTTTAAATTTCCCAAAATTTCCCAAGTGTGTGGGACAAATAAAGATTATCTTATCTTAAATTTCTCCACAACATTCTCCCGGAATTGCCTGGTGTGTTTCTTGGTCCTCATGATCCTGTTTGCTCCCCATCACAGAACAAGTGCATGTAGACTGAGATGAGATTACACAAAGGTGGACTTTATCATTAGGCGTAGAAAAATAAGTAGTGTGTTTCCGGTAACATGAAATTTCAGCATAGGGTCAGTAGGTCGGACAACGTTTTTTTTTTATCTTTGTGTCTCGTTACCTCTGCATCCCGCGTCCTAGACTGCCCGTGGTGTTCATCAAATAGTTCGCTGAATCTTTTCGATTGGATGCTATTTTCTTAAGATTATGGCGCGAGCATGCGACTGCGACACACAAAACGCGGTTTAAAGTGTTGTCGGAGATCGTGGCCGCCGCCACTACTTTTTTTTCTACGCCTTATCAGTCATTTAGGTCATTTATAGGATTCCCACTCTTCCACTTGTTTTTCATTTATGGACCTTTAAAGGACTTTTGAGGGCTAATTTAACAATTTTTAAGGACTTTTTCTCTGTTCAGCAGGGGATTCACTGTGGATTTAATGAACAGAAAGCCACATTATCACTGAGCTGGTGTTCAAATCATTGCTGCCAAAGGAAGGTCACATCTTTATTTTTAGGGGCAATCAGCTCCTTTATTTGTCATAGTGTATGTCAAATTGGCCCAAAATGACCCGAAGTGATCACGTGATCATCATCTGAACTGAGCGGAGACGGCGGGAGTCAAATGCCAAAGAATACAAGTGAGTTTTGAGGCGGGTTTTAAAGATGGGCAGCGAGGAGGCTTGCCGAATGTTCAGTGGGAGGTCATTCCAGAGAGAGGGACCAGCAACAGAAAAGGCTCGATCCCCTCTGAGCCTCCGTTTTGGTACTTTGGTACTTCTAATAATGTCTGGTCCGCAGACCTGAGGCGCTGGGCAGGTGTCTAGGGGCGGATGAGCTCAGAGAGGTAAGGTGGCGCGAGGTCATTTAGAGATTTGAAAAAAATAAGAGGATCTTGAAAATAACTTTAAAATGTATGGGGAGCCAGTGAAGGGATGGATCAGAACGAAGAAAGTTGCAGTAGAAAAATAGTTTGACTGTAGTGATTACCCCAAAAGGTTGTGCAACTAGATATACTGTATTAAGAGTCCCGTAATTTTTGTCCAGGCCCGTTTCATGAGTTTGTTTTGTAAAATTGTTTCTGTTGAACCACTCTTCAAAAGCAATGTCTGATTTTCATTGGTTATTTTTTATTACATTTTTTTTTTATTACTTTGGTCATATTCAAGGTATTTAGGGGTTTTCTTTCATTAACAGAGGGGTAACAACAATGTTTTCCATGTGAGTATTAAACATGAGAGGTTCTGTTGCACACTCACAGGAATTCCCTGCAGCTGGGGTTTGTCCAGCAGGTTGTGGAGTTCATTCTTGGAGGCTTCGATCTTCTCCGGGTCGGCCGCGTCCACCATGTATCTGCAAACACAACAGCACAAATCTTTGGAGGGTTTTCCCTGAGAACACCACACATGAAGAAGGAAGAAAGGTGAAACATTGAGGAACACTTACACTATGGCGCTAACTCCTCGGCAGTAACGCTCCCACATGCTCCGGAAACGCGGCTGCCCGCCAATGTCCCAGAGCTGTACACACACATGCGTTACAATTTTATTGAGGACATTTTCATGGTGACAGAGCGAGGACCCACCTTGATGGTGACATTGCCCTTGGTGATCTTCCTCATGTTGAAGCCGACCGTGGGAATCATGTCTTCACTGAACTGGCCGGACTAGAACAACAATGTCAATCACGTGTCAATCTTTCAATCATGTGACGCTGTGTGTGTGTGTGTGTGTGTGTGTGTGTGTGTGTGTGTGTGTGTGTGTGTGTGTGTGTGTGTGTGTGTGCGTGCGTGCGTGCGTGCGTATGATCGGCACTGCAGTATCTCCTTTAACAGAAAGTAGACATAATATGCACCTGAAAACCTGGACTCTCCCCCACTCACCCATTGTAAATAGCACGGCCCCCTTATGCAGCATATACGCAGTTGCATATATGCTAATATCTTATATTTTGTATTTTTATATTGCATTCTGTACTGGGCACAGTTCTTTATTTATTTATTTATTTATTTTGTGCATGCAAATACTTGTTCTCTACTTATTTCCCTCCAAACTTTGCTGCTGTACATTGCTAATTTAATAATAATAATAATAATACATTTCTCCACTGTTTTCTTATCTTCCATTTGACTGTCATTGCTGGACAGCCCCGAGGCTGTATTATTTTGTCATTTTATGTTAACTGTTCTTTTGATGGCGGCGCGGGCTCCTCTTGTCGTCTGTTGTTTGATTGAGAGGTAGGAAATTTCATCTGTGCTGTATGTTGCACATATAGCTCATTTGACAATCAAGTTATACTTGACTTGACTTGTTCCCAAACTGTTTACTCTCAAGCAGAGTTTGCATCCTTTCATCTGTTTGCAAACAGTTCAACAGCTCTTCACACCTTTGAGGTAAGGACTTCAAAGAGCCCTCTGCCCGAGACGACCTGACACACTGCGTGTGCACACACATTTGGGGATGCTGAATGCACAGAAATGTCTGGACACGCCCAACACTAAATAAAACTTTAAACATGAAATCATTGTTTTCATTGATTCCTCAATCAACCTTACAAGAGACAATTTATAATTACACTCTTACCGATTAAATGGGCATGAAGAGCTTCTTCTAGACTTACTGGTAAAACCGTACCCCACGTAAGTGGACAGAGACATCATCAACGAAAGTACTGAGGCATCCTCCTCGTCACACCACAGGACGACAGAGGCTGTAGATGCGATGTCCGACCAAGACTGTTACTGCCAACCGTATGACCCAGATGAACCCTGGCTACCTACCAACCCGATATGTGTGGTTTACGGACAACTACCTGTCTCCTTACTCTCTTAGCCATGATAATCGTGTTCCCCACCCAATCCATCTCAACGGATGGGCCCACAGCGATAAGCGCTACCCGTCCCATCCCCTCACCCGGTTCTTTTCCTAACGTTTCCCAAATCCTTGCCCCGCTGACACATCAACACAGACTGGGCGGCTAAATCATATTCCCCTAAAACCGATGGCAACTCCTGGTTGCACTCTCTTCCTCACTCGCCGCCAGATGCATTGCCTATTCACCCCCACCCATTAGACACCTCCTCTGTCCTGTGTGCACTTCACGCCCTAACAAAGACCCATGTTGACAAAACGGCCGGATATGCCGGCTTGTGGTCGACTCTCTTCCCAAACCCTGCACTCACCTCACTAATTTCACTGTCCGCGCACTCAACGCCTCGTCGTTCAAGACCCCCATTGGCACCGTATTTGACACTGTGGCCAGCGTCCACTCACTGTCCTCACCTATCCAACTTCCTGTTTGTTTTGTCAGTCCAAATGCACCAGCTTTCACAGATTGCCCCATCCATAACAAGTCCTGATGCCCGTACTGACAACCCACATCCATTTTATAACCCCGAGGATATAAAGTCTTTTATGTAGATACGACAATGCCATCACTCTGCCTTCTGACGCTTTGCCAACTTACCTCAGGGATTCTGTCTCCCGTAAAACAGTTTTGCACTCTCCCTTGAGTATACATTTTGGTTCCCACTCTTTCATGATGACTGTTTTCAAACCACATGACCTCTTCAGTCTGATGCTAATTTGGGGAATCTCTCTCTCTGTATATTGGATTGGCCTTTGTTTTGGGTTTTTTTCCCTGGTTGATCCTTAGGATCAAGAGAGAGGAATTGCAATGGGAATTTGACATATAACAGCGCTAAATGGAAGCAACTGTTTGTACTATTGAATGCTGACGAGTTATTTTGCAGATAAGCAAAGTTGCACTAGTCTGTAGCTGCTCAAAATGCTGATTGCACTGACCTTCACCACCTCCCAACAAGATAAAATGAGCGCGAAAGACGCGTAGGGGGAGAAGGCTCCCTTGACAGATCTGTGAACGGTGTCCCTCCATGTTTTTTTCCTTTTCTTTCTTAAATAAATCTCATCTTTTTTTTTTCAATACTCTCGTCTTGGTTTCCCTGGACAAGACAGTGTGCGTGCGTGCGTGTGTGTGTGTGTGTGTGTGTGTGTGAGAGATGTGGCTCTTTGCAGTAACACAGTAAACAAATTGGCTCTTAATCTCTGACTGGGTGGCCACCCCTGCTTTAGAGTGTTCAATTAAACTACCATACATGTTTTACGAATGTGGTACGAAATGGGAGGTCCCGGAGAGAAGGTGATAGATCTAATGACCAACTTGCCTCGTAATCGTGCCTCCCGTCGTATCTCGCTCTCGTGTTCTGTGCATACATCCCAGGTGAGTCTAGTGATACGCCCTTCGGACGATTCATACGAACAATCAGACTGGCATTCCCATTTCTTAAATGTCGTAATTAGTAGACTTTTGTGAGTTTTTTTCGCCGCCATCTCAAACTTTCATCCACGCGATTCCTCAGTTTGCGGACTAAAATAGCAACCCGCATGCACATAGAACGTTATCTTTGGCGTCCCCCCAACACTGAAAACAAAACAAAACGAAAGTAAATTAGAAGAAACACTCACCACACCACAAACACACATACATTCATTCATTCATTCATCTTCCGAACCGCTTGATCCTCACTAGGGTCGCGGGGGGTGCTGGAGCCTATCTCAGCTGTCTCCGGGCAGAAGGCGGGGGACCCCCTGAATCAGTTGCCAGCCAATCGCAGGGCACACAGAGACGAACAACCATCCACGCCCACACTCATACCTAGGGACAATTTAGGGTGCTCAATCAGCCTGCCATGCATGTCTTTGGAATGTGGGAGGAAACCGGAGCACCCGGAGAAAACCCACGCAAGCCCGGGGAGAACATGCAAACTCCACACAGGGAGGCCGGAGCTGGATTCGAACCCGGTACCTCTGAACTGTGAAGTCGACGTGCTAACCACTGGACTACCGGGCCGCCCCCAAACACACATACAGGCACAGTGAAATTGCGTTAATCACACAGTTTTTTATGGTTAAACTATTTTTCGGTACCGTTAAAATGACGCCACGGAAACGACACGCTAGTGATAACAATTGTTACCGTGAAATCCTCAGGCTTGCCGTAGTTTTTTTTTGTTTGTTTGTTTTGACTGAGAATTTCCTCACGTCCCAAAAACGCACATTATTTGGAACTGTGCATCCTGTGGGAAAATTATGCATCTCGGACGCGGGACGCAGAGGTAACGAGATGGCTGATCTCTAAACATTCTCTGAGTACTACTATTATTACCACTACCACTAATACTACATTAATTAATTTAATACCATCAACTTCACAATAATAATAAATAATTAAACCAACCACGATTTTAAACTACCGTATTTTCACGACCATAAGGCGCCATTAAAAGTCTTAAATTTTCTCCAAAATGGACAGGACGCCTTATAATGCGGAGCATCTAGTGTATGAGCAGAGTTCCAAAGCCTGACTGAGAGCGCTTCTGGCCAACACGCTGTTTATACAGAGAAAGGGCGGGCGTGAGTGACGACAGGCATGCGGAAGTCCGCCAATGAGTGAAAGGTGGGCGTGTAAGAGGACACTAAAGGCACGCCCCTTGCAGGTACCAGTCGCCAATGAGTGAAGGGTGGGCGTGTAAGAGTCCCTAGCTTGTACCAGTCGGTGAGCGTGTAAGCGGTGAAGAGAAAAACGTGAGTACATTGTAAAATGGTTAAATAAAGTACAACCGAACTCAGTTTTGCTTCCGTTGCCTTTATAAAAACGTGTTTTTAGCGTGCGTGCATGCATGCCGTATGTTTAAGCTGGCGTATGTTTTACCATGCCTGGCTGCGCCCAATAATACTGTGCGCCGAATGGTCGTGAAAATACGGTATGTATTATCAATATTTATTATTCCAAACATGAGAAAGCATTCAGCAAACATAACTGGAATCGAGCAAAAGGACTCCAAATCCCAACGGCCAAAGCCGGAAGTGAAGTGCCGGCATTATTGACTCCAGCTGTAATGCAAATTACTTGGTTCAAACAAACATTCTAGTGCCACCGCACAAACGTGACGACTGTGCAAAAATAACTAAATAAAAGACACCACTGTTACAGAAAGACTTGACACGCTATTTAAACTGCCGATCGCGAACGGAACGAAAAGAGATTGAAACTAAGGCGTAGAAAAAAAAGTAGTGTGTTTCCAGTAACATGAAATTTCAGCATAAAACAAGGCGACATGAAACCCCCGCTCGCCTCCAAAGGCGGCGAGAGAGTTGGGTACCCGGCGGCTGGGTGTTACAGCCATCTCGTTACCTCTGCGTCCCACGTCCTAGATGGCCCGTGGTGGTCGTCAAATAGTTCGCTGAATCTTTTCGATACATCAATGGATGCTATTTTCTTATTATGGTGCGAGCATGCGAATGCAACACACAAAACACGGTTTAAACTGTTGTTGGAGATTGTGGCCGCCGCCATGATTCAATGTTGTTGACAGATGACAGGGCAAACGACGCAACGTGAATATCGCGAGAGTTTGCACCAATGTAAACGCTCTAAATTCATCTTTCCTTTTATTTATAATTTTGTCTGTGGTTTTATTGTTCTTGTTTTGATTGTAAAGCGTCCTTGATGAAAGGACACTTTGATTCTCTGCTCTTTCATCTCAAACTTCTTTAAACTACATAGAGTATGAGGGGGAAAGTGGTTAGGACTGCACAGTCTGTGTTTCATGTTATGTGTTGTGTTTATTATTTTACTTTATGTTTACTGTTTTGTTAAGCGCTTTGTTGCAGCTGCCGCTGTTGTGGAAGCGCTATATAAATCAGCATGTATTGTATTGTGTGTTTTGAAAGGCGCTTATAAATGAAATGTATTATTATTATTACACAAAAATGTAGGTTTGAAAAAAAATGCCGACCGTTTTTTTTCGAGGTAGAAATTCTCGGTCGGTCGGGTTACCGGAAACACAGTACTTTTTTTTTTCCTAACTGTGATGCCGCTTTTTGTACGTTGCGCTAACTGTCACCTGTCAGTGGCAGCCCCGCCCCTCTTAAAGTGCCAGATAAATCCATCAATATGGGTTTCCCTGGATAGAATTTGTTTGATCTCTTCATGATTTTTGCGGTCCTCTGACCCACTTTATACCTGGGATTAGAGGCTCCAATCCCTCGTTGTGTCCGAGGACCAGCAACCCGAGGCCAAGGCCGAGGCCAAGGACCAAGGACCGACCTTCGGTCCTCAAGCCGGTCCTTGGCCTTGAGGACCGGCTCGAGGACCACAACATTGGTAGCATGAAAATTTAAGGAACAAAACATTCATCACAAGGTGTAGTAATGCTAATGGTAACTGTTGGTCGAACTAATGATGACGTGTGTTAGATTGTTTTGTCAAATTGAGAGTAGATTACACATGCATCGTCTTGGGAAGAAGATGTCAAGCCACATCAATACTTACTTGTATTAATGATTACCAGTAAATTAATCTTTGTAGTGTGAGATTGGAAAAAAATACTCTGATTTTGTGGTATGCTGTATTCATGATGCCATATGAGTACAACATATTTTGATCCATTTATTTTGTTGAATAATCCTGGAGTACACAGTTACTGATGTAATGTTCATTGTTAATGCAGTTTTCAAACATTTACCTTTGAAACATTATACTTTTGAGTTTCAGAATTCTTGATTATGAATATCAGTCAAAATAGAAAACTGGTTTCCCATGATGAACGTTTACGGAACCCCAAATTAGTTTCTGCGATTTCCCATTGGGTAATCCGACGGAACTGAAAAACGATTACCGTGAATTTCCGAAATCCTCAGGCCTGCTCCTGAATTATTTACATTTTTGAAGCATTTGTTTAGAATTGTATGTATATGTTTTTGTTTGTTTTATTATTGTATGCAATTGAATAAGTAGACCGTTTCAGAATTCTAAATTTGGGACTCTCTAATGCATAACGGGACTCATACTTTTCTGATCAGCAAGTACCTGGGACTCGCTGGGGGTAAACTGTAAAGTTATCACTGATATTTCATGCCAGGATCCCTGTATGGAGTAATCAGAGCTTCTCCAAGAACAAACTTCGTTGTTTGCGTCGACATATTCCGAGTATATTATCTCAGTATCGTGAATTGTTATAGAAGTGAGGTTTACACTTTTTTTAAAGGCCTTTGTATTCACTTCATCATCATTCATACCTCTGACAGAACGGTGCAGACGAAACATTATATGAGGAAATTTATAATAGCATTCTTACGAATGAAATGTGCATGTAGCAGAAAACGTGAAAACGCTGCAGAGAAGTCAATGTATTCAAGTTAGGCACACTTAATTAGTGGCAACATAAGAAGGCCGCCTGTGGCTTCACTATTCGCTACGGCGAGTATGATGGTTACTCCATTCACAGATAGGCCCGCAGGGTCAACCAACTCAAGGTGGGGTCTTCGTATTTATGTTGTCTTTTCTTTACAGACTTGCTGACAGCATGTGCCCGCTTCCCATCATCCACCGGTGCTGATGTCAGTTGACTTAAAATATTTAACTTCAAACAACATGACTCGGCTGTCGTCTGCTATGAGACACGCTTAGTAGTAAGCGTATTGAATTATTTTACGTTTAAAACATATATGTTGGTGATTACAAAGCACGAAGACCCATTAAAGGCGGACATAAAAACACAGAGGTCAACAATGGATACAGCCAGATGCTCACAGCTGCTTGCGAATCGCTATGGCTTTCTTACCGCTATCACGTTAACGAAGGTCGTCTTCCCGGAATACTGCAAACCAACGAGGGTCAGCTCCATCTCCTCCTTCCAGAAGAGCGCTTTGAACCAGTCCAGCAGTTTGTTGATGAGCGCTATCATCGTCGTCCGCTGCAAATGCTTAGCGCTTGTTTCGGTTGCTGCTGCTGCTACTACTACGAGGCTCCGCTAGCTAGCAAACAGGCTGACGCCCAGAACTCAGATTTGTCAAAGTGACAAGCTGAGCCAGCGACGGACAACCGAATTGCACCGTGGATCTTTAGCGGCACCGATTAGGAGACGTCTTTTGTCGGTGATGTCACTCATTAACCGCAACCGTCTTTTTGCTTTTACGCTGTTTACTAACGACGCCTTTTCCTGCCCGACAATATTACCACAATGTTAGAAAAGTCACTTCCGGCCATTTCACAGTAAAACGTCGGGATGAACAGTAACGTACACAACAAACAATTCAAATTCAGTCGACCGGATATCGCACCACAACGCACGGTGTTTATCCCATCATCTTTTAAGACCAAAAATGTAATGAAAAGATCCATCAATAAAAATATGCATCCATCCTTTGTTTCGATCATCCTTAATAGGATTACAGGCATGCTAGACCCAATCAGCTGATTCTGGGGGCAGAGAAATATTACACTATGAACTGTTCGCCAGCCTAATAGCAGGGCACAAAAAAAGATAACACTCACACCTACGGACAACTAAGAGTTTTTTACTGTAATTAAACCTAGCATGCGCGTTTTTGGAATGTGGGAGAAAATCGGTGAGAATTTGAAGGAAATCCACAGAGGTACTGGGAGAACATGCAAAATCCACACAGCAATGCCAAAGCCAGATTTTAACCCAGACACACTCTTGGACGTGCCACCCACTCAGCGACCGTGCCACCTTTCATAAAAATATCAACTACAACTGCAACCTGCAGCTATGAAGGGACCTCTCTCGCAGCCCTGCCATTTTGGGTTACTGCAGGGAGTCCAAACTCGGTCCTCAAAGGCCGATGTCCTGCCTGTTTTCCATCACTCCCTGCTGAAACACACTTGATTCAAAGGTGCAAGCTCTGAAGAAGCAAAGTTCTGATCATTTGAATCAGGTGTGTTGCAGCAGGGACAGTTGGAAAACAGGGAACCTTGAGGACCGAGTTTGGACGCCCCTGGGTTACTGGCATATTGGAATATAGTCACACCATTACTACTGGTGTGTTCTCCTCTGCTCTGTTCCAAATCCTGCATGCCAGCAGGCGAACCCCCTTTGCATTGCCTGTCATGGTCATTGCCCAGTAATGCGCTAGGTATTATTATTATCTTTCTTTGTAGTGCCCCGAGCTGTTACAGCACTCTACAGTATATGCATGTAATACAGCATAATTAAATTCAACCTTGAACGTGTATATACACAAGTTTACATGTGGTTCATTGCTCTTAAAAGTGTCCCCAGTTAAATTCACAGTACTTTATAGGCTATATGAGTATTGTCCTCTTTCAGTTGCTCAGTGTCTCAGACAGGCTTTGTTTAATTTACAGCACTTTATATGTGTCACGTTGAGTGGTGGTGGACCCCAAAAAGCAGGCAAGAGGTAGGAGAAGGGTGTACTTGAAGAAGTGTATTGACAAAACACAGAAAACTAAATCCGAAACAAAAAGGTACTACCAACAAAACGAATCCAAAGTATCAAACAAAACCATGACTGAAGCTCAGAACCATGACAGAAACATGACCGGAACAAACATGACAGTAGGAAACAAACAGCAACACAAACAAACCAGCAACAATGACCCGACAATGAGTGGTCGGGCTGGGAGTCCTTTTAAAGCACTAATTACATAACGACCAACAGGCGCGCAGCTGCAGGGGGAGCCCTACAGTGCCACCTGTTGGTCACAAACAGAATCATGACAATATGTATACATTACAGTAGGCCAGGTCTATATGCTCAAGTTCAGGCTATTCCCGTAAGTGTGTCATAATGGTTGAAAGTATTCAAGGACAAATCTTTCTTTGATTTACAGCACTTTTTAATAGCCTATAGCAGAGGTCGGCAAACTACGGCCCGCGGGCTGGATCCGGCCCGTTGGTCTTTTTAATCCGGCCCGCCAAAGGTTGGTACACAATTAAGGTTCTATGTTAATGATTGCATTCATTTCATTTGGACTTGTAATGACAGGCATTTCAACGCCAGGTGGCACAGTTCCTTGAAGTTGCAGAGCACTGTGAGTCGAGAGAGGTTGAGAGATCGAGGGAGAAAACTTATCTACCGCCTGCGGACTTCTGTCAAACGGATATTCCCGAACCCGGTTTTGAAAAAAAAACGTAAGCATTAAACTTTCTACTAATGTATTACATTAACGATTAATTCATAACAACAGAAGTTCCGGAACTCGGAAGCCATACGGAAGCCCGCAGTCGCGCCAACTCAAGCAACTCCCGCTCGATACGATGGAATAAGTGTGTCTGCGCGGCTATTTTCTATCATTGGATCCAAAACGGCGACATGCAAGTGACTCTTTGTTGCAGTGAGTTTTACTGCAATTGCGAACATTTTCACGTCCTGTCGATCATGGCATGAGCAACGAAAAGGTACAGTAATGGCCACGGAAGAGAAAGTGAAGTGTATCTGATTAAACGAAGCGTGTTACAAAGTACAAAACATTCAGGAGATGCTTAGAGTCTGAAAGACTCAAATCTACGAGACTTTGAAAAACGAGGAAGCGATTCTTGCTAAAAACAAAAATACATGTGATTCATGTGATGCATTTCAGGGTTTTGGGGAGCCAAACCCTCAAATTTCTTTTGCCCGCGTGGTTTTGCCATGGCAGTGTCCCTTATTTCCAGATCTGAAAGGTGGCAACCCTACCCTTGGAGGACAAGAAGCTGCACGGCCAAGACATATGCAATGAAATGAAGACAAAAAACTTTTGGAAAGAAATAATTTCCACTTTATCCATCCATCCATCCATTTTCCGAACCGCTTGATCCTCACTAGGGTCGCGGGGGGGTGCTGGAGCCCATCCCAGCTGTCTTCGGGCAGTAGGCGGGGGACACCCTGAATCGGTTGCCAGCCAATCGCAGGGCACACAGAGACGAACAACCAACCACGCTCACATTCACACCTAGGGACAATTTTAGAGTGTTCAATCAGCCTGCCATGCATGGTTTTTTTTGGAATGTGGGAGGAAACCGGAGTGCCCGGAAAAAACCCACGCAGGCCCGGGGAGAACATGCAAACTCCACACAGGGAGGCCGGAGCTGGAATTGAACCCGGCACCTCTGCACTGTGAAGTCGACGCGCTAACCACTGGACTACCGGGCCGCCTCCACTTTATTTAAGTTGTAAATATATGTCTGTGTTGCTGATCATGTTTGCGCCTGCAGACAAGGCCTTGAAGGCCCTGATGATATGCCACTGTTGTTGTCTGGGCAGTACTTAATTCATCCATCCATCTATCCAAGCATTTTCTAATCCGCTCATGCTCACGAGGGTCGCGAGTATGCTGGAGCCTATCCCAGCTGTCTTCAGGCAGTAGGCGAAGTACACCCTGAGCTGGTGGCCAGACAATCACACATCCGCGCTTACAATCACACCTGTGTTCCATCAACCTGCCATGCATGTTTTTAGAATGTGGGAAGAAACCAGAGTACCTGGAGAGGCAGGCTCACCCAGGAGGTTGCAAAAGACCGTAAAACACCATCCAAAGAACTCCAGACCTCGCTGGCCTCAATTCAAGTCAGTGTTCACGACTCTAGGATACAAAAGACACTGGCCAAAAATGTCATCCATGGGAGACTGCTGTCCAAAAAGAACACAAAGGCTCGTCTCACATTTGCCAACATCTTGATGATTTGACTTTTAGAAAAACATTCTGCGGACTGACGAATCACAAATTGAACTTTTTGGAAGATCTGCAACCCGTGACATCCGGGTAACGGCTACCAAAAAAAGTAGACAACCATTCACAATCACACCTAGGGACAATTTGGAGTGTTAAATGAACTTACCGTGCATGTTTTGGAATGTGGGATGAAGCCGTAATACTCCAGGAATACCTACACAGGCACGGGAAGAACATGCAAACTCCACGCATCAAAGTCAGGGCCTGGAATCGAACACCACTGTAGTGTGAGGTGGACGTGCTAACCAGTAAAACACCGTGCCTCCAATTCTCTTCTCAAACGTTTTTTTGTTTTTGCAATTTTTTTTACCCATTTTAATAGTTCAAGTAATCAAACAAATACAGTATATATATCAGACAATAAATCAAATAAACATAAAATGCAATGTTTAAAAAGTGAATTTTATGAATGAAAAAAAATGTCTACATTCGCTGGCCATGTGTAAAAAAAAAAAAAAATACATTTTCCCCTTCACCTAATAATAACTGGTTGGGTCACATTGATCAGCAACAACTGAAAGTTAGTGTGTTCTGTACCTGGCAATATGTGTGACCTGCAATTGGCTGGCAACCATTTCAGGGAGTACCCCGCCGAATGCCCAAGACAGCTGGGATAGGCTCCAGGCTGCGACCCTCGTGAGATCTTGGGAAATGGATGGTTGGAGAATTGTTCATGGCACGATACTTAAGTGTTTGCCCTTACCAACAGAGGGCAGCATACTCTCTTCGTCCAAAACTGAGCCAATCTGTCAGTGGCGCTTTTAAGTTTATTTTTGTACAGAAGAAACAGTTCACACGAAAGGTGGACATGTCTTTCCAAAAACAAGTCACTTTGAGGCAGTCAAGGATCAGGGTTGATTTAAAGGCACTCGTTATTCACAACAGGAAGCTCATCTACTCAGCAAGAAGTTGCTTGTTGGTGGTCACAAAGAACACAAGCTCAATCCAAACTATTCGTCAAAGTTCCAAAATTAAGGCCAAAAACAAGGAGTCCACTCGGGTACGTTAAAAACGTGTACAGTACTCCATCAGCTCATCATGTCTCAAATGGTCTTTTCAGAAGATAAGAAGGCAGACACAAAGCACCAAGTTTGAAACCTAAGCCAAACAGGAAGGAGTGTGACGCAGCTTTATGACACTGGCGTCAACTTAGTGCGAGGCAAGGTTATTTTATTAAACGAAAACTAATGAAATGAAATTACGTTGAAAACAAAATTGGTTAAAAAATAAAGAAAATGCTTTCAAAAAACGAAAACTGGCACTGCATTTGATGTTTTCAAAACTAATTTAAAACCAACTGTTATTATAGCAGAAATGTATTTTGTTTTCTTTGTCTTTGGCAATAAATTTAATGCATGAGCCTTTGAGGTTTATTTTAAATGTATTGATTTCGGAATTAGCCGGAAGAAGGACTTCAGTCATCTGGGAGTTGAAGTCTTTTGAATGTGGGTCGCACAGAAGCAACACCATCTAGCACAGTGGTTCTTAACCTTGCTGGAGGTACTGAACCCAACCAGTTCAAATGCACATTCATCAAACCCTTCATTAGTGAAAAATAAAAATATGATTTTTCTTTACAAATTAAAGAAATAAAAAACACATTTATTAAAAACAAAAAAGTAAATAACATTTCAAGTGCACAAAATTAACCGTGCATGACATACTATCACGACAGTCACACGTTGACTACTGAGCAAACTTAATTTCCCACAGCACTGACTGGACAAGCAATCTAATGTCACCATCTGCCGCGGGTGTGTAATAACTAATTGACATGTTGAGTCGGTGTGTCTTAACCTCCATGGCAAAGGCTCCGTCGAACCCCTGAGACCGATTCCCCGAACACCTGGGGTTTGATCGAACCAAGGTTAAGAACCACTGATCTAGCAGCAGCCAATAAAAAAAGAGTCACAACAAGTGACATCGCTTCAAGGCGACAAGTTTGAGTGTTTGACTCGAATGGCTCCCCTACCCCTCATGTAACTCAGCCAGAAATGTAATGCTAGGTAAGTAGTGTTTTCATTTTTGGCTCAAAAATTATATGGAAAAAATATACAGAGGTGATGAAAAAAAATGGTACACTGTACAATCGGGTTTTATACTTACTAGGAATTCAAGCCACACGTCATACAAGTTGGCAACCTGGCAAACAAGGCCTCCTAGTGATCCATCTAACTTTAGAAGCGGTATAGTGCACTGCAATTAATTGTGATTAAAAGTCTGTGGACTGTTATACAGTACCTGCACTGTATGCTTTTATAATGTTTTTTTTTAATATTGTTAAACTTTCACAACACAATATTTAACATGGAGTTTTGTTTTTCCTTGCACATAATACACAACATTTTTTAAAAATAAATGAAAAATAACACTAAAACTAACCAAAACTAAACTACAAGTAAAAAAATAAAACTGAAATAGAACTCCCCAAAAAATCATTAACTATAATGACAATTCCCAAACTATAATAACCCTGGTTTGCGGTTGTGGTATCCCTTCCATTGAGTGACATAAAGCAAAGAGTCCACTTTCAACATTACTCACGCCATCGTGACGACACGCACACACGCGCACACACACACACACACACACGCGCTCATGGCTGAAGCCAAGCGTGCTGCAGACACTCGGCGGCGGTCGCCCTATTTTCCGGCTCCATCTCTAACATGCCGGACAGAAAGTCGCTGAACTGAGCGGCCTGGTCGAGAGGCCACTCGTACTTCTCCAAGAGGACCTCGAAGAGAGCCCATGGCTTCAGGCTGGAGATGTGGCGAAGGTCACCTGATGCCCATGTACAGATCATATCAGATATTGTACAAGCACGCCAAGGACTTAAGGGTGGGCTCACCTCGTCTGTTGAAGTATTCTCTGGAGTATTTCCCAGACAAGGCGAACGGCAAAGGGATGGGGCCCAGCAGCTCGATGATGTGAGCGATGTGATCTGAAAATGAATCATCATTACTCTCTGCACTAAGTGTGTGTATGAAGGGCAATAGGGGACAGAATTCAAGATGACCCATCTCACACGCAACTGAAATATTCTCATACACAATACACCATTGACACACTGTCTCACACACACTCTTGAATCACTCACATAATATTGAAAGACTCACACACACAGTTCTTTATATTTGTTTGCTCACACGCACACACATTCAGTCAGATACTCTCATGCACACTGAAGGCTGGTTATTGACACCCCCCAAATTGAGACCAGTACATTTACTAGGATACTGTTTCCTTAACAATACATATTCAGTGATAATTTTACAGTTTACCCCCAGCGAGTCCCAGGGACTCGCTGATCAGAAAAGTATGAGTCCCATTATGCATTTAGAGAGTCCCAAATTTCGAATTCTGAAATGGTCTACTTATTCAATTGCATACGACAATAACACAAACAACAACAACATATACATACAATTATAAAAAAATGCTGCAAACATTTCAATAATTCAGGAGCAGGCCTGAGGATTTCGGAGATTCATGGTAAACGTTTTTCGGTTCCGTCAGATTGCCCAATGGGAAACCACAGTAACTAATTTGGGGCTCCATAAACGTTCATCATGGGAACCCATTTTTCTATTTTGACTGATATTCATAATCAAGAATTCTGAAACTACAAAGTACAGTATAATGTTTCAAGGGTAAATGTTTGAAAACTATTAATTAACAATGAACATTACATTAGCAGCCGTGTACTCCAGGTTTATTCAAAAAAATAAATGGATCAAAAACTGTTGTACTCATTGGCATCATGAATACAGCATACCACAAAATCAGAGTATTTTTTTCCAATCTCACACTGCAAAGATTAATTTACTGGTAATCATTAATACAGGTAAATATTGATGTGGCTTGACATCTTCTTCCCAAAACGATCCATGTGTAATCTACTCTCAATTTGACAAAATAATCTAACACACGTCATTAGTTCGACCAACAGTTAACATTAGCATTACTACACCTTGTGACTAATGTTTTATTCCTAAAGTTACCATGCTACAACCAGTAAATTATAGAATAACCAATACAGTAGTTTCATTTTCCATAGCGGTTAGCGTTAGCCAATAGATCTAATGACCAACTTGCCTCGTAATCGTGCCTCCCGTCGTATCTCGCTCTCGTGTTCTGTGCATACGTCACAGGTAGTTTAGTGATACGCCCTTTGAACGATTCATACGAACAATCAGACTGGCGTTCCCATTTCTTAAATGTCGTAATTAGTAGACTTTTGTGAGTTTTTTTCGCTGCCATCTCAATCTTTCATCCGCGCGATTCCTCAGTTTGCGGACTAAAATAGCAACCCGCATGCGCACCTAAGGTTAACTGTTGCGTCCCCCCCAACACTCACAACAAAAGTAAATTACAAGAAACATACTCACACACCAAACCACACATAGAGGCACAGTGAAATCGCGTTGATCACACAGTCAAGTCGTGTGCGGTGACTTGAATGGTGAAACTATTTTTCGGTACCGTTAAAATGACGCCACGGAAACGACGCGCTACCGCTAACTATTGTTACTGTGGAATCCTCAGGCTTGCCGTAGTTTTTTTGTTTTTTTTCCCTTCGGCGGCGAACATTGAATCATGGCGGCGGCCACGATCTCCGAAAATAGTTTAAACCGCGTCTTGTGTGTTGCAGTCGCATGCTCGCACCATAATATTAAGAAAATAGCATCCATTGATGCATCGAAAATATTCAGCGAACTATTTGACGAACACCACGGGCCGAGTGTAAACCACGTGAAAATAGCACAGTGTCAATGTGCCAACGGTGAATTCTATGACATTGATGGTATGCATATATCAGTGTTTCAAGTTTTAAATACTTTACCTGACCTAAGATTGATTCGATTTAGCTGTAGAGAAATAAAACAAGAAACAGTGGCAAAAACAGAAAGTGTAGACGTATCCGATGTCATGATGAAAGCAGCACGTCCAGAAAAGGAGAAAAACGAAGAATTTCAGAAGAAAACTCCAAGGTAGGTGGGTCTACAACGTGTAACTAGACTTAAAGTTATACTACTAAATAATATATATTTTTTTACAGGCAGGCCAATGGTTCTTTGACTAGGAAAGATGAGTTATTCAATGATATTGTCTGCGAGTTCAATGAAAAAAGACACCTAAGATTACCCAGTGGCACAGATGGCGCTTATGTTGTACAGGTAAAGATATAGCACATGACATGTTTAAAGCTCACAAACACTCAAATACTGGTGTATTCTAAACGTTTGTTTTTATGTATAAATATAACGCTCTCATGCGGCAGACCTGGGTTCGAATTCCAGTGTGTGTGTTACATTTGATTATATAAATATGTATGTATGTATACATATGTGTAAATATTCAATTTAATAATACCGTATTGAATATAAATATAAGGTATAAAGTGTATATATAAAACAATGTATATATAAGGCGTAGAAAAAATAGTAGTGTGTTTCCGGTAACATGAAATTTCGGCATAGGTCGGACAAATGTTTTTATTTTTTTAAATATTTTTGCCACGCCCCCATCATACATGTAAACAAAATACCCATAAAACATAAAACAAGGAGACATTGAAACCCCCGCTCGCCGCCGAAGGAAAACAAACAAACAAACAAAAAACTACGGCAAGCCTGAGGATTTCACGTAACGATAGTTACCGGTAGCGTGTCGTTTCCGTGGCGTCATTTTCACGGTACGAAACATAGTTTAACCATTAAAGTCACCGCTGCGACTTGACTGTGTGATCAACGCGATTTCACTGTGCCTCTGTGTGTTTGTGGTGTGTGGGTGTGTTTCTTCGAATTAACTTTCGTTTTGAGTGTTGGGGGCGCAACAGATAGGTGCGTATGCGGGTTGCTATTTTAGTCCATAAATTGAGGAATCGCGGATGAAAGTTTGAGATGGCGGCGAAAAAACTCACAAAGGTCTACTAATTACGTCATTTAAGAAATGGGAATGCCAGTCTGATTGTTCGTATGAATCGTCCGAAGGCGTATCACTAAACTCACCTGTGACGTATGCACAAAACACGAGAGCGAGAGATGGCAAATTGGTCATTAGATTTGTAGGCTAATCGCTGTGAAAAATATTATGAAAAAGTATTGGTTATTCTATAATTTACTGGTTGTAGCATGGTAACTTTATGAATAAAATATTCGTGACAAGGTGTAGTAATGCTAGACTGCAACACACAAAACGCGGGCTAAACTATTTTTAGGAGATCGCGACGCCGCCATGATTCAATGTTGTTGACACACGACGGCAAATGACGCGCATGCTCAACGTGAATATCGCGAGTTTGCACCGATGTAAACATATTTCCTTTTATTATTTATAATTTTGTCTGTGGTTTTATTGTTCTTGTTTGGATTGTAAAGCGTCCTTGAGTGTTTTGAAAGGCGCGTGTAAATGAAATGTACTATTATTATTATTATTACACAAAAATGTAGAACGTTAAAAAAAAATGCCGACCGGAACGTTTTTGTTCGAGGTAGAAATTCTCGGTCGGTCGGGTTACCGGAAACACACTACTTTTTTTTCTACGCCTAACACAATTTACACTTTTACCTCAAAGTAACTATTGCATTTGTTCAACAATACCAACCCCTGCCTTCCATGGAAAAACAAAATTTTTAGCTGTTTAATAAGATCAATTTTTTGTGTTTTTCAGGTCATTTGCAATGCGCTGTGGTTTATAACCAATCATCATATGACTATAAATGAAGCCTCAAGGAAACAACTTGATGTTCTCTCAGTGCCAACCACATTTGATCAGTATGTCGACTATGACGACTACAAGAGAAAAAAAAAGAAATGCAATCAACTATCAGCAGTCCCTCTGGAGAATTATGCACAGGCTTTGTATTCACTGACGGTAAAACCAATCATGTCCTTCTCAGATGACTTCAAAACACTGTGTCGTGATATCAAATCACTTGCTGATTGTTTGCATGCATACAGCCAATACCTAGAAAAGAAAAATGAGGTAGAAAAGAGTTGCCAGAGGAAAAGCCAGCCTGCAAGAACAGTCGGCAATGATTCGATTGTCGAGCACCGATGCAAAGGTACATTCAGTATATCTGAAAAATACCATATTCTCGATTGTGCAGTGTCAGCTTCGGAGATTGGTGAACCTGTTTTCTTTGATGAAGACTTACATCTACAGAAGCCTTTTGAGAATAACATGCAGCGCTGCAGATTTTTTGAAGAACTTCAACTTTCTGTTCCTGTCGACCTGCTGAAATATTGTCCAGGTGGATCCTATACAACAACATTGGTTGTTTGTAGGACTGAGGAGAAGAGAAGTCCAGATACAGCTCAGACGCATGCTATTCAATTAGCTGAAAAGGTTAAACACAAGTTACCCGAGTTTCACACTCGACACCAAAGACGGTTGTTCAAAGACAAGCTAAAAAATTTGGCTTGTGTTCAGCCAGGGGTGGCAGATCTTATATACAAAGAGCTAGCATTAGATGAATCCGCTGCAGCTCACCCTGAAACCCATCAAAGACTGAAGCTGATTTTCCTTGGAGAAAGGGGCCTCCTACAGGACCTTCAAAACTAAATCCAGGTAGACCCACTGGAGCCTTTGATGTCTTCTTTGATAAACTCATTGAGGTTGTAGACAAAGTTTCTGCAGAAGATGAAAGTCGCCACAATGTTGGGCACGTATCTCAGTGGATTTCTCTGAAAGATATGATTAATGAAGCGAAGAAACTTTGTCCTGACAATACACCCATTCCGTCTAAAAGTTTAGTTCGACTGCAGTTCACACCGAGAAATCCTTACCTGCATTCTGCTCTAAATTTTACCTCACGCATTCCAGTGCAGTATAAAGTGCAGAGAAGGCAACTCCGAGCTCAACATGAGGATGACCACTATTGTGCTGCACAGTTCCTGTACCTAAAACACAAAGCTATTGATTTAAAAAATCATGGTGGTGCCTTGATATGCTCTGATGTAAAGGCAAAAGTTCCGTATGGTTCTCCAGGTGTTTTTGTTTCAACAGGGGCTCGTGGAGAAAAAACTATTGCCCCTGTCAACACAACCCTAGGAGCACTTGACCATGACATGACAAACAGTAGTTTAACCCCATCGGTATACCTACAGTGTGAAGTGCCAGATACTCCTCACAAATCTTTTGTGCGAGGACAGGTCTCTGTCATTATCAATGACTCAGTGTTTCAAACCTCATCTCCTTTCCGGCACAGTGCAGCACTGGCCAAGATTCTTGATGGTAATGAAGTCAAAGTTCTCATGCAGTTTACGGATGGAGGCACAGATCATAGGAACACACTTGAATCTGTAAAGTGTGCTTCCATCTGCCTCTTCAAGGAACTGAACTTAGACATGCTGATACTTGCACGATGTGCTCCTGGCCATAGTTGGGTAAACCCAGCAGAGCGGGTAATGTCAATTTTAAACCTAGGGCTTCAAAACTGTGCACTACAGCGTGAAGCGAGTGATGAAGATACAGAGAAAAGGCTGAGCAAGTGCAATAGTATGGCTGCTATTAGAACAGTGGCAGAGAGTGACCCCGACATAAGGATGAAGTGGAATGATGTTGTAACTCCAGTTCAATCTTTGGTCAAAGATCGGTTTCTTCGACTTAGCCTGAAAGACAACCCATTCCAAGTAGAAGAACCAGTCACTGAGGAAACCATTACTCACCTCCAACGCCACCTCCATGAGTTGTTTCCAGGCCTTGATGTCTCTAAGCTAAGAAAGGACCATACTCAGAAAGTGGAAGCATTCCAGTCATGGTTAGATAGACACTGCCGTCAGAGACATTACAATTTTCAAATTGTAAAATGTGAGGACAGAGACTGCTGTGGGGAACCAACAACACCATCTGAGCTTCTTACATGGCTGCCAGATCCTGTACTTCAGCCTGATGGTCAACATTTCAAAAGCTATGATGAAGTCAAGCTTGTAGACACGACAGAAGGGGACCGACCTAGTCTGAAGACTCCAAAGAAACCCCCCAAATCAACCCAGTCAGCTACTAAAAGAAAGTTACCTGTTGATCAAGGGCATGATATCTCCAGTGAAGCATCCACATTGAATGCCCATGCTGATGATAATGTTCAACACAATGTGCCCACGGTCACTGATGTTCACCGACAATTGCGAAGCTGCCCTATGTCAGCACAGACAGCTAGAACCACTGTCGAATGTGTGGAGTGCAGAAAGCCTCGAGTCGTGTATAGTAGAAGTAAATTATCTGGATGTCAACTAATGCAGTTGGTATTGATGATCAGCGAGTCCGATTACACGTGTGGATCTGAGGTCACTCCACCTGATCATGCGCTGGCAAAAGTGGTCTGCATAAATACTGCCATCAACTGTGCAGTGCCAATTGAGATACCATATTACAGTTCCAAATTGTGGAGGATGGATATCTGCAGCAATTGTGGAAATGGAGATGCAGAAACTGATCCTGACCTAACCAAACGTTACAAAACTGTGTCACCATTATGTAGGGACTGTGTTAAAATGAAAATTGTGCCTGTTTGCCAGCGACCTTTTGGCAAGGTGGCAAAGCCGAAATAATTCTACTTCTTACCAGCAAGTTGTGTCTCGTGTGCCAAAGCGATACTAACAGGTTTTGAGTTCTGAAACAGAATGTTTTATGGTTATTTTGTTTACATTTTTGATGAAAAAAAAAAAGATTAAAATTAAAAAAAAGAACTTTGTCCTAACCACTGACCCTATGCTTGAATTTCATGTTACCTGAAACACACTATCTTTTTTGTTTGGCCTAATTTTAAGAAAATAGCATCCATTGATGTATTGGAAAAAATTCAGCAAACTATTTGAGTAAAACATGTCCGCGCGCTCGTGACGCACTGTCCGCCTAGTCATCATGGGAACCCATTTTTCTATTTTGACTGATAATCATAACCAAGAATTCTGAAACTCAAAAGTATAATGTTTCAAGGGTAAATGTTTGAAAACTATGCATTAACAATGAACATTACATCAGCAGCTGTGTACTCCAGGGTTTATTCCAAAAAATAAATGGTGCACTCATGTGGCATCATCAGAGTATTTTTTCCAATCTCACACTGCAAAGATTAATTTACTGGTAATCATTAATACAGGGAATTATTGATGTGGCTTGACATACTCTTCCCAAAACGATGCATGTGTAATCTACTCTCAATTTGACAAAATAATCTAACACACGTCATCATTAGTTCGACCAACAGTTAACATTAGCATTACTACACCTTGTGACTAATGTTTTATTCCTAAAGTTACAATGCTACAACCAGTAAATTATAGAATAACCAATACTTTTTCATAATATTTTTCATAGCAATTAGCCTACAAATCTAATGACCAATTTGCCATGTAATCGTGCCTCGCGTCGTCCGTCTCTCGCTCTCGTGTTCTGTGCATACGTCACAGGTGAGTTTAGTGATACGCCCTTCGGACGATTCATACGAACAATCAGACTGGCATTCCCATTTCTTAAATGTCGTAATTTGTAGACCTTTGAGTTTTTTTCGCCGCCATCTCAAACTTTCATCCGCGTGATTCCTCAGTTTGTGGACTAAAATAGCAACCCGCATGCGCACCTAAGATTATCTGTTGCGTCCCCCCCAACACTCAAAACAAAAGTAAATTAGAAGAAACACACTCACACACCACACCACAAACACACATAAAGGCACAGTGAAATCGCATTGATCACACAGTCAACTCGTGTGAGGTGACTTATGGTTAAACGATTTTTCGGTACCGTTAAAATGGAAACGACACGCTACCGGTAACGATTGTTACCGTGACATCCTCAGGCCTGCCGTATTTATTTATTTTTGTTTTGACTGAGAAATTTCCTTGCTTCCCAAAAACGCACATTATTTGGAACTGTGCGTCCCGCGGGAAAATTATGAGTCTAAGACGCAGAGGTAACGAGAGGGCTGCATATTTATAATATGAATATGAGCTAGGCAAGTAGTATGATTAAAAATAACTGCTGTATTGTAATTTTATAAAATATAATTTATTATTCAGTTAAAAAATGATAACCTTATGTGATCTACGTAGACTAGAGCCACGAAAAAAAAAAGTAGGGAATGCAATTTCTGGAGAATCTGAGTGTAAAGGCTGAGACGCTGAATTAAAATTTGTGGAATGACTTGAAATGATTTTGAATGATGTGGAATGATATTGAATTTGAAATTGTTTCAAATCCAAAGAATTGCATAAAACCAAAACAAAAATAAATTGTGAATTTTGAAAACAATTCAATGTGTAGGAATAAGATGAACAGTTTCAAGTTGAAGGAGAAAAACCAGATAATAGTACATTTGGAAAAGTTTGTGGGTATGTTAATGGAAAAAATGTCGAATTTTGGTGTAAATGGGAATTTTGGGCTTCATGAGGGATAAGCTGAACAATTTAATGTTGGAAGGTTTGAATCGGTCAAAATCTGTAGCAATTGTAGGAGCAAAAGCAAAAATTGTGTAATTTTTTAGTGGCCATTGTAAAGGCGGAACTGTAGAATTTTTTTAGTTGGTGTACTTTTTGGTTATCAGTAGGGATGAGACGAACGATTTCAAGTTGGAATGTTTGGAATTGGTCAAAAATGTTGAAGAAAAACGGAAAACGTTTTTCCATCTATGGTAGTTCACCTCACTCATGTCTGCCCAACAGCCCAACCCAAGTATCTTAACCAAAGCAGCAGTGTTACTTCCCAATATATGGCATCAGCAGAGACCATCGGAACCTCAAATAGGATGACAATCAGACTGCAGCGGAAGAGTCACGACATGACGATGTCCATCTACACTTATAAGCCGAAATGGCGTTTGTTGTTGATTTTGATGCGTGACTGAGGATGTTTCACTTATGTTAATGAGAATCCCAAATTATATCCCTGGCGACCCTTCATGTGTGTGCACATGCGGCCGTTACCTTCATCTCTTGTGTAGTCTTCTCCAGAATGAGGTTCAAATAAATAATCGCCCGTGGCCAACTCGAACGCCTGAAATAGTCCAAACAAACGCAATCACATGACTCGGTGTATGTAGGCGTGCTTTTTGCGGTGTGCATGCATGTCTGTACCATGCAGGCGACGCTCCAGATGTCAGCCGGCGGTCCATACTCTGCTCCAATCAGAACCTCCAGGGCACGGTACTGTCTTGTCTGAATGTCCTCAGTGAAATGCTTGTGCTGGGGGGGCAGAAACAGAGAGGGTGGAACGGGCAGTGTGATTGGTTATTTGTTCAGAAAGAGGTTGTGATGCAGTGAGTACGTAAGGACATGAAGAGTCTCACCACCCAGCAAGCGTTTCCCAAATCAGCAATCTTCACTCGCAGCTTGTTGGCGTTTTGAGGTTCAAGAGGACTGAGGATGAAGTCTGACGCGCTAACCACTGTGACCACGCACATGCACAAGCGACACAAACTTTGACAAGTCCCGTTCCTCTTTTCAAAACTCGGTTGCTGTAATGTGTGCTGTTCAATTGACCTTTCGCTAAGCCACACCCCCAAACACGGACTGGCCAATTGCACTAGAGGAGAACAGAGCTGACGTTGGCTTTTATTTTAGAATTAAAACCAAGGCTCTTCCAAAACAAAGAGAATGCAGAAGGTGGAAATGTCATGGAGGATGCTGAAAGAGGAGCAAGCAGGAGGGGTCTTGGCGAAAGGTCGATTGTCTTCTCGAGTGGGAGTGTGTTCTCACGGTCTTGTCCACTGGAGTAACCTGACTGTGTGGAGAGTGTTGATTCTGACGTGGCTGAGTTCACTGAGCTGGAGAACCCCGAGACGACGGACGCGGGGCTGGAGAACCGCCTGGGGCCGTGGCCGTTGCAACTGTCCTCCAACAAAGAACAAGATGAGATTGGGCTCACTTTGTCGTTGGTTGCAGTGCAGGAAGTGTTGCCGTTGACAATTGGCAGGCCTGTAGACGCAAACATTATTTTTATTTAAATCCACAATATTGTCTATGAGCACGTGTATCTATGTTTGGAATTATGTAGTACGATGGTGTGTACTCACAGTTAGTGTGTGTGTCATCTTCCTCATCCATTTTCTGAACACAAAGACAAGACAATGTTAGTGATTGCTAAGTGACTGTATTTTTGTTTTATATAAATTGCATTTTTTTTCCATAATTTGATTTGGCATCTCCTGTGATTTAGACTCAGGTGTGACACACACACACACACACACACACACACACACACACACACACACACACACACAGATAGACATATATATCTATATATATCGATAGATATATATCCATCCATCCATCTTCTACCGCTTATCCGGGGCGGGTCGGGGGCAGCAGCTTAAGCAGGGAAGCCCAGACTTCCCTCTCCCCAGCTACTTCTAGCTCTCCCCCGGGGGATCCCGAGGCATTCCCAGGCCAGCTGGGTGACATAGTCTCTCCAGCTGTCAGTTTAGCGTGTTTTTATCGGCATTAATTTAAATGAATTTTGTCGGTCAGCATGGAATGATCTCTCGTTCTGTACATTCTGACAGCTCTAATATATATATATATAGAGCTGTCAGTTTAGCGTGTTTTTATCGGCATTAATTTAAATGAATTTTATTGGGATCAAAATTTTTCTCGCGAGATTAACGCGGCACACGTCACAGCGGATGTTACGTTGCTCTATAAATAAACCAGAAACAAAACATCAAGCGCGCTGTACAGGTCCACGCACGTTTGTTTTGCCAGCGCGAGACACCGAAAACGGATACTTAAATAGCTCATGAATGGAAAGTTTACTTTTAAAAAGTTGCCAATTTGTTCCACTGACAAGATCAAAGTTACCTGTATGTTTTGCAGTCGTAAACTGAGCTATCATCATAGCACGTCGAGTCTGAAATACCACTTAATGGCCAAGCACACAGCTGACGTTCGTACTCCACCCCCTTGTCTCAGACAGACAGCTATGGATCATTTCAAAGCGAAGAAAATGGATGACACGACGAACAAGCCATAGCTAAATATATGGCTACTGCATGCAAGCCTGTCAACATTGTCCACAGTTCCACTCAAGCTGAAATCATTCGCATTGCATCGAACGACTCCTGTTGGATTGACCTGGCGCTTTAAGAGGGGTGGGGCTGCCACTGACAGGTGACCGTTCGCGTGATGTATAAATAGCGTTTTGTTTCGTGAGTGAATACACTCGCTTCGTTGTCGGCAAGGCTCAATGTTAAGCTACACGAGTGCTTCTTATCAAGTCAGATGTGTAAAGTTAGCTTTTAGATTCGGTCATGATCGCTTGCTTTGTTTGCTGCATCGCTATGCAATCACAGTCAGTTACCGTTCGCAATCGGCAATTTAAACAGCGTGGGCTAAAATGTTGCTAGAACAGGGCTGTCTTTATTTAGCTCATTTTTGCATAGTTGTCATGTTTGTCCGTCTGCAATCTGACGTTTAAACGAAGTAAATTGCTTTGCAGATGGGGTTAATCATGCCGGCGCTCCACTTCCGGGTTTGACTCTTGGGACTTGTAGTTCTTTTGTTCGATTCGACTTGATATGTTTGTGTTGTATGCTTTCTTACGTTTAAAACAATGAATAATGATGACGATATTGATACATAGTGAAATCAGGGTTGATTAAATTATTTATTAAACGTATTGTTAAATAAAAGTATTAATTAATGTCAATATTTACATTGTGATGCAGAAAGATAGGTATATTAATTTTTTACTGCATTTATGTGTAATTTAGGTTACTACCTGCTTCTGATACTTCTGTTACAACTACTACTACTTCTGCTGCAAAGTGCTCCAATAAATGATCAAAAAAGTACAGAACGAGAGATCCTTCCATGCTGACCGACAATCCTTATTCAGGGGGCCGTCAAAAACGGAATTAACTGAACAACTCCACTACGGATTGCCAGCGAGAGCCTCCATTACGAGTACTAGTTTACCTTAGATGTGCACTTTATAATGTTATATTGCGCTGTTTTGATTCCATAAAAAGAGCTGTTCAAGCAGCTGTTGTGTGACAAAATATTTTTTTCACTGTTGTTGATGGACAGTAATATTGTGTGAGAGATAATGTGTGAATAACTGCTCCAAGTGAAAAATGTTCATGTAAAATTGAAAATCTAAATTGTTATTTCAGTAAATATTTGCATTTTGGACATAGAAAACTGATTCATGATTCCATGTTGATTAGAGCATTAAAATGGGAGAAAATAGGACAAAAAATATAAAAGGAAATTCAGAAATGATAAAAAATGCGCGAGTAATCACAATTAATTTTTAGTTAATTTGAGTTAATTATGACAGTTGAGTTTTTAATTAGATTAAATATTTTAATCGTTTGACAGCTCTAATATATATACATACACACACACACACACACACACACACACATTGGTGTTGGCAATCACCATGTGGAAGTGCCTATTTTTCAGCACTCGAAATACATTCACACACAAACAACAGCACAAATCTCAGTCAAGTTGTTTATTTTATCTCTGCAGTCGATCTGCAATATTGTAAGCAGTGACATCTGGGTGATTGACTGTGAAGGGAAAAAAATACTGACTGTCGAAATGTCAGTGTTTCACCAACTGGTTGGACCATACACTCTGAGAATCACCCATATACAACTTGCATCTGAGTATGAGTCGTAGGACCAGCCAAACTATGAAAAATGTGAGGCTATCGTCCAGAATTTTTATTTGTTCTTCTTATTGATGCATTTTTTGACTAGTGCAACTTATACTCCGGAGTGACATGTAGTCAGAAAAATAGAGCAAGCATGCATTATTTAATAATGCCGTATTAGTTGATGCAGATACACTATTTGCTCTTGTATATAATAGTAGTGTTAGGCATACACTCACGTTTGAGTGTCATTGCAGTACCTGAATGTCCATGAGTCTTTCCTCTAACAGTTTCTCTTGCCGCTTAGCTTTTCTCTTCAATTTTTTCTTCTTGTTTTTGGACATTCTACCAACCTAAACACACACGCACGCACGCACGCACGCACGCACGCACGCACACACACACACACACACACACACACACACACACACACACACACACACACACACACACACAGGTAAGAGCACAACAATATTGTCGGATTCAGTTCAAACACACAACACTGTGAGTGTGGTGGTGGCATCAAATTCTGAGCCCCCATATAGTACATAAGCCTCTTGAAGCCCCCTGCATACACACACAAAACTGTAGTCTATCCTGAAGTTGTTATCTTTGGTTCGTGAATTGTGCCGTTTCAAGTTTGGACCCACAGTCTTGTAGATCAAAATGCAGGCTTATTAATGGCCCCCAAAGTAGACTATAGCATGACTACTATAATGTCCTTTCTACTGGTTACAAGTACAGCGTACCTATGCCATTGAGTAGATTTGAAAACGATAATCAGCATCAACTTCATTAATAAGAATAAAACTGTTAAAAAACTGTTTAATAATGTCATATTATAGCGACAAATAGCAGTTAAAAATCTATTACTATCTACTAAGAGTTGTATTGATTGTGGGCAGCTTAGACATGTTAATGGGTTCAAAGTAGTGTATTAAAACCAGACCACTCAAATTTCACACATTGCCTCAGTGATATGTGCATTTCACAGAGAAGGGGAGGTGGGAAAGGTCAGTAAAAGCCAGTCTCAGAATATGAAAAACTTGAAACTATGATTTCTATTTCTTATTATTATATTATACTCCATAGCTTGTTTCCAGTGATTTTATTTTTCTGTTTTTCACTTTTCCCCCATTTAAGATGATGACTTTCTTTTCACTAGAAAATAATAATTGGATTGAAATTAATTGGAATTAATCAAGTGCCTCCCAACTTTGCAACTCCACCACAAATTAATTAATTTGGTTCAGAAGCACAAATGCAAGCTTTCACACACAAATCAAGTGCCCCCCAACTTTGCACTTTATTCAAGTGCCCCCCAACTTTGCAACTCCACCACAAATTAAATGAATACACAAATTAATTAATTAATTTGTGGTGGAGTTGCAAAGTTGGGGGGCACCTGATTAAAGTGCAAAGTTGGGGGGCACTTGAGGTGTGTGTGAAAGCTTGCATTTGTCCTGCTGAAATAAGCGCTGTGTCAAAATTATGACACAAAATTATGTTACTGATCTGATTCACATGAAAGTGAGGCACAATAAAGTATCAGTAATTCCACAGTGAATGGAAACTGATAGCAAAAGCAAGCTATGACAAGAAGTGACCACAAGGCGCGGAGCAGCTAACATTAGCCTCTACTGCTGCTCCAAAAGGCTTTCTCTGTGTTTGTGACTGGGTATGGGTAGGTAGTATGGAGTTGGTGATTACATGCAACTATCAGGCTGTTGCATTTCGTTTAGTCAGTCAAAAGTCAAGATCCAGTAGCTGAAGCAGAGAAACCAATCACAACACAGCAAGTGGTACATTTGGACACATACCTCGACATCCCTGGGAGCTGTGCTGACTGGAGAGACACACCGAGAGAAAGACAAAGAGAATGAAAGAAAGCTGGAGATAACAGGAAACAGCAAGTGCAGAAAACAGATGGAAGTGGAAGTTAAAAGACAACAGCAGATAAGTCGGGCACAAGTCAGGCACATAGGACATGGGCAAAAGACCAGAGAGCAAGTTTCGACTTAATGGGCAAAGCCTTAGATGCAAGCGAGAGGAGCAAAAGTTGTGTGACAGATTCTGCAGCCCTTGAGGAGAAACTGACCAATCAGTGGCTGTCAGTCACCTGATGAGCCAGAAGGGGGCTGGGCTCCAGCTCTCTGCCAGACAGTGGCCTCAGCAGCGAGCCTCCTGATGTAGACCTCATCTACGTCCAGCAAGATGTTCTCTGGTTTTATATCTGTGTGGATGATCTTACACTTCGTGTGCAGGTAGTCCACACCCTGTAGCACCTGCAAACATGTCAACACAAACATGTCATACAACTCTTAAGACACAATTTCTTGTTTTGTGTGTGTGTGTGTGTGTGTGTGTGTGTGTGTGTGTGTGTGTGTGTGTGTGTGTGTGAGAGAGTGTGTGTTTTACCTGTTTGATGATGCTCTTGACACATACCAGAGGAAGGCCCATGTAGTTTGACTTGATGATCCATTTTAACAACTGATGACCAAGAACCTCCAGAACCATACATACATCTAACACAGGCTGAGGATAACAAAGACTGGGCAGGTAGACATATGGTCAGACAGACACATAGATGGGGTCAGTCAAGTGAGACAGGATGAAGGATACGCACGCCATTGACTCCAGAAATCTTGAAGTCATCAATTAATTGGACAATTGTCTCCCTGTGGGGGTCAGATGGGTCACTGTCCCTCACCTGGACACAGAGACACACTGTGAGGGCCTTTTGGCTGGTGACAGGAAAAATGCAGGGTTAAGTATTGACTAAATGCAAGACCAGATGGAGGACTCGGAATGGTAATAAGTGTGGGCCACGGTAAAGGACTGCGTTTGGGTCTGGTTTAGTATCGGGTGTGGTACTAGAAGCAGGACTTAGTTTAGAAATAGATGCAGGACTAGGTGTGGGTCTTAGTGTAGGATTATGCGTATGGCTACGTTTCTGGTGCGCTACAGGAAAAGGTGCAGGACTTACTGCTGGGCTCGAGGTGAGGATAAAGTGCAGGACAACATGCAGGATGATGTGAAGAATTACATGTAAGATTAGGTGTAGGACTAGGTGTAGTATTAGTTGAAAGAGTCAGTGCAGGGCTAGTGCAGGACAAGGTGCAGTATTACGTGTAGGACAAGGTAGGGCTAAGTGCAGGATTATGTCCATAACAAGGTGTCAGAGTACATGCAGGACTACATACAGGACTACTGCAGGTGCAAAACCACATGCAGGAATAACTATAAAACAAGGTGTAAGGATTCCTGCAAAACTAGATTTAGCATTGCATGTAAGATTACGTGCAGGACTATGTACAGTATTACGTCTAGGACAAAATGTTGGGCAAAGTGGAGGATTAGGTCCAGGACAAAGTATAGGACTACATTCAAGAGTAGGTGCAAGACTACATCAGAGACTACATGTAAAATAAGGTTTAGGAGCTCATGTAGGAAAAAGTGCAGGGTTCGGTGCAGGATGTGATGAGCCAAGGCTTGACACTCACACATCTGAGCAGTTTGATCTCATCCAGAGCAGTCTCTGTGTAATGGAGTGCGCTTTTCACCACCTTCAATGCAACAAAGCGTTTCTTCCTGACAACAAACAAAGGGAAGGTATGTGGTCAGAGGACATGACTGCAGACAGAGGTTGAGAAAACAAGACAAACTGTACAGAGTCGTACTGCAGGTCCCAGCAGAGCCAGACGGTAGAGAAATGTCCCCATCCAAGTTTACGGACCACATGGTACCTCCCGTTAAAGAGGTCTCCGATGGTGACTGGGTAGTAACCACCTGGAACACAAGGACCAGAACAGTCACACATATACTACATTCAGATGATGATCACGTAGAAGTAAAGCTTCCTGGATGAGCAGATATGGTTTTATGTTGAAATTGTCACCTTGGCAGTAATCTGATGGATCTTCCTGTTCTTCATCATCGGAGCCCAGAAGCTGAGAAGGGGGCAGGGTTAACTCTGCAGGTGGTGGGCTCAGAGGAGCAGGTGACGGTGTGACCACACACGTTGGCACTGATGATATCATGGAATTTGACGGGTTACAGTTTAAGTTTGGAAGGGAGGTGGCAGAGGACGAGATCGGTGGGGAGTAAGGGTGGGAGGAGGAGACAGTTGTGGTGAGGCTCACAGAGGTGGGCAGTAATGGATTCAGGGGGGAAGAGCTTACTGGAGTAGTAGTAGAGGCTTTAGCTGTGCACAGGGTGGTAGTTTTGGCTGTTGCATGACTGGATTTAGAATTTTCAAATGTTAAATGACTCCATGTGCTGAAATCATATGACATTTCCTTCTTGACACTTGATGGTGATTGGCTAGTTTTATGAGTGTGACTCTGAGGTGGGATAGGAGGTAACTGGTTCTGGGCAAATATATGAGATAAGACAGAATGTGCAGGGCTGTGGGTAGGCTTTTGAGATGGCATTGAAAATGAATGACTGTGGGTGGGGCCTAGAGATGGGAGATCAAGTAACAGGCTGTTAGTGGTGCTCTGAGATGGAACAGGAAGTGACTGGCTATGGGCAGGATTCTGAGATGAGACAGTCAGTAAACACCTTCTCTGAGGCGAGACAGCAAGTGATTTACTTTGGGAAGGAATATGAGCCAGGACAGGAAGCGGATGGCTGCAGGCTGGATTCTGACCTTGGATAGGATGTGACTGGCTGTGGGTGGGGCTCTGATCTGGGTCAGGAAGTGAATAGCTGTGGGTGGGGCTCTGACCAGGATAAAAAAGTGTCGAACTGTGGGAAGGGCTTTCAGTGGGGATGGAAAATAAATGCCTGCTATGAGGTGAAACAGGATGTGATTTGCTGTGGCCCGGACTATGCATTGACAAAGGAAGTGGCTGGCTGTGGGATGCACTCTCAGGTATAATAGGAAGTGGCTGGTTTTGGGTGGGCTTGTGATGTGTAATAAAAAGTGGCTGGCTGAGGTGTGTCTCTGTCAGGGGGATAAGAGGGAGGAGGATGGTGCTGTGAAGAACATCTGTAGAACACTGATCTGAAGGGGTATGTGTTACATTTTTGGTTGGGGGGTCCAGATGAGGGAAGCATGTATCCACAGTGTGAGGGGTTACTTCTTGAGCTTCAACTGTGGTGTCACTACTTGTACTTTGTAAAGTTGGGTCTGTTTTGGGAGTGAAGGGTAAGACTGAGAGGTCTTCCTGTGACCGGGGTTGTAGTCTGTCACAAAGGTCATCAGAACTAGAACAAGAGACAAAGACCCTCGGTAAGCACACCCACTACTGAATGGAGGCAAGGTTTCACAGTGGTTCTTAACCTGGGTTCAATTAAACCCCAGGGGTTCGGTGAATCGGTCTCAGGGGTTCGACGGAGCCTCTGCCATGGAGGTTAAGATACATCAACATGTGAATTCCTTATCTCTTGCTTGGCTCTCGACGAAGGCGGACGCTTTTTGCTTTCTGCTCCTGTCCCCCCCGACCCCCGCACCCTTCCTTGCTCGCCAGTCAGTCTATGTGCTGTCCTTGTCTGACTAACCTAGCCTCCTCCCGTATTTTCACCCTAAAAACAAACATGGAATCGGCTGGCTGGTCTCTCTATGCCAGCCTTCCTCAACTGCCGGATCGCGATCCACGACCGGACCGCCGACCTCCTCTGTCCGGACCCTCGGCAAATTGTATAAAATAATAAATTATAAACTGATTTTTACGTTATACATTTTATATTTGTGGACTATAATCTGCGCATTACCGCGATCGCTTTTTAAAATTATCCGTTGTATTCTTTGCATGCACTTACAGATGTATTGCAGAGGACCGCAGCAGCACGACTGTGTGTTGTACAATGTTTGACTAACTGGAGACCCTGGCTGAGCAGGGCATGTCGGCGATAACAATGCGCTGATTGGCTCCTCTGAATTTAAGGTGTGCCCATACGTAAGCGTCAGCATATACGATGCGCTGTAATATTTGCATGCCTCAGACATTGCATTCACCTTTAGTCAGTATTTAAAATGGTTCTTAACTTCTCTTCTGATATATATTTGTCAGTGATTTCAGAGGGGATATGAAAAGGGGAATTGTACAAATGAAAAGTATATTTTTGTTTTCATGTTTAGTATTTATTTTGGTAAAATTAGTATTTTGTTTGTTTTTTGTTAAATTAAGGGGAAAAAAGACAACTACTGTTTAACAAAGTTAAAGTAAAAATGTCTTATTTCCCTAAAAGGGCTATTTCTATTATTAAGCAGGCACAACTTAACAAAATAAAAGAGTTCCTGTGCCTCAACACAATACCTCTCATTATTTGCTGTGTACTGGCAAAGTGAATAATTGTTATTTTCATGCACCCCATTATTGGTTGGTTGTGAGGAGTGTTGATATGTATAAGCTTGGCTTGACCATACTAAATGGGCATATAGCCCTGCTCCCCATGACCGCCGGACCTTGGTCTTCTTAAAAAAAAAAAAGTGGACCTACAGCATTTCTAGTTGAGGACCACTGCTCTATGCCATCGACAAAATCCTCTCGACGAGAAGAGCAGGCAGTGGGGAGCCTACTTGCCCCTCGGGGACTTTTGTTGGTGGGTACACCCTAGATCCCTGGAGGAAGTGGAGAATGGTGTGCCTGTCAACACTGTTCGTTGAGGATGTGGAAGACATCTACAGTATCGGCCTTCTGATAACAGGTATGCTGCTGTTTGGTGTTAGCAGTTTTCTGATCAATTGCAAAATTCAACCGACGGGAGCGGCTTTATTGGAAGTGAAGAGGCTGCCAGTCTTTTAAGGATGGCATAGTGCGGATGTCCAATATTCAGACTCAAGCGGTGACTGAGCTCAACCGCAAAATGGATGCGGTTTTGGAGCGTCATTGCAAGATGGACAACAACTTGGAGAAGTTGGAATCCGTGCTCAGAATTAGAAAGAAATCGCGGATTTGGCTGATCGACGCCATTAAAGTGACACACGCCACGGACTCAAGGCTGTCTGGAATTGTTGGCAGCCTGTTACCAAAACAACATCTGCTATTTCAACCTTTCGCCTGGATGAAAGTACGCATGGAAGCTAGTGCCCTACCATCACCCCCTCCTTCTCGGCCATAGACTGATAAGCCAGGACTGTCTCCATGAGAAGACCTTGGCGTAGCAGCTGCGGCCTGACACGCACACACAACCAGACAATCACACGCGCATACACACCCTTGTATCACCGCCTTCATTGTTCATGTCTTGTGACCTGTTGTAACTGTCATACGCTTGTTTAATGTGCTGGAGTAATTTTTCCTGGACTCAAATTATCCTCAGATGAGGATAGTTCGAGCGTGTTTTTTTTTTCTCCCCCTCTCGTTCCTTTGTGGTTTCTTTCTGACTTCCAGGTTGAGTGAACGCTGGCGCGTTTGGCTGCCGCTGCTCAACCCGCATTGTGTTTTATTGTTCTTGTTCCTGATTGTAAAGTGTCCTTGGGTGTTTTGAAAGGCGCTCGTATGTATTATTATATTATTATTAATCAGTTATGACACGCCCGCTTGGCCATCGCTGGCTGCAGATGACCACATTACATTGCTTGTCCAATCAGTGCTGCGGGAAATTTAGTTTGCTAAGTCGTCAACATGTGACGGTCATGATCATACTTCGTGTGAAAAAAGAAAGTGGTGAGACGAATATGTACAAAATGCATCACAGAACGGGATGGGACTCAGCGTGCTATCTGCATGATTGGTCATGCCAAGTTGAGCAACTCTAGTCTCGCACTGACAAAACTGAAGGAACACTTCTCGAATCCAATTTTTATTTTCAGTAAGGGTTTGGTGAATGTGCATATAAACTGGTTGGGTTTCTGTCAGAGTATTTCTCGGACAAAGTTAAAGAAATGACTCGGCACACAGGGAAAATTGTCTTCAATATCAGTGGGAGGGGATCTCTGAGAGCGAACGACGGTTGTTGCCCCGACTGGTGTTCTCAAATCGTCTTTTGTTGTTCAAACACTGTTCCCGAATTATTCATTCCCCCTTTGTGACCGATCTAGCCCTCTCTCCTCTGATCGCCCACCCGCATTGATGTGCTAATTGTGGTGTGGACTGCAACAGCCCTCCGCCCAAATGACCGGCACCATTCTGCACAGGCATTTGGGGGTGCTGGATACGAACCCAAACGTTTTAGATGTGCCCAAATTAAACGAAACTTTAAACATGATGCAATTCTGCTCATAGATTCCTCTAACAGTTCGGTACCACTGACAAGGTTAAGAACCACTGCATTAACACATTCGCTACTTCTGATTGATGATTGACATTATTACAACTGCATTATCACCGGTTCCAGCAAGTAGTAGGACTGGCTGCACAAAATTGGAAAGATATGCGATATGGATGTTGTATATTGTGATATTAATATTATTGCAATATTTAACATGCACCTAAAGAGAAGACATCTAATAAAATGCTCATGAAATTAATACAATGTAATCTTTGTTGTTACTCCTCCTTCATTCACTGTCATTTAAGTTAAAATTATAATACAGATAAACTGTTTTATACATACATTTATATACAACTCACCGGCCACTTTATTAGGTACACCTGTCCAACTGCTCGTTAACACTTAATTTCTAATCAGCCAATCACATGGCGGCAACTCAGTGCATTTAGGCATGTAGACATGGTCAAGAAAATCTCCCGCAGTTGTGTTAGCATTTGATGTGGCGATGGTGACGGACAGTCTGTCACCATCGCCACATCAAATGCTAACGCAACAACTGACAGTTCATTGCTGAAAGTCAGGTTGAGTCGACAGGATGGATATTCGACAGTTTTTTAGAAAGGTAAATTAAGTATTCAATTCATCCATGCTGGTAAAACTAGTGACTATAGTCCGCTAAAATATCTCCAGTAACAGCAGAAACTGCACTGTAACAAGTGTTCCCTTCCACCCACCAAGTGAATGGACAGCCTTGGAGATGGGCAGAGATGCAAAGTAACTAAGTGTAAAAGTACTCTAATTGAGTATTTTGTTTGAGTTGAATGACTACTTCTTTTACGACTTTTACTAAAGTCATTTTTTCAACAAGTATTTTACTTTTACTTGGGTACAATCATTTAATACTTTTTGTATTATTTTATTAGTGTAAACATTTTTAACTGTCCAGAATGGCACATTGTTATATTTTTTTAATTATTTTATTTACAATAATGATACTTTATTTATATAACACCAAAATCACGGCAGACATCTCAAAATACATAGTCTTCTGGGGGCTAAGCATATATTAATACATTTTGGTAGAGAGGAATCTAGGCCTACTGTCATATAGGTTATGTTATCGGGCATCCTTCTAATTCCCTTGAACAACCAAGATTGAACTTTTGAACTCTTTATAATTTCTATTATCTAGTCCAGTTAAAGTCCAGGGGAGGAAGCCCCATCATAGTAAAGAGGATACTAATGTGATGTGTGTAGTTCTTCATAGCCTCTTCATTTGGCTCTCAAAGTGCACGGAATTGATGGATTTTTAATAGAATGTAGAAAAAATTGAAGATGAAGGTAAAATTAACTAGATGGGTGCCGTCAAGCAAGGCCTGTGTGTGAATGAGTACATTTCAGTCTGAAATGTTCCCATACTTTCACCATTGTGTCTTATTTTACTCATTTTTCTTTCCTGCTCCATCAACCACATGGCCAAATCAACTTTTCAATTTTTTATTATGAGGCAAATTTGAAAATGCATAATTGAGCTTCGAGGTTTGATTTGTTGGGGGATGCGCTGCGTTCGTTTGCCCATGTGCTGAGGGTGTCTGAGCAGTGCGCGATTGCGCATGCGCGCAACTTAGATGGAAGACTGCTCGTGCCCCTGACAAATATTTAATGAAGCGGCCCTGGTTCTATGCCTCAACTATATTTATAAAAATTGTGAGGGATGTGTAACAGCCCAAGACCGACATAAAACGTCTCTGAGCCATAGCCTGAACCTAACAGGAAGTCCACCATTACCTTTGAAATTTTACCTGACTTTCCATTGAAATGAAAATGAAAATGAAATTGAAATGAAAATCTTTTGGGAACTTAATTTCGTCTCCTTTTCCACCATTTAGAGCGGCCATATCTTATCGGACTCCACAACAGATTCGATCTGATGTACTTCAAACTTGGGCTGGTTCATCTAATGACATTGAAAATTAAGTTCCCAAAAGATTTTCTTTTCGTCAAACGCCGCTGCCCTTGGCACACATTTTTTGACTCGAAAACCAAGTTGCTTTGATGGCCTAAAAATGCTCACAAAAATAAGGAAACTCAGGTTATTTCCTCTTCAGAAAATGTTAAAAAGTGAGGTGTTTCTTTGTTCACTGTGAATGGAGGTACAACCGTTTTGTTTTCAAGCTATGTCCATGCACAGTTTATTTTTGATCATGCACAGCTATTTCGTGTGAGGAATAATTTCCCATTTCCCCATCTGTTAACAACCAGAACAAAGTAGGAGGTAAAACCTATGGCAAGTGCAAGAGTCATTTTCTATGTTTAGTTCTTAACTCACAAAAGAGTCTTAAAAGGGATTCACAGGCCCCCAGTTGACAATGATTGGCAACATCTCATGACTCAAACCCCCCAAAATTCAAAATCTCATTTTGGAGAAAATGAAGAAATCTTAAAAAGAGAACACAGATAACACAGCAGTATGCAAGTGTTGTTAATCCCAGGTTCCAATAAATTCTCAAGACTCGATACCCATACTAGGCTCCCATACTATAAGTCTATACAGTGAAACTCCTCTACAACGAAATGTTTGCAGCAAGACATTTTTCACAACAGGCTTTCACTGTAGCAAATTTGATCTCAGATGTAAGCACACACACACACACACACACACACACACACACACACACACACACAAAACGTATTTGGACTCTATTTTTATTCCAATAGTACATAAGTATGAGCACACACTTATTTGACACTTCATATTGTCAGTGTAGAAAGAAAAAAAGGGAAAGAAATTGCGAAATTTAGGATCAGTATTCACGTCCACTTACATCAATTTCTTGGAAAATGTATTTTATTTTGCTTGCTCCGACTTTCATTTTGATCACTTTTACCCTCTCTTCCAGCATCAGAGCTCTTCTTGGCTTAGCTGCTTGACATCCAAAGGTCCGTTTTGTTGCCATTTTAGCATTATAACGTCCACGCTCGTCTGAATCTAACAATAACAAATACTTCTGGACCCGGTGGCTTTTCTTTCTTTATTTTGCTTTCGCCATCTTTCATTTTGATCACTTTTACCCTCTCTTCCAGCATCAGAGCTCTTCTTGTCTTAGTCTCTCCACAAAAATGTAGAGGGTTGTTAAAAATGCCGACCACAAAGTTTTTTTTTTACGTAGAAATTCTCGGTCGATCGGGTTAACGGAAAAACACTACTTTTTTTTCCTCCGCCTTAGCATGATAACAAGTAAAGCATTCGAGGAAACGTTCGTTTATTTGAATGTCCGTCGAGCTATAAGCAATTTACTCTGAGCAGCTAATCGGATGCATTCCACTCTATCTTCTACGGATCGAGCTTCAGTATCTACACATACACAGACAGTGAGGTCCCACTTGGCCAATCGGAGGCCAGGATGATGCTCAGTAAGCCAATGGCAGAGCAGCTAGGTGTATGTTGCGTTCGGGAAATTCACAGCTGTGACCGAAATAAACTTCGTTCACTATGTAAACCAGTGTGGTGGTTGCTGTTGCCTTTTTTCGAACGAAGCTAGAGGTCGCTGTTGGATTAGACTTCGTTGTAGTGAATGTCTTCACGAGGCTGGAGCAGAGAAAACACCCTCCCACCAGCACAGCACCCCTGTCCTTCAGCAGCTCCACTGGCTACCTGTCCATTACCGCATCAATTACAAACTGCTCCTTCAAACATACATGGCCATCCACAACCTGGCCCCTCCCTACCTGTCCGAACTTCTTCAGGTTTATACCCCCACTCGCTCCCTCAGATCCTCATCCTCCCTCCGCCTGTCAGTGCCCCCTGCCCGCCTGAGCACCATGGGAGCCAGAGCCTTCAGTCGCGCTGCTCCTATGCTCTGGAACAGTCTACCTCCGGACCTCCAAAACTGTACAGCTCTCTCCACTTTCAAGTCCTGTTTAAAAACTCACCTGTTTAGGACTGCCTACAATACCTAATTATCCCACTTCCCATGCCTTGTGATTTTATGTCCTGTTTTTATATAATACGGCTCTTATCTATTTTTATATCGTATTTCCTCATTGTCTGTACAGTGTCCTTAGGTGGCATGAAAGGCGCTTTTAAATAAAATGAATTATTATTATTGTCATTATTAAAATGATTTCGTATAACGCAACAGGGTTTTTTCATCATATGGGGGGCAGGAGAATGGGAATGGTGTTAATGCATGAAGATTTTGTCACATTAGGGGGGATTTTCGCCTATGTAGGTTTCGTTCTAGAGGAGTTTCACTGTATTTGTTCAGTCTGCTGCAGTAGGCTGGCTCAGGGCCAACCGGTGGCATAAAAGTTCCTGTTCAGTAGCACGCATTGCAACACAGGAATTACCGTATTTTCACCACCATTCGGCGCACCGTATTGTTGGGCGCAGTCTCAGTAATGGGTGCTATTTCTGTGTTTGACACATGCACAAAACGCACTGTATTATTGGGCGCAGCCAGGCATGGTAAAACATACGCCACCTTAAACATACGGCATGCATGCACGCACGCTAAAAACACGTTTTTAAAAAGGCAACGGCAAAAACTTTGTCCGACCTACCGACCCTATGCTGAAATTTCATGTTACCGGAAACACACTATCTTTTTTGTTTGGCCTAATTGATTAATGTTTTATAAAGGACACTTTGAATATACTGTATAATCTAATGTAGCATGTAATGTATCAATTAACATATTTACTGATGATACACCTTTTATATACCATGAAGACTATAGTTAATCTTCTGCACAAACCTAATGTAGCATAAATTGGGTTTTGTTGTAGCTTCAATTATTAGTGGGTGCTTTGTAATGTTTGTGTTCTTTGAGCAGACTCAGGTGTGTGTAAGTTATTGATCAGTGCACACATATTTGGATGACATGAAGCTGGCATTAGACTGCACTCGCATTGGCAGATATCTGATATGCATTAGTTTTTTAATCTGGTGATACATCTGCAGCTGTTGTGAAAGTGTAATATGAAGGTGTATTGTACTCTATGGTGCATATCACAACTGTGACACAGCAGAAATAAATGGGGAGCATTCAGTAAAAACACAACAAATGACTATATATATATATATATATATATATATATATATATATATATATATATATATATATATATATATATATATATATTAGAGCTGTCAAACGATTAAAATATTTAATCTAATTAAAAACTCAACTGTCATAATTAACTCAAATTAACTAAAAATTAATCATGATTACTCACGTATTTTTTATCGTTTCTGAATTTCCTTTTATATTTTTTGTCCTATTTTCCTCCATTTTAATGCTCTCATCAACATGGAATCATGAATCAGTTTTCTATGTGCAAAATGCAAATATTTACTGAAATAACAATTTTGATTTTCAATTTTACATGAACATTTTTCACTTGGAGCAGTTATTCACACATTATCTCTCACACAATATTACTGTCCATCAACAACAGTGAAACAAATATTTTGTCACACAACAGCTGCTTGAACAGCTCTTTTTATGGAATCAAAACAGCACAATATAACATTATAAAGTGCATATCTAAGGTAAACTAGTACTCAGCCTATAATGGATTTAAGCAATGGTTGAATACTTCGTTTTTCTCAAATTTGCTTTGAACACAGCAGTCAGGCTATGCTGATTCTGTTGATCCTTCTTGCTCGGAAGTCTCTCTACGGTTTTGTGTCGATATCATTTCGGATGCTTGCAATGGAGGCTCTCACTGGCAATCCGTAGTGGAGTTGTTCATTTAATTCTGTTTTTCACGGCCCCCTGAATAGGGATTGTCGGTCAGCATGGAAGGATCTCTCGTTCTGTACTTTTTTGATCATTTATTGGAGCACTTTGCAGCAGAAGTAGTTGTAACAGAAGTATCAGAAGCAGGTAATAACTAGAGCTGTCAAACGATTAAAATTTTTAATCTAATTAAAACCTCAACTGTCATAATTAACTCAAATTAACTAAACATTAATCATGATTGCTCACTCATTTTTTATCGTTTCTGAATTTCCTTTTGTATTTTTTTGTCCTATTTTCCCCCATTTTAATGCTCTCATCAACATGGAATCATGAATCAGTTTTCTATGTGCAAAATGCAAATATTTACTGAAATAACAATTTTGATTTTCAATTTGACATGAACATTTTTCACTTGGAGCAGTTATTCACACATTATCTCTCACACAATATTACTGTCCATCAACAACAGTGAAAACAATATTTTGTCACACAACAGCTGCTTGAACAGCTCTTTTTAGGGAATCAAAACAGCGCAATATAACATTATAAAGTGCACATCTAAGGTAAACTAGTACTCAGCCTATAATGGATTTAAGCCATGGTTGCATACTTCGTTTTTCTCAAATTTGCTTTGAACACAGCAGTCAGGCTATGCTGATTCTGTTGGTCCTTCTTGCTCGGAAGTCTCTCTACGGTTTTGTGTCGACATCATTTCGGATTCTTGTAATGGAGGCTCTCGCTGGCAATCAGTAATGGTTGTTCAGTTAGGGATTGTCGGTCAGCATGGAAGGATCTCTCGTTCTGTACTTTTTGGATCATTTATTGGAGCACTTTGCAGCAGAAGTAGGAGTAGTAGTAGTTGTAACAGAAGTATCAGAAGCAGGTAATAACCTAAACTACACATAAATGCAGTAAAAAAAAAAAAATCTATCTTTCTGCATCGCAATGTAAATATGTATATAATTGACATTAATGAATACCTTTATCTAACAATACGTTTAATAAATAATGTAATCAACCCTGATTTCACTATGTATCATTATCGTCATCATTATTCATTGTTTTAAACGTAAGAAACCATTCAACACAAACATAAAGTCGAATCGAACAAAAGAACTACAAGTCCCAATACTCAATCCCGGAAGTGGAGCGCCGGCATGAACATATCAAGTCGAATCGAACAAAAGAACTACAAGTCCCAAAGGTCCAACCCGGAAGTGGAGCGCCGGCTGCAACGCAATTTACTTCTTTAAACGTCAGATTGCAGACGGACAAACATGACAACTATGCACAAATGAGCTAAATAAAGACACCCCTGTTCTAGCAACATTTTAGCCCACGCTGTTTAAATTGCTGATTGCTTCAGCAACTTTGTTCTTTGTCGTGTCATCCATTTTCTTCGCTTTGAAATGATCCATAGCCGTCTGTCTGAGACGAGGGGGGGCGGACTACCACGTCAGCGGTGTGCTTGGCCATTAATTAAGTGGTATTTCAGACTTGACGTGCTATGATGATAGCTCAGTTTACGACTGCAAAACATCCAGGTCATTTTGGTCTTGTCAGTGGAACAATCTGGCAATTTTTTAAAAGTAAACTTTCCATTCATAAACTATTTAAATATCCGTTTCGGTGTCTCGCTGCCGTGGCGGCAAAACAAACGTGCGTGGACTTGTGCAGCGCGCTTGATGTTTTGTTTCTGGTTTATTTATAGAGCAACGTCACATCCGCTGTGACGTCTGCCGCGTTAATCTCGCGAGAAAATTTTTGATCCCTATAAAATTCATTTAAATTAATGCCGATAAAAACACGCTAAACTGACAGCTCTAATATATATATATATATGCAGAGGTGCCGGGTTCAATTCCAGCTCCGGCCTCCCTGTGTGGAGTTTGCATGTTCTCCCCGGGCCTGCGTGGGTTTTCTCCGGGCACTCCGGTTTCCTCCCACATTCCAAAAACATGCATGGCAGGCTGATTGAACACTCTAAATTGTCCCTAGGTGTGAATGTGAGCGTGGTTGGTTGTTCGTCTCTGTGTGCCCTGCGATTGGCTGGCAACCGATTCAGGGTGTCCCCCGCCTACTGCCCGAAGACAGCTGGGATAGGCTCCAGCACCCCCCGCGACCCTAGTGAGGATCAAGCGGTTTGGAAAATGGATGGATGGATATATATATATATATATATATATATATATATATATATATATATATATATATATATATATATATATATATATATATATATATATATATATATATATATATATATATATATAAACTCCATCACCATCATATCAGGGGAAAAAATCTTAGCTCTGTATGCATGACGGATTATTGTGTGGCAATGAGACACGCAGCTTCTTCCCTCTAGCCATTAACTCCCTAAACAGTAACTGACGTAGTCACTCTTCTTGTACAACAAATACTGCTACTGGTCACTGCACCAACTGCACAACCGTCATATTGTACCACTGATCACTTTAGCTCTGCCTGATACTTTGCACATTGTCTCACAGTTTTCACTGGGTGGTACCACCGCACTACGGTTCACCTACATTACGTAATGTCCTTCCATACCTATTTGTCATGTCCTTGTTTATGATGATACTAATGCAGCGTGTTATACCGGAGACAAATTCCTTGTATCTTCTACATACTTGGCCAATAAAGATGATTCTGATTCTGATTCTGATGCGCACGTGGCTGACTCAGGGACATTGTTGAAGTTCGCTTGAGAGTATGTGTGCATGGTGTGGGGTCATAATTCAGCGTATGCTTCTATTAATGTCTGCGACTGGCTGTGGCCTGACAACTAAACCTCTGTGAGTCAGCTGGACACCTGCTAGCTTAGCTAGAGGAAGGGGACAGCAGTCTGGACAGCATGGCTAAGCTTAGCACAGTTACCATGTGTGCAGTGGCTGTATGGGTCACATGAGCAATGAGTCCAGAGAACACGAAACAATTGATAAATTTAGTGTCCACGTGCGTCGGTCTCACCGGGTCTCCTCAGTGGGGACTCTGCGGTGCTTTTTGCCTCGACGCCTGTGCTTCTTGGTTCCGGAGGCGGGGCTTGTCCGTGTTGCCGCGGCGGGGGCTGCTGGAAGAAGACATACGTGGTCAGCAAAACGGCAAGGAAACGAAAACGGCTTGAACATAACGTGACTTGTTTTTGTCATGTGGGAAGCCACCCATGTACAAAAAGTAAATGCCCTGCCCCGAACTACAATTGTTGCGAAAGAAACTCGCGCGCGCACTCGCATACGGTCTATAAGCAAATATGTGCACGCCTCCATGGGACACTCATGAAAGCTCACCTCAATCAAATGACGGTTTGATTTGGGGGTATAAGTCATGTCACTGTCAATGTATCGTCCTATTCCAACGGAACGTGTATTTTTGGAATGGTGCATATGGTTAGAATGTAGCACCGAGCATGTTGACCGGCGCATGACAACATTCGACGCACGAGTCAAAGCACGACACTGACCTCGGAACCGGCACAACGAACATTCTTTATACTTTACCTATGAGCATTGTGGCTTCCAAAAGCAAGCGCGTCAGCGGGGACTGTCCCGGCTGACTCTTAGCCTTTAGCCTTGTTAGCTCAACAGACTCGAGAGACAGTCCGGTTTTTCGACTGGTTCCTAGCGGCACCAAGTTAGAACCGCGTCAGGATCTCAGCTGATCCGTTCGGTGCGTCGTTATACCAGCTGATGGTCTGTTGTCAGCCTCGGTTAGCTCGCGGCACGCCGGGGTGAAAACAGCGTCTTTCCCCACTACCCGGTCAGAACCGACTCAGTGGCATATCTGTGGCAACACCTCTTGGGTTATTCTTGGTGTCTTACTCTCGATAAGAGCGTTCACAGCCCAGAACAGCTGCTGGCAGGCTGACACATGACACCCGGCTTGCTTGGGGCATGCGCACTGGCCACGAAGCAAAGCGTATACATAAAATAAAATTATAAATAGATAAAATAATAAAAGTAAATCAATAAATACTACCCGACGGCGTCTGGGATAGGCTCCAGCACGCCCGCGACCCTGGTGAGAATAAGCTGCTCAGATGGATGGAAATTCAACAGCAATATCTGGACAGCTTCGACGGATACGAGCACCAGAAAGTCATCCATCCATTTTTATACTGCTTATTCTGCGAAGGGTCGTGACGGAGCTAAAGCCCTCACATTGATCACGTATGCACATAATAGTAAAACGTATTCCGTTACAGACATTTTCAGACCTTTTTACACTGTCCTGGAAAAAACATGTTGATAAATAGCTAGGATATAATGTGTGGGTTCTGAATTTTTTTTAAAAATATGTCTTTGCAAGTGAATTAACCCTCATATTATGTTGAAAAAAAAATCACGTTGATTATGTTGTGGGTCATTTTGACCCGTACTGTAAAAATCCACACAAAATTGTCAAAAAACAGGTTACACCAGTAACAACTTTGTTTAAGATGATGTAAACATTCAGAAAAGAGACAGAAAACAGATTTTTAATCCCAACAATATATTTAAGAACTGTTTAGTTAAAGTTTTTCCATGTCACGGTTCTTTTTTTGCATTTAACTTTTCTGAGATTTTCAGTGTTTTATCTACAAAGTATTGCACTGGCAGTTGTATGTGTGCCGTCAGATTGTCAGCCCCCCTTTGGTGGAGTTGTAGTCCAGGATCATTTGTGGCTTCATGTCTTCTCTTGTGCTCAGAGATGCATCTGTGTGCATTGCGCTCATTACAAGAACATTTTTGTTTTTCTTTGAGCAGTATGAAACAACTGTTGCTTTCTCAGTGAAAACAAATACTGAGGAAAGCAAAGGTCTGCCCTGCATCTTCAGAATTTCACTGGGAATTTCTGTCTTATTTCTTCTGACTGTTGCCAACATAGTCAGCTTTCTCTCCTGAAATTCATCACCAAAGCCGTACATTGTAAACAAGTTATGACTTTGCAGTCCTTCACTCATCTTCAGCACCAAACGCATCATCTGATTCTTCTCAGATGCTCCTCCAGGTAGCTTTCCAGTATGCACTTGCATATTCCATACAAAACTAGATTTTGCATCACAGGCTGCCCACATTTTGATGCCATACTTGCTAGAAAGATCCTCTGTCTCTAAAATCTCTTCCTCTGCATCACTATCCCATTTCAAACTCTGTTATGAAGCTTCTTCAGCTGTAAATCCTCTGGAGCTCATTTTTGGTATGTTGGTGAAAGAAATGACACGAGAAGAGTGACGAGTCAAATGAGAGAAAGTTCCTGCTCCACACACACCTGGGTCTCTGGCAGTCGCTGAGCAGTCAAAACAAAGTACTGTTCATCAATTAAACATGTTTCTTTTGGATCTGAAAAGCCGCTTGCCCACATTAAAAGGCCTGGGTCAAAATGACCCGCAACATCACATTTGTATTCAAACTGTGCACAGACATCCCACGACACATCAGAGTGTCCAGATTTTACACACCAGTTCATGACCCTAGATGAGGAAAAGTCACTAAATTTCATGAAGAAAAAGAAAGGATATCCAGTACTTTGGTCAACGCAAAAACGGAAATGGGTCAAATTGACCCTTAACATAATATAAGGGTTAATGATTGCGACGTTTACGTACACTCCAATGCCAAGTTCAAATTTTTCAATGTAAACTTGGATTGGAAAAGAAAGTCTGGACAGTAACAGGAGAGGGCGCCATAATGTTACCCAACTTTACGGAACATTTAAATCCATTTTACAGTAATGCATCGCAACGCAATTGACTCTCTTCGTTTGTAAGGAAGGGGATGAGCGGTTGTGGAAATGGGTGGATTTTCTATTCTCATTCTATAGCGAATATTAGAGTGTGCAGCGTGTTGTGAGAGCAGCTGAGAAGATCATTGGGGTCTCTCTTCCCCCACTCGTGGACATCTACAACTCCCGTCTGACCCGCCAAGCCATCCAGATCGCAGGTGACCACACCCACCCATCTCACAGCCTCTTCGACCGGCTGCCGTCGGGGAGGAGAGACCTCGATGCCTCTCGTCTGTGCTAGAACCAGCAGGCTCAAGAACAGTTTCTTCCACCAGGCGGTCAGGAGACTCAACTCCCTCCCTGTTCTGCCCGCACTGCCCCCCCTCTACCTCTGCATCCTGCCACAGTCTGCAACCCTCCCTCAGCATCTGACATCCGATTATTGCACTTAAACAAAGCACTGCCTATTTTTGACCTGCAATAATCACAAGTGCCCTGTGGTTGTCTGTTGATTGCTATTTATTCTGCCCTGGTGGCACAAAGTAATTTCATCTGTGCTGTATGTTGCATGTAGAGTATATTTGACAATAAAACTTGACTTGATTTTCCATAGAAACCTTGCTACATACAGTTGTGTACAGTATCACTCTCTCTCTCTTTCTCTCGCTCAGTGCTGTAACAAAAAAGTTTGAATGCGAACTGAGCAGTGTGAATTGTAATCAATTGAATTGCTACATTTTATAATAAACAGTCCCGATTCGAACCCAATGTGTGCGGTATGTGTGTATGTATGTATGTACAGTAGATATATACCTGTATGTCCATTCATCAATTTTCTAATTTGCCTATCCTCGTAAGGGTCACGGGTGTGCTGGAGCCTCTTTGGGTAGGAGGCTAGGTATACCCTGAATTGGTTGCCAGTCAATAACTGATATAGACGAACAACAATTTATTCACTCCCTGCAACCCCTGAGCACAACTTGGAAATGAAGTCAGATAACTTTGACTCGATTGGCTTACTGGTCTTTTCACTAGGTTTTGTTTGCAAAAGAAGAAACACGGCTCTCCTACAGACATTGTTCAATGTGTCATGGAGCAAGTCCTGTTCAGAGTTTTACAGAGAGGTGGCGGAGCGGAAACGAGCAGGTTTTCTTGGCAAGTTGACCAAGGAGATTTGCCATTCTCATAAGTGAACAGGTTCATCCATCCATCCAACCTCCGATCCGCTTATCCTCACAAGGGTTGCGGAGGGTGCTGGAGCCTATCCCAGCCGCCTTTGGGCAGTAGGCGGGGGACACCCTGAATCGGTTGCCAGCCAATCGCAGGGCACACAGATACAACCATCCACGCTCACACGAGGGACAATTGAGAGTGTTCAGTCAGCCTGCCATGCATGTTTTTGGAATGTGGGAGGAAACCGGGGTACCCGAAGAAAACCCACGCAGGCCCAGGGTGAAAATGCAAACCCCACACAGGGAGGCCGGAGCTGGAATTGAACCTCTGCAGTGGGAGGTTGACGCGCTAACCACTGGACCAGCAGGCCGCTGAACAGATTTAATAACTCAAAATGATTCAACCTTCCCCATTCCACACACCACAGGATAATCACTCAGGCTTATGTTTAAAGACAGACAATTAGACCTTTTCCAACTTTGACCAGAAATTTGGGGGAAATAGTCATTGGTATTCAATTTGTAGGGTAATAATTAGAGGTTTGAGTATGTGTGACATCAGTTTAATAATGAGCATCATTTGGTTGTTGACAGAAAATCAGCAAAGTAAACAGATGATTCTTTTCATACATCAAAATGGGACCCCAAAAAAAAAAAAGATCAATCTAAAGCCATGGCTCACCTGGCAGGCTAATTTTGCATGCTAATCATGACAATACAGCTCCAGAAAATCAGGATGTCATCTGCTGAAAGACAAAAATGGTATACCGGCGCTAACAGGGTCCATTTCCTGTGTACGCAGTGTGCCGGTCTTCAACTTTCTGGCAGCTAATCACAATTCAAACGCAACTGGGCATTGACTTCCAGTCGCTAAAAAAAGGTCATAAAGCGAACCGAGCATTGACCTCTAGTCACTAACAAAGGTCATGAAGAGAGAGACACCAGCTCTTCTCAAGTGCCCAGTCGCACGGTCATGTACGTCTTCTCTTGGCTCCTCCGGGACTGGCAGGGTTGGACGACGACAGGAGCTTCTCAGCACCGCGACTCCTCTTCCTCTTTTCTGCTTCCTTCCCACCAGCTCCTCCTCCTCCTGTAGCTGCACCATCAACACCGCCCTTCTCCTTGTCACGGCTACCGCTCGTCCGCTCTGACATCTTGAGCGAGGAGTTACTTCCTGAAAGAAGGAGGTGATCAAAGATTATCTCTCCATCCACGTGTGTGTTGCTTCAGTCATCTTGTACCTTCTTCGTGCATTGCAGGCTGCTCCCGCTCCAGCTCCAGCTCCTCCTTGGGCTCCTCCTCCAAGCACAGCTTGCCTGAACCGATGGGGTCGTTTGGTTGGTTGATACATAAATTGTATTAATGACACAATCAACAAAAGACTAGTTTAGCCAATCATCTCCCACCTTCCTTCACTTCCTGGATGATGTCATCAGGCAGAAAGAAACTCTTCTCAGAGTTCGGAAAGGGCAAGATCTCCGACTCGTGCTGCATGCACAAACACACATTATATAGAGCGTAACACATTTTCACTGTGGGGAAAAAAAACATTAAAATAATCCAGTAAAATTCCAGTCTATGCAATGTTCATAATAACTGCCACCATGTTGGGGAATTGGGGAATTTTGTAAATCTTTTTCAACCTATTGACAATTGAGGACCGCACAAAAAATGTTTATGTAATGTTCAAATTGATGAATGTCATTGATTTCCCCCCCCGAAATATTCTCTCGTATTGAATTTGATTCCTGAAACACATTCCAAAAAAGATGGCATGGGGCAACTGACTCAGAAAGTTGAGGAGTGCTTTAAAAAATCTGTGTGGAACATTCCACATCTGAACACGCAAATTGGGAACAGGTGAACAGGTTTAAAAGGAGCATCCCCAAAAGTCTCAGTTCTTCACAAGTAAAGATTTGGGGGACGTTCACCATCTTGTGAACAATTAATTGCCTGAGCAATTAGTCAAACAGTTTAAGAATAATTTTCGACAAGACACTTGCAAGGATTTTGCCTATTAGCTGTCCCGACTCGTCTCCCATTGAAAATGTGTCATATTATGAAGCGCAAAATATGACACCCCGGAATGTTGAGCAAATGAGCTGTACATCAGGGAAAAATGCAAAAAAATTAAACCTACATTGTATTAGCAGAAAAATGTAAGTAAAACGAGACCAACGCCGTGACCGCTTGCACTGTACAGAAAAGTAGAGAGCAAAGAGAAGTACTGTATTGCAGTCGGAACAACAAAAAAATGCCATAGAGTGATCCCTCACTTATTGCGGTTAATGGAGACTGGGACTCTGCCGCGATAAGTGGAAAAACCGCGAGGTAGGGTTGGCTCCCCTCTACAAATTTTTGTGTATGGGACGAGCGACACTGGTGCGTCAGCACAGTGCCGAGAGCTCAGGAGTGAAACCCTGCATGTACTGTATTGCTTTAAGAAAGAATCACGTGACCTATACAGGAACTGAATCGTTTGAATGTGCCGCGCCAAAGTGTGTTTATAAGGAAACAAACTGTACCAACATGTCGTGGGTTTGTTGGCTGGAGTTTTGTGAAATTATGGATCGTTCTAAGAAGTTTTCCCAAATGCGGAATCATTTTGAAATGCGAAAATCTTTTTCTCCTTTGAGCATTGTTTACTGTTATATACAATTTTTTGTACGGTGGCGCATTGCAACCACTTTATCAGTTTATAAAGTGAATGACCCGTTATACATATGATAGTCAGTTAAAGAGCCTTACAGTTGCTTTATTCATTTTATCTTATAATTGCGAGATCCTCCATAATTGAAGTCCAACGCTGCCTATCAGAAGCAAACACACCCAGAAACCAAGACCCTTTACAATATTGGAAATTGAACCAGAAAACATATCCACATCTGCATCAACTTTCATTGAAAACTCTCTGCTCACCATCGACATCTGAACCATGTGAAAGAGTATTTTCTGAGGCTGGGGAGCTGGTGTCTAAGAGGAGAAGTCGCCTCGGAGCAAAGACACTCCAAAAACTTTTGTTCCGCAATAAAAATTCATAAAATAATCACTTTTTCGTCTTTTATTTCACATGATTTAACAAAACTTTTCTACGTACCGGTAAGTTAAAAATTGTAACTTAAATTTGCTATATTTTACATACCAACTCAGTTTAACATTTACACAAACAAGGAATTTCTTTACCTGCAGTGATTTTATAACTACTGCAGGAGTCACTATTGGCAGAGGTAAGATCGGGCCTAAAAAAATCCAGCCCGACCCGACCCAGCCCACAGGTATTAAAGCCCGACCCGGCCCGAGCCCGAAGCAAACCCGAAATTTCATATTTCATTTGTGAGGACTCGGGAGGAGGAGGGGTGATTTCTGTTAACAAATTAAAGCCTGCCTTTTGTAACGAAATCTAAGTTAAACACGACTGTATAAACATTTACATCTTTTATATTTCTGTTCCTGCAGAGGGGTACAATTTTCCATCATTGACAGATTTTGACGGAAAGTTGACGGAAAAATTTAAGGCCGCCCGTCATTTTGACGGGTTGAAAATTGGGCCATTAACCACAGCAGCAGTACGTCCTTAACTCATTCAGTACCAGCCAATTCTGGACTAAGTCTGAAAAGACGTTTAAAAACGTCTTTGGGAGTGAATGAGTTAAGAATCTAGCGCGGCACTTTGAGAGAAGCAGAGAGACACAGAAAAACAACGACGGGTGGATAATAGACAGAGACAAGAAGGAGTTCTTTGAATTGTCATCGCAAGAGTTTAGTATAGTACTGTGATGAGGCGACTTCTGTTTTTTTTTTTTTTGCAAACCACGCTCTCTCGTGGCCAAAACTATTCACAGCCTGGAAACGCCTCAGTGCACTAAAGATATATTTATTTTTAAAAAGTCAGCGAGAGAGAAGCCCGGCCCGACCTGAAACCGAAGCAATGATTGACATTTTAGGCCCAACCTGACCCGAATTTTGGGTCGGGTCGGGCTTAAGATCTTACCTCTAACTATTGGGTGATTAACACAGTGTCAATACAGTGCTGACACAGTTTGTGAAGTGTGTCGATACACTCCTTGAGGTATCATCGTCCCATCTAGAGGTAAGATCGGGCCGCCCGAACCCGAGCCTGACCCGATCCGAATTTCTAAAATGCTCAATCATTGCTTCGGGTTCGGGTCGGGTCGGGTTTCTCTCTCGTTAACTTTTTTTTTTTTCGAGGCCGTGAATTATTTTGGCCACGAGAGACCGTGGTTCGCAAAAAAATCCAGAAGTCGCCTCATCAAAACACGTACTGTACTAAACTCTTGCAATGACAATTCCTCCAGGACCTGAGTTTGACACCTATGTGCTAGAGAGTGACCACCCCGAAAATGTAAATCAACGATGAGTTCAATGACACTCAGAAAAGCAAACATTTAATGTTTGCCAAACACAAAATATCGCGAGAGTTTGCACCAATGTAAACGCTCTAAATTCATCTTTTCTTTTATTATTTATAATTTTGTCTGTGGTTTTATTGTTCTTGTTTTGATTGTAAAGCTTCCTTGAGTGTTTTGAAAGGCGCTTATAAATTAAATGTATTATTATTATTATTATTGCACAAAAATGTAGAAGGTTTGAAATAAATGCCGACCGTAAAGTTTTTTTTCGAGGTAGAATTTCTCGGTCGGTCGGGTTACCGGAAACACACTACTTTTTTTTCTGCGCCTTATATTAATTGTTACTTGGAATACAAATAAAAAAATGAGTAAATATGAATAAATCAACCTTCAATCTGCAAAATTAATGTTAATTATGTCATCTGAATGACATAATTAACAATGACTTGAAAGAATAAGTTCAAAATTGAATTCAGCATGTCCACTTACATAAATGTGTGAAAATCTGCCAAGCGATGTTGAAAAATAGTGAAATAACGTTTTTCTGCAATTTAATGGTGCTTTCTTTGAACCAGATAATTAGAGGGGCGAAATAACACAAAAGCATCCCCCCCCCCCCCCCCACCACGCAAAAAGCACAATTGATCCGGAAACTTTCACTGACTTTTGTAATCTGTCTGAAGTGGCCTTTTCCACCAGACTTTGCATTTTGGCAGATTGTCATTTCTGAAAAGACTTGTCACATTGCTACTCTTAGCAGTGTTTATTACTTCGACACTTTAAGTTTATGTGTGTTCATGCGTTTGTGCATCCTTACCAGTGCCTGCATGTCATACATGGTTCCCAGATGATCCCAGATGACCGAAGAGGAGATCTGGCGGCCGATGTTCTGACTAAACTTGTCTCGGATGCAGATCATGTGAAAGTGACGGTTCACTCCTGCGCATGCACACAAATGCACACAGAGACAATCAACTGAATGGAATACAGTAGATGATTTGTCTGCTGCCTTGAGGATGAAAAGTCAGCAATGATCAGAATTTAAATCATCTTTATTGGCCAAGTATGTAGAACACAGAAATAATTTGTCTCCGGTACTATAAGCTACACTAGTATTGTAATAAAAGAAACTACGACAAACGAAGACATGACATATAAGTATCGATAGACTTTCCATCATGTAAGGGTACCATTGTGCAGTAGTACCACCCACTGACAGCTGTGCGACAATGTGCAGAGTCATCAAGAAGAGCTAAAGTGATCAGTGGTACAATATGACGGTTGTGCAGTTGGTGCAGTTAATCAAGTGACCAGTGGCAGTATTTGTAGAACAACTTCTAAGTGCGCAATTGTACAGAAAGTCCTTGAGTAGTAGCTGTAAAAGTAGGTGGGCCAGCTATTAACTCCAAAAAACTTGTCGGTTTGCGTGTGCGAAAAAAGTCCGAGCGTAGACTCCCTAATGATAAGTCTTCTTATAGCAACCCGCATGCGCACATAACGTTATCTGTTGCGTCCCCCCAACACTGAAAACAAAACAAAAAATTAGAAGAAATACACTCACACACCAAAACACACATAGAGGCACAGTGAAATCGCGTTGATCACACAGTCAAGTCGTGTACGGTAACTTTAATGGTGAAACTATTTTTCGGTACCGTTAAAATGACGCCACGGAAACGACGCGCTACCGCTAACTATTGTTACTGTGGAATCCTCAGGCTTGCCGTAGTTTTTTTTTTTTGCCCTTCGGCGTCAACAACATTGAATCATGGCGGCGCCACGATCTCGAAAATAGTTTAAACGCGTCTTGTGTGTTGCAGTCGCATGCTCGCACCATAATATTAAGAAAATAGCATCCATTGATGCATCGAAAATATTCAGCGAACTATTTGACGAACACCACGGGCCGAGTATAAACCACGTGAAAATAGCACAGTGTCAATGTGCCAACGGTGAATTCTATGACATTGATGGTATGCATATATCAGTGTTTCAAGTTTTAAATACTTTACCTGACCTAAGATTGATTCGATTTAGCTGTAGAGAAATAAAACAAGAAACAGTGGCAAAAACAGAAAGTGTAGACGTATCCGATGTCATGATGAAAGCAGCACGTCCAGAAAAGGAGAAAACCGAAGAATTTCAGAAGAAAACTCCAAGGTAGGTGGGTCTACAACGTGTAACTAGACTTAAAGTTATACTACTAAATAAAAATGTGTCAAATATTTTTTTACAGGCAGGCCAATGGTTCTTTGACTAGGAAAGATGAGTTATTCAATGATATTGTCTGCGAGTTCAATGAAAAAAGACACCTAAGATTACCCAGTGGCACAGATGGCGCTTATGTTGTACAGGTAAAGATATAGCACATGACATGTTTAAAGCTCACAAACACTCAAATACTGGTGTATTCTAAATGTTTGTTTTTATGTATAAATATAACGCTCTCATGCGGCAGACCTGGGTTTGAATCCCAGTGTGTGTGTTACATTTGATTATATAAATATGTATGTATGTATACATATGTGTAAATATTCAATTTAATAATACAGTATTGAATATAAATATAAGGTATAAAGTGTATATATAAAACAATGTATATATAACACAATTTACACTTTTACCTCAAAGTGACTAATTGCAATTGTTCAACAATACCAACCCCTGCCTTCCATGGAAAAACAAAATTTTTAGCTGTTTAATAAGATCAATTTTTTGTGTTTTTCAGGTCATTTGCAATGCGCTGTGGTTTATAACCAATCATCATATGACTATAAATGAAGCCTCAAGGAAACAACTTGATGTTCTCTCAGTGCCAACCACATTTGATCAGTATGTCGACTACAAGAGAAAAAAACAGAAATGCAATCAACTATCAGCAGTCCCTCTGGAGAATTATGCACAGGCTTTGTATTCACTGACGGTAAAACCAATCATGTCCTTCTCAGATGACTTCAAAACACTGTGTCGTGATATCAAATCACTTGCTGATTGTTTGCATGCATACAGCCAATACCTAGAAAAGAAAAATGAGGTAGAAAAGAGTTGCCAGAGGAAAAGCCAGCCTGCAAGAACAGTCGGCAATGATTCGATTGTCGAGCACCGATGCAAAGGTACATTCAGTATATCTGAAAAATACCATATTCTCAATTGTGCAGTGTCAGCTTCGGAGATTGGTGAACCGGTTTTCTTTGATGAAGACTTACATCTACAGAAGCCGTTTGAGAATAACATGCAGCGCAGCAGATTTTTTGAAGAACTTCAACTTTCTGTTCCTGTCGACCTGCTGAAATATTGTCCAGGTGGATCCTATACAACAACATTGGTTGTTTGTAGGACTGAGGAGAAGAGAAGTCCAGATACAGCTCAGACGCATGCTATTCAATTAGCTGAAAAGGTTAAACACAAGTTACCTGAGTTTCACACTCGACACCAAAGACGGTTGTTCAAAGACAAGCTAAAAAATTTGGCTTGTGTTCAGCCAGGGGTGGCAGATCTTATATACAAAGAGCTAGCATTAGATGAATCCGCTGCAGCTCACCCTGAAACCCATCAAAGACTGAAGCTGATTTTCCTTGGAGAAAGGGGCCTCCTACAGGACCTTCGAAAACTAAATCCAGGTAGACCCACTGGAGCCTTTGATGTCTTCTTTGATAAACTCATTGAGGTTGTAGACAAAGTTTCTGCAGAAGATGAAAGTCGCCACAATGTTGGGCACTTATCTCAGTGGATTTCTCTGAAAGATATGATTAATGAAGCGAAGAAACTTTGTCCTGACAATACACCCATTCCGTCTAAAAGTTTAGTTCGACTGCAGTTCACACCGAGAAATCCTTACCTGCATTCTGCTCTAAATTTTACCTCGCGCATTCCAGTGCAGTATAAAGTACAGAGAAGGCAACTCCGAGCTCAACATGAGGATGACCACTATTGTGCTGCACAGTTCCTGTACCTAAAACACAAAGCTATTGATTTAAAAAATCATGGTGGTGCCTTGATATGCTCTGATGTAAAGGCAAAAGTTCCGTATGGTTCTCCAGGTGTTTTTGTTTCAACAGGGGTTCGTGTAGAAAAAACTATTGCCCCTGTCAACACAACCCTAGGAGCACTTGCGAATGACATGACAAACAGTAGTTTAACCCCATCGGTATACCTACAGTGTGAAGTGCCAGATACTCCTCACAAATCTTTTGTGCGAGGACAGGTCTCTGTCATTATCAATGACTCAGTGTTTCAAACCTCATCTCCTTTCCGGCACAGTGCAGCACTGGCCAAGATTCTTGATGGTAATGAAGTCAAAGTTCTCATGCAGTTTACGGATGGAGGCACAGATCATAGGAACACACTTGAATCTGTAAAGTGTGCTTCCATCTGCCTCTTCAAGGAACTGAACTTAGACATGCTGATACTTGCACGATGTGCTCCTGGCCATAGTTGGGTAAACCCAGCAGAGCGGGTAATGTCAATTTTAAACCTAGGACTTCAAAACTGTGCACTACAGCGTGAAGCGAGTGATGAAGATACAGAGAAAAGGCTGAGCAAGTGCAATAGTATGGCTGCTATTAGAACAGTGGCAGAGAGTGACCCCGACATAAGGATGAAGTGGAACGATGTTGTAACTCCAGTTCAATCTTTGGTCAAAGATCGGTTTCTTCGACTTAGCCTGAAAGACAACCCATTCCACGTAGAAGAACCAGTCACTGAGGAAACCATTACTCACCTCCAACGCCACCTCCATGAGTTGTTTCCAGGCCTTGATGTCTCTAAGCTAAGAAAGGACCATACTCAGAAAGTGGAAGCATACCAGTCATGGTTAGATAGACACTGCCGTCAGAGACATTACAATTTTCAAATTGTAAAATGTGAGGACAGAGACTGCTGTGGGGAACCAACAACACCATCTGAGCTCCTTACATGGCTGCCAGATCCTGTACTTCAGCCTGATGGTCAACATTTCAAAAGCTATGATGAAGTCAAGCTTGTAGACACGACAGAAGGGGACCGACCTAGTCTGAAGACTCCAAAGAAACCCCCCAAATCAACCCAGTCAGCTACTAAAAGAAAGTTACCTGTTGATCAAGGGCATGATATCTCCAGTGAAGCATCCACATTGAATGCCCATGCTGATGATAATGTTCAACACAATGTGCCCACGGTCACTGATGTTCACCGACAATTCATGAAGCTGCCCTATGTCAGCACAGACAGCTAGAACCACTGTCGAATGTGTGGAGTGCAGAAAGCCCGAGTCGTGTATAGTAGAAGTAAATTATCTGGATGTCAACTAATGCAGTTGGTATTGATGATCAGCGAGTCCGATTACACGTGTGGATCTGAGGTCACTCCACCTGATCATGCGCTGGCAAAAGTGGTCTGCATAAATACTGCCATCAACTGTGCAGTGCCAATTGAGATACCATATTACAGTTCCAAATTGTGGAGGATGGATATCTGCAGCAATTGTGGAAATGGAGATGCAGAAACTGATCCTGACCTAACCAAACGTTACAAAACTGTGTCACCATTATGTAGGGACTGTGTTAAAATGAAAATTGTGCCTGTTTGCCAGCGACCTTTTGGCAAGGTGGCAAAGCCGAAATAATTCTACTTCTTACCAGCAAGTTGTGTCTCGTGTGCCAAAGCGTTACTAACATGTTTTGAGTTCTGAAACAGAATGTTTTATGGTTATTTTGTTTACATTTTTGATGAAAAAAAAAGATTAAAATAAAAAAAAAGAACTTTGTCCTAACCACTGACCCTATGCTTGAATTTCATGTTACCTGAAACACACTATCTTTTTTGTTTGGCCTAATTTTAAGAAAATAGCATCCATTGATGTATTGGAAAAAAATCAGCAAACTATTTGATGAACACCACGTGTCGAGTAAAACATGTCCGCGCGCTCGTGACGCACTGCCCGCTAGTCATCATGGGAACCCATTTTTCTATTTTGACTGATATTCATAATCAAGAATTCTGAAACTCAAAAGTATAATGTTTCAAGGGTAAATGTTTGAAAACTATGCATTAACAATGAACATTATATCAGCAGCTGTGTACTCCAGGGTTTATTAAAAAAAATAAATGGTGCACTCATGTGGCATCATCAGAGTATTTTTTCCAATCTCACACTGCAAAGATTAATTTACTGGTAATCATTAATACAGGTAATTATTGATGTGGCTTGACATCCTCTTCCCAAGACGATGCATGTGTAATCGACTATCAATTTGACGAAATAATTTAACACACATCATCATTTGTTCTACCAACAGTTAACATTTAGCATTACTACACCTTGTGACGAATGTTTTATTCCTAAAGTTACCATGCTACAAACAGTAAATTATAGAATAACCAATACTTTTTCATAATATTTTTCACAGCGATTAGCCTACAAATCTAGTGACCAATTTGCCTCGTAATCGTGCCTCACGTCGTCCGTCTCTCGCTCTCGTGTTCTGTGCATACGTCACAGGTGAGTTTAGTGATACGCCCTTCGGACGATTCATACGAAAAATCAGACTGGCATTCCCATTTCTTAAATGTCGTAATTAGTAGACCTTTGTGTGTTTTTTTTCGCCGCCATCTCAAACTTTCATCCGCGTGATTCCTCAGTTTGCGGACTAAAATAGCAACCCGCATGCGCACCTAAGGTTATCTGTTGCGTCCCCCCCAACACTCAAAAGTAAATTAGAAGAAACATACACACCACAAACACACATAGAGGCACAGTGAAATCGCGTTGATCACGCAGTCAAGTCGTGTGCGGTGACTTTAATGGTGAAACTATTTTTCGGTACCGTTAAAATGACGCCATGGAAACGACACACTACCGGTAACTATTGTTACCGTGAAATCCTCTGGCTTGCCGTAGTTTTTTTTGTTTTGTTTATTTGTTTTCCTTCGGCGGCGAGCGGGCGTTTCAATGTCTCCTTGTTTTATGGTTATTTTGTTTACATTTTTGATGGGTGGGAGGGGGAGAATATTTAAAAAAAAAAAAAAAAAAACTTTGTCCGACCTACCAACCCTCTGCTGAAATGTCATGTTACCGGAAACACACTACTTTTTTTTCTACGCCTAAGCATGTTCGTGAGGAGCGTTTGTTCTTATGTTGGACATTTGGCGGTGATAGCGCCAGTACATAGATAGGCCAAAAAAGAAGGAGCAACTTATTTGTGTTACCATTTTTTAGCCCTCGATACCGAGCCGATACCGCACCAATATCACACCATGTGAAAGAACAAAATATAAGAGCATTTTTAACTGTAATCATAAAGCACTGCAAACTCCATTGAATACAAAATGATTCACCTTTAAAGTATCTGCAGGAACATACTGTACTAATTTCTATTGCTTTGCATATAGGTGAGAGTGAGAATGGGCGAGATACTCACATGAATATGCATTTGTAATTACGGTGGAACATTTGGACACCTAAAATATTTTATTCTGTTCTAATAGACCCCTACCGTTTGAACATTTGTACGCGGTGTGCAGCCTGAGGGCAGGCAGCCAAATGAGATAAAAGAGGCAAAACGCTGTTGTTGTTTTTTTTGGGGGGGGGGGGGCATATTTATCAAACATATTTTATTGTTCATTTCAATTCAAAGATTATTGCAGTTGGATGTATTTTAATTATGTTTGTTATATTTGTCTTCATATTATTATTTGTTTTCAAATCTCCCCTCCGTGAGCCGTCACCTTACCGTGGTGGAGGGGTTTGTGTGTCCCAATGATCCTAGGAGCTAAGTTGCCTGGGGCTTTATGCCCCGGGCAGGGTCACCCATGGCAAACAGGTCCTAGGTGAGGGACCAGACAAAGCGTGGCTCAAAAACTCCTTATGAAGAACAAAATAAATGGAACCCAGTTTCCCTTGCCCGGACGTGCGTCACCGGGGCCTCCCTCCGGAGCCAGGCCTGGGGGTGGGGCTCGTTGGCGAGCGCCTGGTGGCCGGGCCGGCGCCATGGGGCCCATGGGGCCGGGCTCAGCCCGAAGAGACAACGTGGCTCCCCCTTCTCATGGGCTCACCACCCATGGGAGGGGCCAAAGAGGTCGGGTGCGATGTGAGCTGGACGGCAGCCAAAGGCGGGGACCCTGGCGGTCCGATCCTCGGCTGCAGAAGCTAGCTCTAGGGACATGGAATGTCACCTCTCTTACAGGGAAGGAGCCGAGCTGATGTGCGAGGTAGAAAAGTTCCGACTGGATATAGTCGGACTTACCTCCACACACAGCCTGGGTTCTGGTACCAGTTCTCTTGAGAGGGGTTGGACTCTATTGCACTCTGGAGTTGCCCACAGTGAGAGGCGCAGAGCAGGTGTGGGCATACTCATTGCCCCCCGGCTCAGTGCCTGTACATTGGGGTTCACACCGGTAGACGAGAGGGTCGCCTCCCTCCGCCTTCGGGTGGGGGGACGGGTCCTGACTGTTGTTTGTGCATATGCACCCAATAGCAGTTCAGCGTACCCACCCTTTTTGGAGTCCTTGGAGGGTGTGCGTATGGTTTAAGTCAATCCGCGAGTGCTGGAGAGTACTCCCTGCTGGGGACTCCCTTGTTCTGCTGGGGGACTTCAATGCTCACGCGGGCAACGACAGTGAGACCTGGAGGGGCGTGATTGGGAGGAACGGCCCCCCCCGATCAGAACTCAAGTGGTGTTTTGTTATTGGACTTCTGCGCTCGTCACGGATTGTCCATAACGAACACCTTGTTCAAACATAAGGGTGTCCATATGTGCACTTGGCACCAGGACACCCTTGGCCGCAGTTCGATGATTGACTTTGTGGTTGTATCATCGGATTTGCGGCCGCATGTTTTGGACACTCGGGTGAAGAGAGGGGCGGAGCTGTCAACTGATCACCGCCTGGTGGTGAATAGGCTCCGATGGTGGGGGAAGATGCCGGTCCGTCCTGGCAGACCCAAACGTATTGTGAGGGTTTGTTGGGAGCGTCTGGCGGAATCCCCTGTCAGAAGGAGTTTCAACTCCCACCTCCGACAGAGCTTTTCCCATGTCCCGGGGGACGCGGGGGACATTGAGTCCGAATGGACCATGTTCCGTGCCTCTATTGTTGAGAGGGCCAATCTGAGTTGTGGCCGTAAGGTGGTTGGTGCCTGTCGTGGCGGCAACCCCCGTACTCGCTGGTGGACACCAGCAGTAAGGGATGATGTCAAGCTGAAGAAGGAGTCCTATCGGGCCTTTATGGCCTGTGGGACCCCAGAGGCAGCTGACGGGTATCGACTGGCCAAGCGGAATGCAGCTTCGGTGGTCGCCGAGGAAAAAACGTCTGAACGTGGGAGGAGTTCGGTGAGGCCATGGAAGCCGACTTCCGGACGGCTTCGAGGAAATTCTGGTCCACCATCGGACGTCTCAGGAGGGGGAAACAGTACACCACTAACACTGTGTACAGTGGAAGTGGGGCGCTGTTGACCTCGACTCGGGACGTTGTGAGCCGGTGGGCGGAGTACTTCGAAGACCTCCTCAACTCCACCAGCACGCCTTCTTTGGAGGAAGCAGAGTCTGGGGACTCTGAGGTGGGCTCTCCTATCTCTGTGGTCGAAGTCTCCGATGTGGTTAAAAAGCTCCTCGTTGGCAGGGCCCCAGGGGTGGATGAGATCCGCCTGGAGTTCCTCAAGGCTCTGGATGTTGTGGGGCTCTCCTGGTTGATACGCCTCTGCAACATTGCGTGGTCAGCGGGGAGAGTGCCTCTGGATTGGCAGACCAGGGTGGTGGTTCCTCTTTTTAAAAAGGGGGACCGGAGGGTGTGTTCCAACTACAGAGGGATCACACTCCTCAGCCTCCCTGGTAAGGTCTATTCAGGGGTGCTGGAGAGGAGGGTATGTCAGGAAGTCGAGCCTCAGCTTGAGTAGGAGCAGTGTGGATTTTGTCCCGGCCGTGGAACAGTGGACCAGCTCTGTTAATGATTCACCCTTAGGCGTAGAAAAAATAGTAGTGTGTTTCCGGTAACATGAAATTTCGGCATAGGGTCGGTAGGTCGGACAAATGTTTTTATTTTTTTAAATATTTTTGCCACGCCCCCATCATAAATGTTACCAAGATAACCATAAAACATAAAACAAGGAGACATTGAAACCCCCGCTCGCGTCGAAGGAAAACAAACAAACAAACAAACAAACAAAAACTATGGCAAGCCTGAGGATTTCACGTAATAATAGTTACCGGTAGCGTGTCGTTTCCGTGGCGTCATTTTACGGTACCGAAACATAGTTTAACCATTAAAGTCACCGCACACGACTTGACTGTGTGATCAACGCGATTTCACTGTGCCTCTGTGTGTTTGTGGTGTGTGGGTGTGTTTCTTCAAATTTACTTTCGTTTTGAGTGTTGGAGGGGGACGCAACAGATAGGTGCGTATGCGGGTTGCTATTTTAGTCCGCAAATTGAGGAATCGCGCGGATGAAAGTTTGAGATGGCGGCGAAAAAAACTCACAAAGGTCTACTAATTACGTCATTTAAGAAATGGCAATGCCAGTCTGATTTTTCGTATGAATCGTCCAAAGGGCGTATCACTAAACTCACCTGTGATGTATGCACAAAACACGAGAGCGAGAGACGGACGACGCGAGGCACGATTACATGGCAAATTGGTCATTAGATTTGTAGGCTAATCGCTGTGAAAAATATTATGAAAAAGTATTGGTTATTCTATAATTTACTGGTTGTAGCATGGTAACTTTATGAATAAAATATTCATCACAAGGTGTAGTAATGCTAGACTGCAACACACAAAACGCGGTCTAAACTATTTTCGGAGATCGCGGCTGCCGCCATGATTCAATGTTGTTGACACACGACGGCAAATGACGCGCATGCTCAACGTGAATATCGCGAGAGTTTGCACCGATGTAAACATCGTTCCTTTTATTATTTATAATTTTGTCTGTGGTTTTATTGTTCTTGTTTTGATCGTAAAGCGTCCTTGAGTGTTTTGAAAGGCGCATATAAATGAAATGTACTATTATTATTATTACACAAAAATGTAGAAGGTTTGAAAAAAATGCCGACCGGAACGTTTTTGTTCGAGGTAGAAATTCTCGGTCGGTCGGGTTACCGGAAACACACTACTTTTTTTTCTACGCCTTAGCAGGGTGTAGAGGCCGGAGCTGGAATCGAACCCGGTACCTCTGCACTGTGAAGCCGACGTGCTAACCACTGGACAAACCGGGCTGCCCCTTCGGAAGATGAATGAATGAATCAAAGTCCATCGACTCCCGTGCATGAATTAGTTTACAGATTACCGTAATGCACAGTATTGACAATCGCTGTGGCGGGTGCATTGACTTCAATTTTGCGAGTGGAGGCTCGGCTGACCGCAATAAAACAACGCTAGTAGGACAGCTGCCGGTCACGGCAATAATAACCACGGCCTTTTTATTACTATCATATAAAACAACAAATTAGGCACATTCGAGAATGTATGCGGTATTGTAAAAGACGAAATATAGACCTGACAAATGTCAACAACCACTGTAAAGAAATTGAGGGATTTTTAAAAACTATTTCAGGTTTAGATTTAATCATAAAAAATATTCACAAAAGTCGCACGTATCACAGCAATTATTTTGAATGCTAAAGATGCTGAACCATTAATTCTATATGATAAAAGGAAAACGAACAGTCAGAGGAGCTAAGATAACAACTAGCATTTCGTTTTACCGACAGGCTTGTGTCCGATCATGGCGTGGAAAAGGCACACCTCCACCTCGTGGCTCCACACCACTGACTCCTCGCCGGGGACCAAGTTCGCGTCCGGGGGCTTCTCGTCGGCTTGGTTCTGTGTCAGGTCGGCCTCCCCCATCGTCGAGACAACAGACTAGACTCCGCTAATTTGGTCGGATGTTTTGTTTGGTTTCGACCGGAAGTTGTGTCACCGTCTACTTCTTCTTCTAGTGTTTACTTTTAGTGCATTACCGCCACCTACTAAAATGAGATGCGAGTCAAGCAAGAGAACATAACACTCTGTAAGCAAAACTGTCCAGGTCTGCCAACTAGTGGTGAAGGGCGACATTACAACTTAAAATTACAATCGATACATATTAGTTATAAACTGCAAATTCGCAGATTAATTTCAATATGAATCCCCTCCCAACCACCCATTTAAAAAAAAATGTTTAATTGTTGTTCGTTTGTGAGCGCATAGCATAGTGGTGAAGCTTGATGACCCATCGGGTCTTGTGTGTGAATGTTCCCATGACTACATTTTACAGGAAATTACCGAACATCAGAGACACGACAACACAAACACTTGAGTCTGAGATGTCAAATTTATGCTTCTTTATGCGTTGCCAAACACCAAAAACATGCAGTCCTCAACCAAAGGGCGCTGAACACAAGCAAGATAATTATTCATACATTTCCCCCCTCTCAACATCAAATTTAAAAAAAAGGAAACTTGAGCAAATGAAGGATCAACAATGGAGAATGAACCGTTTAAACTTGAGGCAAATCCAGCACACTATGAGAGCAAATGTACCGTTCCAAACAATAAGCACTTCCCAAAAGTCCGTGAAGCAATCGGAACACAAAGCACAGAAACAACGAAAAAAAACCACTGATGTGAATTGCGGTTTTATTGTAAAATACCCATTGCACCTTCTCAGAACTCCCTTTATCTTACCCTAAGACACATAAAAACAAGAAGGATCTTAAGAAAACAAACAGAAAAAGATGCATGATGACATCCAACCCCAGTGCCATTCGCATTTAGATGCAGGTGCGCAGATGAGGGCGAGGGGCTTTTATAATGGGGTTTCAAGATCAAAAAGAATTATTTCACACAAAATGTGACAACAGTCCTTTGAAGGCAATTTTAGGATATTTATAACAATCTTCATATTGAATATATTTCTGCTGTGAGCCTATCTTTCTATGACAGGCTCAGACAAACTGTTTGGTTCGTCACTAATCATGAAGATAATAAAATAATTAGGGTGGAAAAGTCACATCCCAACCCTGTCTGCTTTTGTTGTTGTCTAAAGGATACATTAATAAGAATTAAAAGACAAAAGAATGCTCGTGTTAAATTTCTCAATCACCTCCAAAACAGAAATGGCCTTTTGAGTTCTGAATGCATCATCCAGGTCAAATATATGTTGTCGCCTCTACCCATCATCCGATTATGACCGTGCCCCTCGCTTGTGAGAAGTCCCTGCCCCCATCTGCTCATCCTTGAAACTTATTGATGGAAGAGGGCTCCGGGATCCCCGCCCTCCTGCAGACAATAAGGGTGCAGAATGCCAAGTGGTCGGAAGTGTTGGCAGGAAGCAGTTGAATGGGATGCGGTGGGAGGAGGCTGGCAGAATGTGGGTGTTTGCGAGGCAGGGGCACTCAGTGAATGTTATTGGTCTTTCTTCAGTGGTTCTGACGAGTCATCTTTAGCTAGCCCCTCATCCCCAATGGACTCCTCGTACCTGTAGGAGAACAGATGACGATGATGATGATGAGGCCGGACAGGAAGAAGACGTTAGCAGTAGCCGTCTGATGGCAAACGCCATATGGGGACAGTCAGTCTACGTGGCGGCGGCCTGTAAGCGACGCCGGTGGGAGGTGTCTGTCGCCATACAGGCAGCGTTCATGGAGGTAGAGAGGCTGGCGGGGGAGCCGCTGATGCTTGGGAAGGAAGTGAGCCTGGGAGAGGCTGGAAGGACACCCTTGGATGACTCATAGCTACGTGCTCCGAGGGGAGGGATGGTAAGGGGGGGAAGAGAAAGGGCCAAGAAGTAGGATTAAGACAATGTGAGGAAGGAGGAGAGAGACTGAAAGGATGACAGTGCTGAAAGAAAAACGTCGACAGGAGGTGGGAGCAAAGAACTGGTGTACCACGCAGTACTATTTTAGTATCTATCCGATATCTAGTAAACGCAGGTCCAGTAATGCCGATAAGGTAGATACATCATCCATTTGCCAATTTCCAATTAATTTTCATGTCCTTTAAGTGTTTTGAGGATGTTTGCTTTTTATATTGGTCAAACGGTAAATCCAGAACATCATTAGGATGCAGTTTTTTGCTAAATATAAAATTCTACCACGCCCCACACACCCCACACACATGTCGGGATTTTTTTCTTACCAAAGTGATAAGTGGAAAAGATTACTTTTTCCCCAGGCATTGTTTTGAAACAATCCAAACACGAAAAAAAGATTGCTCCCGTCATTGAACTTTTCTGTATTTTATGTTTGCTTAAAATGAAGAAGTTGTTCAAGATCAGCCCTTCACAACAAATATAAAACATTTAGGATAGAAAATGGTAACCTAGCTGTTCGCCTGTTGAACAAAATTGCAATGGTGTATATCGGCGCAAAACTGGAACTAGGCTGTCATCACACTACCTTCGATCAGATATTGATAACGACTTTGTATCGACTACTACTACTACTGCAGACAGGAGGAAGAGAAAGAAGAAGACAGGAAGTGGATGCAGTGCAGACATGAGGAATAATAATGATAGATGAAGACAAAGGAGGACAAGGAAGACAGGATGTGACTGCAAACAGTGCGGAGGAAGATGAAGACAGGAAGTGGATAAATACAGCAAAGAAGAAGATGAAAACATGGGCAGTGAAAGCACAAAAGGAGGAAGAGGATAGCGATGAAGACAGGGAGTGGAATCCAGAAAATGAGGAAAATGAATTGATGAAAAGTGGATGCAGACAGAAGAAAGATGAAGAGACAGCATGTGGATGCAGAAAAGCAGGGAGAAAAATGAAAACACACAGGGGATGAAGAGGAATTCACACAGAGTGGATGCAGACAGAGGAGGTAGACAAAGACACAGAAATGTCAGAGAGACGAGGAAGAGGAATGCACAGGACATGGATGCAGACCAACAAGAGGAAGATGGCGTGTGTTCAACGAAAGGCGTTGCCGTGACGGCAGCGGCGGCACGGATCGTATGACCTTCTTGCCCTGGCTACTCACCTGAACATCTCGGTAAGTTCTCCTTTGAAGAGTGCCACCACAACGGGGAAGCCCACACAGGCAGGCACTAGATAAAGTAGAGCGGGCTGACCAGGACACAAACGCATGTTAGTGAGTCTGAGTGGCGGGGGCGGGCAGAGAGAACTTGAGTGACCTTAAACAGCTCACCTGTGCATGTTTGAAGGTGTGCATAACGAAGATGGTGAGGCCCAGTCCGAAGATGTAGGCCAGGAAGCTGGACAAGAAATATGTCCTGCTGTTCTTCTTCAGGCTGCAGACAAAAAACAATAAAAAGTTGTACAAGAAGAAGGAAATGATCGGCAGAACAAGTAGAATCATACAAGAAGAACAAGTGGAAGGATTAGAGCAAGTAGTGAAAAACAAATTGGAGAGGTAAGGGAACAGATGGAAGAAATGTGAGTAAAAAACAGAAGTAGAGAGAAGGAGTGCACAAGAACAAGTAGTAAAACAAGAAGTTGAATAAGGATAAGAAGAAAATGTCAACACAAGTAGAAGTAGAATAAGTAGATTAGTGAAAAGAGGAAAAACAAGTGGAAAGAGGGTCACGTCGCAGAAGAACAGGTAAATTTAAAATAAGGCGTAGAAAAAAGTAGTGTGTTTCCGGTAACCCGACCGACCGAGAATTTCTACCTCGAAAAAAAACTTTACGGTCGGCATTTTTTTCAAACCTTCTACATTTTTGTGTAATAATAATAATACATTTCATTTATAAGCGCCTTTCAAAACACTCAAGGACGCTTTACAATCAAAACAAGAACAATAAAACCACAGACAAAATTATAAATAAAGGGAAAGATGAATTTAGAGCGCTTACATTGGTGCAAACTCTCGCGATATTCACGTTGCGTCCTTTGCCCTGTCGTCTGTCAACAACAATGAATCATGGCGGCGGCCACGATCTCCGACAACAGTTTAAACCGCGTTTTGTGTGTTGCAGTCGCATGCTCGCACCATAATATGAAGAAAATAGCATCCACTGCTGTATCGAAAAAATTCAACGAACTATTTGACAAACACCATGGGCCGTCTAGGACGCGGGACGCAGAGGTAACGAGATGGCTGTAACACCCAGCCGCCGGGTACTCAACTCTCTCGCCACCGAGCGGGGGTTTCAATCAGTGGCGATTGCTCTCGGACTGCAAGGGAAGCTCGGCTTCCCCTAAAATGTCAAAAAATAAGTGATCAAATATATGAATGTAAATTTCATTGTGTGTCCATGTCATTGACTAAATATGCGCTACAACGTGCTCAACTTTTGCTCCGAATCAGCTTCTTCTTACTGGTTACGACGCGACTCCCTTCTCATTCATCCCGCAGCTTCGCTGTGCTTTAAACGGTAGTGAGTTCAGGGTAGGTTGTCCCAATACGTTGAACGGAGACAAGTCATTGGATACAAACTGGTTTTTGTCCTGCCCACGGACGCTCATCGTCTCTGGGACTGGATGGCAGTGGGAGGGTACCGGATGCCAGGCTTTTCTGCATCCGATTGGATGATCTGTCTGAGCCTGTGTGCCAGTTCGATTGACATTGACATGAGCCAGTCACCAAGCTTTTAGTGTAGGCGTCCGTGCGAGCACTTTTTCAACTCGCATTCTGTTCCGAGTTGAGCTGGAGACTTCTCCTAATCATTTTAGCGACACTCTTTGTTGTAAACAAACAACTGGCGACAAATTAATCTTTTATTTCTGGTGGGTTTTATTGTAGTTCCTATAGTTGTAGGACACGAATTAATTACCGGGAAAAGATGCCTTGTTGGTATGACAGGGTCACGGATCATTTTCTTGAAAAGGAACGGAGCTAGAGTAGATATAAACGGACACATTTTATGATGTCGACCAAAATTGAGCTTCCCCTCTTTGACAGACAAGCATCCGGCACTGGTTTCAATCCTTGTTTTATGTTTTATGGTTATTTTGTTTACATTTTTGATGGGGGAGGGAGGGAGATAAAAAATATTTTAAAAAAAAAATGTCCGACCTACCGACCCTATGCTGAAATTTCATGTTACCGGAAACACAATACTTATTTTTCTACGCCTAAGTAGAGGTCGGAGAACAGACAGGGAGTGAGTCGAAAGCAAAGGACAAACAAGAAGAAGTCCACATTTTACAATCGTTACACGCATATGACGTACGATAAACAGAGGAAGAGAACCAAAAATAAGTACAACAAGTATAAGCACAAGAACAAGTCGAAGTAGAGAAACAAATACAAGTCAAATAAGTGGCAAAAGAACCAGTGGAAGAATGACCAGAAGGAGTAGCAAGAGGAAGGATGAATACAACAAGAAGAATAGCAATGAGAAGAAAAATGAGAAAAGAGCACCAAAAAAAAAAGTACAAGACATATCATATATCAATCAGTATGCAGGCTCACCTGACGTCAAACCGCAGCAGCAGCGCAATGAAGATACCCGGGATCACAATGTCACCGAGACCCAGCATCGCAAAGTTGCTGGCATCCAGACCTTTCTCTAATAAGTCTTGAGGAAAAACCACTGGCAGGGAGAGACAGTGAGGACGTCAAGACATCAATCTCGCTCTCTTTGAGTAATAATCCTATTGGAGGCGTTCCAACAAATTGGACCAACTGAGTAACGCCCATGCATGTGATGAGAAAAAAAGTCTTGTTATCAAACACAACCGATACTCACGTTTAATTGGCGCCTCAAAAGACTTGGCGACGGTCACCATGACATTGGTCCCAAATACCTGAAAGACATCAAGCGTGAGTGTCGGCACCAGTATTACGTTTATTCATTTTAGGTGAGGGTCGGCCCTTACCCAGAAGATATCGTAGACAAACAGTCCACCTAGCAGGATGCATCCGGTACTGACATTGTTCAGGTGCAGAAGTTCCACCCCGTTGAGGGCAAACGCCAGGCCAAAGAGATTGTTGGCAATCCAATGCTGTGCGGCCACAACAACGCCGGTGTGTTATTGGCCGCTCCGATGTAAAAGACGATTGGCTTCGAGTGTCTTATCACGCCGACCGCAACGTGCAATACCTTTTTGAGAACGTACCAGACGCCAACCACCCCGCTGGCAAGCAGACACACCAGGTTGTTGGTGTCAAACTCGTAGTTAATGATCTCTAAAGAGACAAAACAAAACAACAATCGGCGCGTTCAGGCGAGTGGATGAGGAGGAACACGTTTTCTTGGACCCACCTTCTTTGTTCTCCCCAGTGCCCTGCGTGAAGAGCAGCTGGTACTGCTTGTTTGGCACAGAAGAGGGAATGACTCTGGACAGAAGAGGACTTTTGGACATCAAGAAAAAGAAGAAGAAGGGTTAACCCATGTTAGCCTCCAACCGGGCGCCGCTCAATGTGCAAAGCTGTGCAAATTACCTTAACGTGTGGGACAGCGCCAGCACGCCAAGCACAAAGAAGTAGACCGACAGCAGCAGGTTTATGTATGCTTGAGAAAACACCTGCAATAGCACCGCACCAAACGTTATGTTAAACATGCTGCATCCCTTAACTGCTAAACACGCTGACAGTGTCGTGAGATTCACCAGCTAATACGTAATCGCAAGTTTGCTGCTAAGTACGTGCTATTGTTGACTGCTACGTTCAACAGCTAGTGCCACTAAATACACCGATCTAGTCACCAGTTGAATGCTTCCTTGCCTTGAGTCGAGACTTGCACCTCTGTAAATCACAGTTACAGTCTCTAATTTCCAACAACTTCTGAGTATTGTGGCAGAGCAGGTTATCGTGTATATTATTTGTACCATTTTAAAATCAACCAGGTCATAACATTTCAGCGTGTTCACCGTATTTTCGGCACGATAAGGCGTTTTGGAGTATATGGCGCACCTTCAATGAATGGCCTATTTTAAAACTGGTTTCATGTGTAGGGCGCACCGCTTTATAACGCGCATAGAATAGAAGCAACAATCACGTGGCCGTGGTTGCGTTGTGCAGCCACTAGATGGAGCTATGCTAAAGGGAATACAGTAAACATTCCCATCTCCGGAATTCTATGAAAAGGAATTTCATTCACCCGGAATAAAAACCTATGCATTAACATTTTGACTACGATATTACATGTTATCGGAACTTATGTTTACTGTACAATACAATACAGGTTGATTAATGTAGCGCTTTCACAACCGCTGCCGCTCAACAAAGCGCTTTAAAGAACATTTAAAATACTACATCCAAGAAATCTGAATATTGATTCATATGTAAGGCGCATCGGATTATAAGGTGCGCTGTCTGCTTTTGAGAAAATTGAATGCTTTTAGGTGCACCTTACAATGCAGAAAATATGTCAGTTGGATAAATGTGCATATGTTGGTTCAGCGTATTTTGATCGATTAACAATTCAAATAGCTGTTTTTTTGTCATTTGAAAACAGGGAGAGTATTTGTTTGATCGGCGGCTCCCCATATTTCCACACAAGCGGTCAGGCATGGTCATCCTAATGAACAATAAACGTGTATGTAGTAGGTTCTACCGCTAGCTGCCAAGTGTTTCTTAGCCATTTACAACACAATGAATACGTTGAGTCAAGTGTAAGGAAGAACGTGCAAGATGACCTTGAAGAAAAGGTAGAGTCCAAAGAGAGTACAACTGGCAATGATTGGGAATCTGGCAGCATCCCGGCTGGTGATGGTCTCCGGCATGTCCGAAGTGTTCTGCAGACAGCAGCAGGGGTACTTTTAACACTTCGGTTAGTTTTGTTCGTCAAACCTTTGAATGTGATGAACCACGTATGTCTGCTGCAACTCTTCACAAAGGACACAGACGTCAAGAAAGACACAATCATAGGTCAATAAACATGAGTGTTTATATGACTGAAAAAAGGGAAAACGAGCAGGCAGCAGAGTTGAGCCCTGTACAAAAAGTTGGGGATATTTGGCTTTCCGGTGAAATTAATCAAAGTATGTACGTTTTCATGCTTACAAACAGCATCTTTCATACTCACTCGGATGCCTGACTCGTACGCTTTTTCTCCTAGCTCCTACAGACAAGACAAAAGTAAACGGACAAGACAGGAAGAAAGAAGCAGGATCAGGACTGAATGCAATTAGTCATGCAGAGGGAAAAGCACACAATTGAATGTTCATAAATGAGCAAAGGAGAAAGAACGATAGAGAAACAAAGCCACAGTAAATTTGATTCTTTTCCACTTTCTCACCTTCAGAAATGTGGCACAGGCCATTTCCATGGTTTGCGTTATCTCTCACTTACTCTTTGCCAATGGAATAAAAGGTAAACCGACCGTTGATGAAAGAAGACATTTTCTATCAATATCAAAGCAAAGTCAGCGGTAAACATCAGTGTGGCAGTTTATTTAGTTTTTAACGTGAACATCTGATGTCAACTCAACTCAACTGTATTTATAGAGCACTTTCAAACTGCCATCGCTGCATACGAAGTGCTGTACATAGAGCAATTTAACATATACAACAAACAGTAAAGCAAATCGGTAATAAAGACGGTAGAAAGCACCGAACAGCAAAACCAAGAACAAATCTCAGTCATGCTGAGTCAAATGCCAAAGAATACAAGTGAGTTTTGAGGCAGGTTTTGAAGATGGGCAGCGAGGAGGCTTGACGAATGTTCAGTGGTAGGTCATTCCAGAGAGAGGGACCAGCAACAGAAAAGGCTCGATCCCCTCTGAGCCTCAGTTTAGTTCTTGGTACTTCTAATAATGTCTGGTCCGCAGACCTGAGGCGCCTCAGGTCTGCAGGTGTGTATGGGTGGATGAGGTCAGAGAGGTAAGGTGGCGCGAGGTCAAAGTTACTTTATATTGCTTGTATACAAATAGATTTGGGTTTGAAGTTTTCTTCCGATTTCTGAAAATGTGTCTATCTGCAATTTGTGAAGAGTAAATATATGAGCTGAAGTAAAGTAGATTGTGACATGAAAGCTGATACTTGTAAGCAACGCATGAGGTCTGTTTGGAATGTAACCATAACGGCAATATCGCAATATTAACATTGTGACAAAATTGTTTTTATGTTACGATATCAAAAGCAGCATTTTGAGTCTGGAAAAAAAATAAATAAAAATTACTCTTCGCCCGCTTCAGCCGAACACAGCATTGTGAGCTACACAAACCACGATGCTTTGCGCCGCTCATTGAATAGAAAGACAATGACATTAAAATAACTGACCAAGCCTATTTGTCACTGCTGTCATGCGCAAACACAATGTTTTTTTTTTTTGGGTGAAATACTATGAGCTTTATTTTTTAACAGTATTGTGAGCTTTTTTATAACGCCAACCTTGCCACTATATCGTGACAATTATCGGATTGTGAGGTTCATATTGTGATTCAGTAATCCCATATCGTGACGCTTGGATATCGTTGCATTCCGACTAATAAGAGGAGTTCCTCATCCAGTTTTGTGGTCCTCGAGGACCAGCTCGAGGACCGGAGGTCGGTCCTTGGTCCTTGGCCTTGGGAGTCAAGTCCTTGGCCTTGGCCTCGGATTGCCGGTCCTCGGACACAATGAGGGATTAGAGCCTCTAATCCCTCGTCCACAGGTATAAAGTGGGTCTGAGGACCGCAAAAATCACGATCAAATTAATTCCATCCAGGGAAACCCATGTAGATGGATTTATCTGACGTTTTAAGAGGGGCGGGGCTGCCACCTACAGGTACCAGGTAGCGCAACGTATAAAGAGCGGCATCACAGTTAGTTTCAATCACGGGTCGTTCCGTTCGCGATCGGCAGTTTAAATAGCGTGTGAAGTCTTTCTGTAACAGTGGTGTCTTTTATATAGTTATTTTTGCACAGTCATCACGTTTGTGCAGTGGCACTAGAATGTTTGTTTGAACCAAGTTATTTGCGTTACAGCTGGAGTCAATAATGCCGGCACTTCACTTCAGTAAGTTTGGAGTCCTTTTGCTCGATTCCAGTTATGTTTGCTGAATACTTTCTCATGTTTGGAATAATGAATATTGATAATACATAGTTTAAAATCATGGTTGATTTAATTATTATTATTATTGTGAAGTTGAAGGTATTAAATTATTAATGTAGTATTAGTGGTAGTGGTAATAATAGTAGTACTCCGAGAATGTTTAGAGATCAGCCATCTCGTTACCTCTGCGTCCCGCGTCCTAGACGCATAATTTTCCCACGGGACGCACAGTTCCAAATAATGTGCGTTTTTGGGACGCAAGGAAATTTCTCAGTCAAAACAAACAAACAAACAAACAAAAAAACTACGGCAAGCCTGAGGATTTCACGGTAACAATCGTTACCGGTAGCGTGTCGTTTCCGTGGCGTCATTTTCACGATACCGAAAAATAGTTTCACCATTCAAGTCACCGCACACGACTTGACTGTGTGATCAACACGATTTCACTGCGCCTGTGAGTGTGTTTCTTCTAATTTTTTGTTTTGTTTTCAGTGTTGGGGGACGCAACAGATAACGTTATGTGCGCATGCGGGTTGCTATTTTAGTCCGCAAACTGAGGAATCGCGCGGATGAGAGTTTGAGATGGCGGCGAAAAAAACTCACAAAAGTCTACTAATTACGACATTTAAGAAATGGGAATGCCAGTCTGATTTATCATATGAATCGTCCAAAGGGCGTATCACTAAACTCACCTGTGACGTATGCACAGAACACGAGAGCGAGATACGACGAGAGGCACGATTATGAGGCAAGTTGGTCATTAGATTTGTAGTCTAATCGCTGTGAAAAATATTAGGCGTAGAAAAATAAGTAGTGTGTTTCCGGTAACATGAAATTTCAGCATAGGGTCGGTAGGTCGGACAAAGTTTTTTTTTTTAAATCTTTTTTTCTCCCTCCCTCCCCCATCAAAAACGTAGACATTGAAACCAGTGCCGGATGCTCGTCTGTCAAAGAGGGGAAGCTCAATTTTGGTCGACATCATAAAATGTGTCCGTTTATTTATACGTGAATTCTACTCTAGCTCCGTACCTTGTCATACCAACAAGCCGTCTTTTCCCGGTACTTAATTAGTGTCCTACAACTATAGGAACTACAATAAAACCCACCAGAAATAAAAGATTAATTTGTTGCTAGTTGTTTGTTTACAACAAAGAGTGTCGCTAAAATGATTAGGAGAAGTCTCCAGCTCAACTTGGAACAGAATGCGAGTTGAAAAAAATGCTCGCACGGACGCCTACACTAAAAGCTCGGTGATTGGCTCATTTCAATGTCAATCACTTAAAGCTTGGTGATTGGCTCATTTCAATGTCAATCGAACTGGCATGGCACACAGGCTCAGGCAGATCATCCAATCTGATGCAGAAAAGCCTGGCGTCCGGTACCCTCCCACTGCCATCCAGTCCCATAGACGCCGAGCCTCCGTGGGCGGGACAAAAACCAGCTTGTATCCAATGAGTCGTCTCCGTCAACGCATTGGGACAACCTACCCTGAACTCACTACCGTTTAAAGCAAAGCGAAGCTGCGGGATGAATGAGAAGGGAGTCGCGTCGTAACCAGTAAGAAGAAGCTGATTCGGAGCAAAAGTTGAGCACGTTGTAGCGCATATTTAGTCAATGACATGTACACACAATGAAATTTACATTCATATATTTGATCACATATTTTTTGACATTTTAGGGGAAGCCGAGCTTCCTTGCAGTCCGAGCAATCGCCACTGATTGAAACCCCCGCTCGGCGGCGAGAGAGTTGGGTACCCAGCGGCTGGGTGTTAGAGCCATCTCGTTACCTCTGCGTCCCGCGTCCGAGACGGCCCGTGGTGGTCGTGGCCCGGCCTGGACTAGGGTGCCGTAAGACTAAGGCAGACGGGGGGTCGACGTCGACGAGCGCGCGGACGCGCGGGTCGGCGGCCGGGGGAACGCCGACGGGCGCCTGACCGGGGGTAGTGACGGGGGACGTGCGGGTTGCGGAGGTGGCGCGAAGCGCACCGACCGACCCCGCGCCCGACACCGTCCCCCTCCCCCCGCCGCTCCGCGGCCGGCGCCGCCTATTTGGGTTTCGCTCTCGCTCCGGGCTCGGGAGGCCGGGGTGCGCCGCCGCCGCCGGCCTCATGGGGTCGGGCCACGGGGGCGAACGTCGCCGCCGTCGCCTCGTTGAATCTTTTCGATACAGCGGTGGATGCTATTTTCTTAATATTATGGTGTGAGCATGCGACTGCAACACACAAAACGCGGTTTAAACTGTTGTCGGAGATCGTGGCCGCCGCCATGATTCAATGTTGTTGACAGACGACAGGGCAAACGACGCAACGTGAATATCTCGAGTTTGCACCAATGTAAATTCATCTTCCTTTCATTATTTATAATTTTGTCTGTGGTTTTATTGTTCTTGTTTTGATTGTAAAGCGTCCTTGAGTGTTTTGAAAGGCGCGTATAAATGAAATGTACTATTATTATTATTATTACACAAAAATGTAGAAGGTTTTAAAAAAAATGCCGACCGTAAAGTTTTTTTTCGAGGTAGAAATTCTCGGTCGGTCGGGTTACCGGAAACACACTACTTTTTTTTCTACACCTTATGAAACAGTATTGGTTATTCTAAAATTTACTGGTTGTAGCATGCTAACTTTATGAATATAACATTCGTCACAAGGCGTAGTAATGCTAATGTTAACTGTTGGTAGAACTAACGATGATGTGTGTTAAATTCTTTCGTCAAATTGATAGTAGATTACACATGCATCGTCTTGGGAAGAGGATGTCAAGCCACATCAATACTTACCTGTATTAATGATTACCAGTAAATTAATCTTTGCAGTGTGAGATTGGAAAAAGTACTCTGATGATGCCACATGAGTACACCAGTTTTTGATCCATTTATTTTTTGAAATAAACCTGGAGTACACAGCTGCTGATGTAATGTTCATTGTTAATGCATAGTTTGCAAACATTTACCCTTGAAACATTATACTTTTGAGTTTCAGAATTCTTGATTATGAATATCAGTCCAAATAGAAAAATGGGTTCCCATGATGAACGTTTTCGGAACCCAACATTAGTTATCGTGGTTTCCCATTGGGTAATCCGACTGAACCGAAAAACGGTTACCATGAATTTCCAAAATCCTCAGGCCTGCAACTGAATTATTTAAATTTTTGCAGCATTTGTTTCTAATTATATGTATATGTTGTTGTTTGTGTTATTATCATATGCAATTGAATAAGTAGACCGTTTCAGAATTCGAAATTTGGGACTCTCTCAATGCATAATGGGACTCATATTTTTCTGATCAGCGAGTCCGGACTCGCTGCCGGTAAACTGTAAAATTATCACTGAGAGATTATCGCTTTTTCTGGAATCAGTGATTGACTTCTATGCAACTATACTACACTATACTAACTTTTGGAACAATGAACCTAAAGAAATTACGAACCATGCATTGAATGATTCGTTTTAAAATTTGTGATCTTAACTTTGAACTAGCTAGTGTAGAACATGAACTTCCCCAACACTGTTGGGGACATTCAGCTCTTCCTCGGCGAACACTCAAAGCAGCCAATCTCTACCAGATGACGAGAAAACTGTGTTTTCGAATGCAGCAACCGCGTCTTCGACAACTTTAAATGTGATCTTGCGTCGATCACCACGCTCTCTCTCGACCAAGTTCTCGCGCGATCCAGGTAAAAAACGCCGGTCACGGCAAAATAACCACTACGTGTGCAACGAGATGACGTCAACAGTCGTCATACAATTCAACGAGCCCGAAACAACGTTAACACACGTAAAAACAACACGAGCTGATACTTCAACAACGGTTAACATATTAATTACATAGGCTGCATTAGGAATCACATATTGTGATATGAGATAGCTTCCCTGGTCGAGAGCTAGCTCGATGGTGCGCGCTGCTAGTGCCTGCTAACGACAGTCTTACCTTGGACTTCGAGCAGGCCACGGAGCGCAGAGCCCCGAAAAAGATGGGCACCAGAGCCATGAGCACCAGGCTGCCGTACGCCAGTGCCGTGCCCTCTGGCGTGGCCACGAACTTGGCGGTCGCGTTGAGCGCGTCCGTCCCGTTGGAGTCAGTGGCGTTCAAGGCTTCCATGAGCGCGGCGGCGGTCTCCGGAGCCAAGGCGCTTGCTTTTTCCACCTCAGACATATCTCGCCGGGGATCGCAGCTGTTAAGGCAGGGGAGGTGGATGGCGCTGAAAGTGGGTCGAAAACAGGTCGAGAAACGGAGAACGAAGCCGGAATCGTACGCGTGTCATTCGTGGAATAAACGCGAGCCAGCCGGTAAACCACTAAAGCCACGTTTCTTAAAGCAAAGATCCACCACGAAGGAAGACCTCTCACTCTGATGCTATTATTGTTATTATTTCTTCTTCTTCTTCTTCTTCTTCTTCTTCTTCTTCTTCTTCTTCTTCTTCTTCTTCTTCTTCTTCTTCTTCTTCTTCTTCTTCTTCTTCTTCTTCTTCTTCTTCTTCTTCTTCTTTTTCTTTTTCTTTTTCTTTTTCTTTTTCTTCTTCTTCTTCTTCTTCTTCTTCTTCTTCTTCTTCTTCTTCTTCTTCTTCTTCTTCTTCTTCTTCTTCTTCTTCTTCTTCTTCTTCTTCTTCTTCTTCTTCTTCTTCTTCTTCTTCTTCTTCTTCTTCTTCTTCTTCTTCTTCTTCTTTTTTACTTTTACATAATGGCGTTTGGCAAATGTCTTGTGGTGCATTACCGCTACCTTCTGAAATGGAGTGTGGGTCTGGATAATCGAATCCCATCATGACCTCCAACTTAAAGATAACTTACTGGTCTTATAGTCACAATGTCTTCTGTATTCAAAGCCACTTTCTGACCCCTCCGCTCATCAACCAGCTTCCTGACTATACTGTACTTGAAACAAGATTCTCTAGATCTTGATGACCCATTTTGAATACTCAGCAACGCAAAGGAGGAACCTGAGGCTACTCCCACACTCTGTGCTCTATTATGCTGGACCCAAGAAGGTGTTACAAGAATAACAACTCATTCTGCTGTATATACAGCTAGATTATTACTTAACTTTTCTCTTCTATTGATGAGAATTTGGAATAATAAATGCAATACCCACTTGATCTTCAGATTTTGATGCCTTGGAATACAGTACAATACTGTCACCATAATTATCTCCAATATGTCCTTCCACGATGGATCAGTTAATTCCACCTGATCTGATCTTGAGGTCCAAAAGCCAGAAGTCAGTTTGTGGACTTCTCATCAACCACATGTTGATGGATAGATATAGGGTATGATCCATCCAAAACTTTTAACTGGTGTTTTAGCTCTGTCTTGAGATCCTCCTTATGTCCTCTGAATTTTGCCCAGTATATCTATGCCAATTTATCTCATCTAATACAAAGAGCCTTTTCCCCATTCTCATCTTGTAATGCATTTATGCGTGTGGTCTCCCGAGTTCCACAGCATAGTTTCAACGCTTGGCTGGCTCTGAAACACATCCAATTTTCTTAAAAGAGTGAGAGCTGCCAACCTATACACAACACTAATCCAACCCTGATTTTATAAACCCAATACAGATATTTCTCATTGCGGGCCTACTCTGATGCTTTCTGAGAGCATATTAGCAGCTCTATGGTGGGCCAATAGCATTTTTTCAGTTATAAGCGGATTTATCCTTTTCGCGGGCTACCCAGTTCTCTGATCTCCATCTTGATCAATCACATGATGTTTACATCGTTCTGCATGTCACACGGCTGTACGCACACTGATGTTCTGATTAATGTGGTGGCAATGTAATGGGTAAAGCAGAATAGCTGACATCACATGTAAACAGTTAACCAGAGATCTTGAATGGGACTGGTTTCAAACAGATTGACAAAAAAAAGTCTCCATGTAACCCCACCTAATGTAGAGTTGGTGGCTTCCATAAATCAACCAAATTATTTTATACTCCTGCCAGTCAATACATCTTGTGCTTATCCAAAACACTGTTGAAGACAGTATTATATTAACTCTCTCATCTATATCACATATTTTTAGAAAATTTTTCAAAAGCAAGTAAATGCATATAAACGTCAGAAATGTAGGATTTGTTGATAACTTGAAAGCCAGCTGCTATCTAGCCTCAGGGCTAGATAGTGACCTTCCTATGTGTAGTTTGCATTCTCTCCTGGTTCTTGCGTGGGTTTGCGGTGGGTTTGCGGTGGGTCCTGCGGTTTCCTCCCACATTCCCACAACATGCATGGCAGGTTAATGGAAGAATTGTCCCTCGGTGTTATTGTGAGCACGAAATTGTTTATCTCTGTGCGTCCTGCGATTGTTTGGAAACCGGTTCAGGTTGTCCCCCGCCTACTGCCTGAAGCCAGCAGAGAAAGGCTCCAGCATCCCCACGACCCTCGTGAGGATAAGCAGATTAGAAAATGGATCGGTGGATGATATTCAGTTATGACAAGATCATCATCATGTTTATTCATTCATTTTCCGATCCGCTTTATCCTCACAAGGGTTGCGGGGGTGCTGGAGCCTATCCCAGCCATTGGGCAGTTGGCAGGGGACATCCTGAATCAGTTGCTAGCCAATGGCAGGGCACACAGAAATGAACAACCATCCGCGTTCACACTCACACCTAGGGACAATTTGGAGTGTTCAATCAGTCTGCCATGCATGTTTTTGGAATGTGGGAGGAAACCGGAGTTCCCGGAGAAAACCCACGCAAGCCCGGGAAGAACATGCAAACTCCACACAGGGAGGCCGGAGCTGGGATTGAATCTCTGCACTGTAAGGTTGAAGCGCTAGCCACTGGACCACAGGGCCACCATCAGGTTGATGATTTTCAGAATTAAAGGAAACACAACGCTTTATTTTTTTATAACTTTCTGCCAGTGTTGACATTTTCAAGTGATCACTTCTACAACATTCCTAGAAACTCACAATGTCCCATCACTACTGAGCTGCTATTTTTAGAAGAGACCAGTGGGCTACTAATGTGGTCCTTGGGGGCTTCCTGGCACCCATGGGTACCACACTGGTAACCCCTGTGATCAAGCCTACGCATGGGCATTTTCAATAAATAAAATGCTTTATACTATTCAATCACATCATGAAAAGGCAAGATAGACATTGTAAATAAAAAGTAATTTAAAAAACGATTTAATCTGTGTATGGAAGTTAGAAAGGATGAAGCCCCCTCACCATAGAAGCAACCATTGCACACAAAACCCATTAAAGAAAGCAACATTTTTTTAAATTAAAATTAATAAATAAACGATCTTTGATATGAAGCCCAGGAACTTCTTTTTGGGAAGAACTTTTCAAGCAACACAGCAACAGCACCTTTTACCGACAAGGGCGCAAAATTACACCCCAATACATGTCAACCGAGCCTGAGACTGATACGCGTGTCATTGTGCAGTGAGGAGACCTCAATATTCATGTACACCTCGACAACTGGAAGTAGGGGCAGGCGATGTTGACTCAAAATATCACAATATTTCAAAGAAATTTGCAACCACTACATTTCTGACGTTTAGGGGGTAGTTAAAAAACTGAACAAAATATCAGTGACTGCTCCTTTGGAACAACATTATTTTTTCAACTTGATTTGTCTCTTCAATTTTTAAGCATGACAAAGTTAGAAAACAAAACACAGCACACAATACAAAAGAAAAAAAAATCAAAACATGGAATGGATGTAAAAATCAAAATAATCTAACAGAAGGAGCGCTGGAATCGTTGCGAGTTTTCAACCAAATTAATCAGCTCAGTGATGTAATCCAATAACCTCCCACCCCCTCTTATCCTTAAAACATTGATGTTGTTTTTCTATACAGTGTCACCTGAGGGATCAAAGGTCACAGGCATTCAATTTTGGTTTTCAGCCTTGACGCTTACATGCAGTGATTTCTCTAGATTCTCAGAAGCTTTTGATGATATCATGGACCGAAGAGGATGAAATCCCTAAATTCCTTGCAATTTTATGTTGAGGACTATTTTCCTTAAACTGTTCACTCTTTTCTCATGCACGTGTTCACAAAGTGGTGACATGGCGTGGCAACACATCTGCTCTGAAATCTGATTAGAATGACCCACAAAGGACTGTAAGTGGCGTGGCCAAGACATACACAATGAAATGAAGACAAATTCCATCACAGAGCTTGACTGTCCAGCCAACTCATCCAACTTAAACCCCATTCAAAATGTATGGTACATTATCAGGACGAAAATGAGGGCCACCAGATCCCAAAACAAAGAAGAGCTGATAGCAAGCATCGAGGAAATCTGGACTTCCCAGGCAATGCCACAAGCTAATTGCATCAATGCCATGGCCCATCCAGAGAGTGATTAAGGTAAAGAGATTCCCAACCTTCTTTCTTTCTCGAGTCACTACGTATCATCAGATGGTTCCAGTCCATTGTTGGATGCATTGTCTGGCAATTGGGGTGAGATTAGCTAGGTCCTCTTGGGTGCAGGGTGTCGGGAGGAGTGGGCAGACAAGGAGATGTTGCATGGTCTGATCCTCTCCACACAGGCAAGAGATGTCGCCAGTCTCATTAAACCCCCACTTTATCAGATTTGTTTTGCATCGGCCGACAGCAGTTCTCAGGCGGTTACGGCAAGACCAGAGTGGCCATGCTTCACTGGCACCAGACGGAAGAGATTCGCATGGCCTGGTAAAGGACACTGTGTGTGGGGCTTGGGTAAGATGACACTACGCAATCATTCCCAACCAACTACTGAAGATTGAAATATCATTTTGAAAATAATACCATATTTTGATCACTTTGAGGTGATCCTAATTCCTGTGTTTTATTCACAGGATTAACATTTTTTGATTTCCTCTTTTCGTGGGTTTCAGGGTCTGGAAGCTCAAATTACGAACAAATAAACAAATTAATACTTGAAATTAAAACAAATTTAAATCACAGGCCCCGAATCGATAATCTATTGAATTGTATATTTTTGAATGGCATTCTGGAAATAAATAAACTTTTCCCTGACATTAATTTTTTTCGAAAGGGTGTGTGTGTTTATATACGAGGTGAAGTAAAAAATGATCCGCACTTTATGCTATAGCGCGCACTTGTGGTTGAATTCGATGCAATTCCCGTCCTTACGAGAAACCTTCTCGTCCTCGCGAGTACAGTCATCTTTGTCATTAGGATGTGAAACTTTCTCGTTAGTTTGCGTGCATGGGAGACTCTGTAGCGACATTTCGGTTGTGTTTCTGTGTGAACATGAGTTCGGTTTATTTCTTTTTTTTTTCATGTCACTTAAATCGCTCCAACCCAGAGTCAAATTGGGAATTTTCATTTTTTTGAATATAGTTGAATGCAGCATAGCTCGGGGGCGTGCTCCACCGCTGAGTCAGGAAGGTGGAGCGCTGCGCAGGTAGAGAGAGAACAATCAGAGACAGAGAACCAGCTCCAGAGAGTAAAAGAAAGAAAAATAAATTAAGAAAGATAGATACAGTATAGAGGCCCCACCCATTCAAGTCTTCGGTTCGATTGCCTGACTAAAGCGCCACATCAAGCAACCAACGCTAAAATTGGACCACAGGTACGAACACTCGGAACTGAGCGTCGCGCACTTTACCTTGGCGTCTGTTCACTTGATGTCGAGAGGTAGAAGCAATCGGTACAAAGTAATGAAAAACGCATTTGTTCGATCGTCGTCGTTACTTGTTTTGACTCGTCCCCACCTGATTCAATTAAAAACCAGCGTGTGCATTTCCATCGAAACGCGAATGTGATCAAATACAATATACGCAAATATTCTCTGCTGGGTGGAGTAAGAAGGTCGTCCTGACAATTCATAGTTGAATTCCGTGTTTTTATGTTAATGAATAACAGGAGGTTAATTAAAGTTTACCTGACAAATCCAGATTTGCTGAGTTTGAACGCGGATATAACTAAGCTAAGCAGCACCAATGAGTCATTCTCGTGGCTAGCTTTTGCCAGCTAGCCCATGCTGTAAGTTGTGAAGTCATAGGCCAAAAGTTTGATTGACAGGGGCACAATTTTTTTCACCCAACAATAGCAGCAGTGTAGGAATATTTTGAGGGGAATGTTGAAGGGTTGATCAGTAACGAATGTCACTGTCACTTACTGGTTCTGCCACCTACTTGTTGGTGTTTGCCCCTACAAGCCCAAACACGGTTAGAAAACGTTTCTCCCCGTTGAGATGTCACACTTATGCATACATATACAGTAATACAATATCTATCTATCTATCTATCTATCTATCTATCTATCTATCTATCTATCTATCTATCTATCTATCTATCTATCTATCTATCTATCTATCTATCTATCTATATAATTAGAGCTGTCAAACGATTAAAATATTTAATCTAATTAAAAACTCAACTGTCATAATTAACTCAAATTAACTAAAAATTAATTGTGATTACTCACGCATTTTTTATCGTTTCTGAATTTCCTTTTATATTTTTTGTCCTATTTTCCCCCATTTTAATGCTCTCATCAACATGGAACAATGAATCAGTTTTCTATGTGCAAAATGCAAATATTTACTGAAATAACAATTTCGATTTTCAATTTTACATGAACATTTTTCACTTGGAGCAGTTATTCACACATTATCTCTCACACAATATTACTGTCCATCAACAACAGTGAAAAAAATATTTTGTCACACAACAGCTGCTTGAACAGCTCTTTTTAGGAATCAAAACAGTGCAATATAACATTATAAAGTGCACATCTAAGGTAAACTAGTACTCAGCCTATAATGCATTTAAGCAATGGTTGCATACTTCGTTTTTCTCCAATTTGCTTTGAACACAGCAGTCAGGCTATGCTGATTCTGTGGGTCCTTCTTGCTCGGAAGTCTCTCTACGGTTTTGTGTCGACATCATTTCGGATGCTTGTAATGGAGGCTCTCGCTGGCAATCCGTAGTGGAGTTGTTCAGTTAATTCCGTTTTTCACGGCCCCCTGAATAGGGATTGTCGGTCAGCATGGAAGGATCTCTCGTTCTGTACTTTTTTGATCATTTATTGGAGCACTTTGCAGAAGAGGTAGTAGTAGTTGTAACAGAAGTATCAGAAGCAGGTAATAACCTAAACTACACATAAATGCAGTACAAAAAAATAATATATCTATCTTTCTGCATCACAATGTAAATATGTATATAAATTGACATGAATTAATACCTTTATTTAACAATGCGTTTAATAAATAATGTAATCAACCCTGATTTCACTATGTATCATTATCGTCATCATTATTCATTGTTTTAAACGTATGAAACCATACAACACAAACATATGAAGTCGAATCGAACAATAGAACTACACGTCCCAATAGTCAAACCCGGAAGTGGAGCGCCGGCATGATTAACCCCAGCTGCAACGCAATTTACTTCGTTTAAACGTCAGACTGCAGACGGACAAACATGACAACTATGCAAAAATGAGCTAAATGAAGACAGCCCTGTTCTAGCAACATTTTAGCCCACACTGTTTAAATTGCCGATTGCTTCAGCAACTTTGTTCTTTGTCGTGTCATCCATTTTCTTCGCTTTGAAATGATCCATAGCTGTCTGTCTGAGAGGGGGCGCGGAGTACTCATATCAGCTGTGCGCTTGGCCATTAAGTGGTATTTCAGACTCGACGTGCTATGATGATAGCTCAGTTTACGACTGCAAAACATACAGGTAACTTTGGTCTTGTCAGTGGAACAATCTGGCAACTTTTAAAAGTAAACTTTCCATTCATAAACTATTTAAGTATCCGTTTTGGTGTCTCGCGCTGCCGTGGCTGGCAAAACAAACGTCGTGGACCTGTGCAGCGCGCTTGATGTTTTGATTCTGGTTTATTTATAAAGCAACGTAACATCCGCTGTGACGTCTGCGCGTTAATCTCGCGAAAAAATTTTTGATCCCGATAAAATTCATTTAAATTAATGCCAATAAAACGCGCTAAACTGACAGCTCTAATATATATATACCACCCATCTTGTGAAGATCGAAGTATAGTGGACCACCCTGCTAAAATCTGGGAGAATATATCCTGACTTAACGAGATGGCATTGCATGCTGATACAGGAAATTGAACAGATTCTTGTGTTTCCCTGCAGTTTTCCTCTGACTTTTGCATAGGGCAGAACTGAGTACAGCTAAAGGAACAGTCACTTTTCTTTCTCCCCTTGGTGCAGGCTCTCTCTTGGATTTCTCTCTTGGGTTCTCCTCGGCCATGCTAACACCTGTTGTGGCCTCAAGGCTTTGTCGCGAGTCAATTTCCAAACTTTGCCCCTGCAGTCGACTTCCTTCTGTCCCCAGTGCAGACTCTGCTTTCTCTTCGGAGCCAGTGTCAGAAGTACTGTCATCTGGCTCCTCTGAAACCTCTTTTCCAGCAAGTGGTTCCTTGAATTCCTCAACCAATACAAACTCAATATCATCCACCTCACTTTCTGAGGGTGGAGCTGGGACAGGTTCCTTGACAGGTGTCTGGCGAGGACTTTTCTTTTCCGGTGCTGGTCCCACACATGGACGGAGGTTGGACCTCTGCACCCTCTTTGTCAGTCCTCCAACGACCTCAAGTGGCCGAGTCGCCAAAATGGAGTTTGAGGGGCCCGAATCTTTGGTCGTGGCATTTTGGTCAAAACACACCTTTGGCACTTCTTTATCCACTGCTCAACTTCTTCATGCATGCCTCCCAGAAACACCTTTGCCGCAGCAGACCTAATGTTCGCTCTATACCCTGATGTCCCATCTGGTCATGGACACTTCTGAGGATTTGGTCTTTGAGACAGGCGGGTAGTAACAACTGGTAGCATTCTCCCAGGTGCGCATCGTTAATCACTCGGTACAAGAGTCCATCTCTCCCTGATACGTGGCCACTGCTTTAGCAGAGCGCGCACTGGTTTTGAAAGGCTCATTCTTTCTTGATACGATGGTTTTCGCTGATGGCTCCAAAAGCCTCGCACTACTTTGAGAGTCGGGTCAGCAGCCTGAAATCCTTGAAGTACTTCCTTAGAATATCCAGGCAGCGTGGCGCTATTATCTTTCACAGCTTCATCATTGGACGACCCCTTTAGGCCCCTTGTGTAGACTGTTGCAACAGAACAAGACGGTACTCTTACTTTGTTTTTCTTCTGACACGAGCAGCTGAAACCTTCTCTACCAACTCTGTTTCTTCCACTCGCTGGAAAGCCTCTTTCCAGGCAAAATCCAATTTCCCTCCCAAGGTGGTGTCAACCTGTGCCAATGCCAACTGTTGACATCGCTTGGTAATGTTCATTCCAATAATTCCCTGAAGAGATTGGCTAGCCTCATCTGTGCTATCCTGGATTATTAGGAATCCACACTCAGGATCATGATTCCCATTGCCTGCACATCCAACTCAACATAACCTAAATATGGTAGAGGCAAATTATTTGATGCGGTTAGTTTAAGCCATTTAGCAGTACCGTGCATATCCTCATCTGTTCCATTAAGACGGTTTCTGAAAAAACTTTCTGTGAGGGTGCTTACATTGCTTCCGGAGTCAAGTATGCATCGCAAGGGGACTCCACCTATCTGTATCTCTACTTCGGGGCACTTGCCAACAGCCCTCTCTATAACACGTTCTCTCGTCAACATACTACCTGAGCCTTCACTCCAACCCCTCACTGTCCGGCTCACAACAGTGGGGGTTTCCCTTTTCCCCTGGACAGGTGAGTCGGGCACAGTAGGACGTTGACATGAGGGTTTCCGTGTCACCGGGCACTGTCTAGCCATATGTCCAACTCCTTCACACCGCAGACAAATTGGTTGGCCGTCACTTGTGTACTTGGGTTGGACTTTGGGTCTGTCATCTGTCATGGTGAGTCCACGGACTGCCTTTGTCAACTCATTAATAGCCTTTCCCTGTTGGGCGATTATTTTAACTACTTCCTGTAGGGTCACGGACAAGTCTGTTTGGACTTCAGTGGTCGTGTCTCTTTTCTCTAAAGTCATATCCTTGTGATCACTAACTAGGTTTCTGTTCTTTGCAACGCTAGTGTGGCGTGGTTGATCTTCGAGGGCCCACCTCATTGCCTCATTTCTCACGTCAAATAGACTACTTTCCGGTCTCTCTCTGAGCAGCCTACGCAGTTCACGCCTCAAGGTGGAGTCTCGTACGCCCTCAACGAACTGATCTCTAAGAGCTAACTGAGCATTAGCTACCATAGGAGGAGACTGCTGGAGGACAGAATTGAGCAGTTGTGAGAGAGCATGTGAAAATTCGCGCAATCCTTCTCCATCAAGTTGTCTGCGAGCATAAAAAGCGTGTAGAAGTTGCGGCACAGTACGTTTTTCTCGAAAGGCTTCCATAAACATGAAAACACATCACTGGGTTTCTTAGGTTGCCCTTGCATGCAAAATTTGACCTCATCTAGAGCTGAACCTTTTAACAGTGAAAGAATGAAGTCTACTTGGTCTTCCTCCTCTAGACCTCTCATTCTTATTTCTCGTTCCACTTCCTCGATAAACTCGTCGACAGTGTCAACACCTTCTCCAACCTCCCCAGAAAAAGGTACAATGTGTTTTTCCCTTGAGATGTAAACGATTGATCTTGGCTGAACATTACTCAAATTTGCAAGTCTTGACATGAGAGCCTCCTGTTTTCGATTGAGTTCTCTAATCTGTGACTGTAACGCGGTCACACAGTTACCTTTATCACCCAAATGTAAGGAACTTGGGTCATCCTCGCTGTGGGTTCCTGCCAGAATGGCAGCTGCTTGCACGTCGTCCTCTGACATTTTCAGGTCTTCGTTCCAATGTATTTAATGCCGCAAAGCGCAACAGTCACAAAAAGTCACTCCGTTTCTCTCCTGGTAGCTTTGAAGACTTGCTCGCGTCCAGTGATGCGTGTCGATGTGAAGCTGCTCCACACTCAGCCACACGAACCACAGCTAGTACACGAAGGCCTCGCTCCGTCGACACTCCGCACTCTGGCATCAGGACTACCTCGCTTCGCCACTACTGTTGTCTATTATACTCAAAACTAACACTATCCACTACAATCTCAGAATTTAATAGGGAATCCCACTTCTGACACCAAAATTGTGTAGCCGGGTCTTTGGACAGACTGGACTGAACACAAATACATTTTTATGTGGGTTTTATTCCCGACTGGACAATGATAAATTGTACAGCATTAAGAGAAAAGACTGAGATGTTAACTGAATTTTTAAAAGAGTTCGAAAAGGGATCTAAGAGATCAAAGAAGAGTATCTAACAGATTAAAGACAATTACACTATAATAGACAACAGCAGTGGCTTGCTTAAGAGGGAAACAGAATTAAAATACATTATTTCCAAGCCACAATACTTCATTAAACAAATAATCATTACAACCCAATGTTTTGAGATGCAGACACACTTACTCGATATGTTCCGCTGTATGGGATGCATACAAAGCACGTGGAAAAACACAAATGATCTCCCTCTAAAGAACAGATAACACAGTTCATATAGTTTCACAGTCAAATATATATATATATATATATATATCAGTGTTGTGGTCCTCGAGTTGGTCCTAGGCCTAGAGAACCGAAGTTCGGTCTTTGGCCTTGGGAGTCAAGTCCTTGGCCTTGGCCTTGGGTTGCCGGTCCTCGGACACAATGAGGTATTAGAGCAGGGGTGGGCAAACTTTTTGGCTCGGGGGCCACATTGATTTCTAAATTTGACAGGTGGGCCGTGTCAGGACAAGATACGGTACATATAAAAAAAATTATATGTTGACAGTCCATACCAAACATCAACAGAACAAAAGCATAAAAGTATTACCATACTTTTTTTAATGTGAACGGTGAAACAACTATGGTATATGTCCTGTATGAAGGTTCAAGTATGTGAGCAACATACATGTGTGACAACACAAGCAACAAAGTGCAACAATATATTGGCCAAAAACTGCAGCAAGCAGTACAGGTATATGACAAAATATAACAAAGTTAGGACTATTTGCTCCAAAATGAGACGTGTAAGAGACCTGGTGGCTTTTCTTTCGACTCACTCATTGTCTCTGACTTGACCTCCCCTCGATCACCACACATGACAGCGTTGCTCAGCTGATGTCGCGTAGCGAACTTTTGAAGCCAGACCCGGGACGCTTCGAAGTCTTCTATGCTCATAGTTAGCGCTCTGGGACTCGCTTCCTCCCTTTTAGCGGTCCAGTTTGCGGAAAGTTTTTAGCACGATAGCAGTCAAACCATTCAAGGAAACGTTTATTTACTCGACTGTCCGTCGAGCCGCAAGCAATTTGTTTCTGTATGGTTTGTGCATAGGAAAGACACCGGACATCAGAGTGTTGTTTATGTGCCGCTGTATTCAATACTGCCCCGTACAAACAAGCGCACGCCCTTCCCCGTGCTGCTGGGGCAAACCATTCCAAAAGAGGGGTGTTCACTCCCCGTAACACAAGTCACTCTGGGCATGGAAATAGCCAGAATCGGACTGAGCACAAATCACTTCCTCGTTTTTCAAAGTCTTGTAGATTTCAGTCTTTCAGACTCCAAACATCTCCTGAATGTTTCGTGTTTTGTAACCCGCTTCGTTTAATCAGATACACTTCATTTTCTCTACCGTGGTCATTACTCTTCCTCTTCGTTTAGATGCCACGATCGACAGGACGTGAAAATGTTCGCAATTGCAGTAAAACTCACTGCAACAAAGAGTCACTTGCATGTCGCTGTTTTGGATCCAATGATAGAAAATAGCGGCGCGGACACACTTATTCCGTCGTATCGAGCGGGAGTTGCTTGAGTTGGCGCTACTGCTGGCTTCCGTATCGTCTCCCCCTCCCTCCCTGTGCTCTGCAACTTCAAGTAACTGCGCCCCCTGGCGTTGAAATGCCTGTCATTACAAGTCCAAATGAAATGAATGCAATCATTTATATCGAACCTTAATTGTGTTGTGCACCAACCTTCGGCAGGCCGGATTAAAAAGCCCAACGGGCCGGATCCGGCCCGCGGGCCGTAGTTTGCCCATGTCTGTATTAGAGCCTCTAATTCCTCGTCCACAAGTATAAAGTGGGTCAGAGGACCGCAAAAATCACGAAGAAACCAAATAAATTCCATCCAGGGAAACCCATATTGATGGATTTATCTGACTTTTTAAGAGGGGCGGGGCTGCCACTGACAGGTGACAGCTAGCGCAACGTATAAAGAGCGGCATCACAGTTAGTTTCAATCACGGGTCGTTCCGTTCGCGATTGGCAGTTTAAATAGCGTGTAAAGTCTTTCTGTAATAGTGGTGTCTTTTATGGAGTTATTTTTGCACAGTCGTCACGTTTGTGCGGTGGCACTAGAATGTTTGTTTGAACCAAGTAATTAGCGTTAACAGCTGCGTTACGGCACTTCACTTCCGGGTTTGGCCGTTGGGATTTGGAGTCCTTTTGCTCGATTCCAATTATGTTTACTGAATACTTTCTCATGTTTGGAATAATGAATATTGATAAGGCGTAGAAAAAAAAGTAGTGTGTTTCCGGTAACCCGACCGACCGAGAATTTCTACCTCGAAAAATAACTTTACGGTCGGCATTTTTTTTCAAACCTTCTACATTTTTGTGTAATAATAATAATAATAGTACATTTCATTTATAAGAGCCTTTCAAAACACTCAAGGACGCTTTACAATCAAAACAAGAACAATAAAACCACAGACAAAATTAGAAATAATAAAAGGAAAGATGAATTTAGAGCGTTTACATTGGTGCAAACTCTCGCGATATTCATGTTGCGTCCTTTGCCCTGTCGTCTGTCAACAACATTGAATCACGGCGGCGGCCACGATCTCCAACGACAGTTTAAACCGCGTTTTGTGTGTTGCAGTCGCATGCTCGCACCATAATATTAAGAAAATAGCATCCACTGCTGTATCGAAAAGATTCAACGAACTATTTGACGAACACCACGGGCCGTCTAGGACGCTGGACGCAGAGGTAACGAGATGGCTGTAACACCCAGCCGCTGGGTACCCAACTCTCTCGCCGCCTTTGGCGCCGAGCGGGGGTTTCAATCAGTGGCGATTGCTCTCGGACTGCAAGGGAAGCTCGGCTTCCCATAAAATGTCAAAAAATATGTGATCAAATATATGAATGTAAAGTTCATTGTGTGTACATGTCATTGACTAAATATGCGCTACAACGTGCTCAACTTTTGTTCCGAATCAGCTTCTTCTTACTGGTTACGACGCGACTCCCTTCTCATTCATCCCGCAGCTTCGCTGTGCTTTAAACGGTAGTGAGTTCAGGGTAGGTTGTCCCAATGCGTTGAATGGAGACGACTCATTGGATACAAGCTGGTTTTCGTCCCGCCCACGGAGGCTCGGCGTCTATGGGACTGGATGGCAGTGGGAGGGTACCGGACGCCAGGCTTTTCTGCATCAGATTGGATGATCTGCCTTAGCCTGTGTGCCATGCCAGTTCGATTGACATTGAAATGAGCCAATCACCGAGCTTTAAGTGATTGACATTGAAATGAGCCGATCACCGAGCTTTTAGTGTAGGCGTCCGTGCGAGCATTTTTTTCAACTCGCATTCTGTTCCAAGTTGAGCTGGAGACTTCTCCTAATCATTTTAGCGACACTCTTTGTTGTAAACAAACAACTAGCGACAAATTAATCTTTTATTTCTGGTGGGTTTTATTGTAGTTCCTATAGTTGTAGGACACTAATTAAGTACCGGGACAAGACGCCTTGTTGGTATGACAAGGTACGGAGCTAGAGTAGAATTCACGTATAAATAAACGGACACATTTATGATGTCGACCAAAATTGAGCTTCCCCTCTTTGACAGACGAGCATCCGGTTTCAATGTCTCCTTGTTTTATGGTTATTTTGTTTACGTTTTTGATGGGGGAGGGAGGGAGAAAAAAAGATTTAAAAAAACAAAAAAAAACTTTGTCCGACCTACCGACCATATGCTGAAATTTCATGTTACCGGAAACACACTACTTATTTTTCTACGCCTAATACATAGTTTAAAATCTTGGTTGATTTAATTATTATTATTATTGTGAAGTTGAAGGTATTAAATTAATTAATGTAGTATTGGTGGTAGTGGTAATAATAGTACTACTCCGAGAATGTTTAGAGATCAGCCATCTCGTTACCTCTGCGTCCCGCGTCCTAGACGCATAATTTTCCCACGGGACGCACAGTTCCAAATAATATGCGTTTTTGGGACGCAAGGAAATTTCTCAAAACAAACAAACAAACAAACAAACAAAAAAACTATGGCAAGCCTGAGGATTTCACGGTAACAATCGTTACCGGTAGCGTGTCGTTTCCATGGCGTCATTTTCACGGTACCGAAAAATAGTTTAACTATAAAAGTCACCGCACACGAGTTGACTGTGTGATCAACACGATTTCACTGCACCTGTATGTGTATTTGTGGTGTGGTGTGTGAGTTAGAGGTAAGATCGGGCCGCCCGAGCCCGACCCGACCCATTTCGGGTCGGGTCGGGTTTCTCTCTCGCTGACTTTTTGTTTTTGTTTGTTTCAAGGCCGTGAATTGTTTTGGCCACGAGAGACCGTGGTTCACAAAAAAACGTCGCCTCATCACAACACGTACTTTACTAAACTCTTGCAATGACAATTCAAAGAACTCCTTCCTGTCTCTGTCCCGTCAGGGTTCATCTTTGTCTTTCTGCTTCTCTCTCTAAAAGTGCCGTGGTAGATTCTTAAGGACGTACAGCTGTTGTGGTTTACGTGATGCCATGATGGGTAATTGTCGGTTAATGTAACTTCAGAAACAGACATATAAGAGATGTAAATGTTTATACAGTCTTGTTTAACTTTAGATTTCATTACAAAAGACAGGCTTTGTTAGGCGTAGAAAAATAAGTAGTGTGTTTCCGGTAACATGAAATTTCAGCATAGGGTCGGTAGGTCGGACAACGTTTATTTTTAATCTTTTTTTTTGCCCCCCATCAAAAATATAAACAAAATACCCATAAAACATAAACCAAGGAGACATTTTTACTATTATTGAAACCCCCGCTCGCCGCCAAAGGCGGTGTGAGAGTTGGGTACCCCCCGGCTGGGTGTCTCGTTACCTCTGCGTCCCGCGTCCTAGATGGCCCGTGGTGTTCGTCAAATAGTTCGCTGAATCTTTTCGATTGGATGCTATTTTCTTAATATTATGGTGCGAGAATGCGACTGCGACACACAAAACGCGGTTTAAACTGTTGTCGGAGATCGTGACCGCCGCCGTGATTCAATGTTGTTGACAGACAACAGTGCAAAGGACGCAACGCGAGAGTTTGCACCGATGTGAACGCCCTAAATTCATCTTTCCTTTTATTATTTATACTTTTGTCTGTGGTTTTATTGTTCTTGTTTTGATTGTAAAGCGTCCTTGAGTGTTTTGAAAGGCGCTTATAAATGAAATGTATTATTATTATTATTTGTGGCATGGGTTCCATAGCCACAGGGTCAGTTTACGACGGCGTGACGTCACGGCCGTAAAAGTGTAAATTATAGAATAACCAAGACTGTTTCATAATATTTTTCAGAGCAATTAGCCTACAAATCTAGTGACCAATTTGCCTCGTAATCGTGCCTCGCGTCGTCCGTCTCTCGCTCTCGTGTTCTGTGCATACGTCACAGGTGAGTTTAGTGATACGCCCTTCGGACGATTCATACGAAAAATCAGACATTACATTACATTACTGACAATAAACGGCAGTGAGCACAGAGCCAGACTCCCTGCGTTTTATTAAACACAACAATGGCAACAAAGATGGAGCTTCCACTCTCGCCTCTTCCTCCGTTCCTCGCCCTGCCTGGCGAGCCGCCTGTCCCGTGGCCCCGCTGGTTGGAATCCTTCGAGACCTTTATTGAAGCCGTTGGGCTCGCCGACGAATATCGCGTCAGGTTGCACTGATGTAAACGCTCTAAATTCATCTTTCCTTTTATTATTTATAATTTTGTCTGTGGTTTTTAATAATAATAATAATAATAATAATAATAATAATAATAATAATAATAATAATACTCTTTATTTATAAGCGCCTTTCAAGACACCCAAGGACACTTTACAATAACAAAAAACACAAAACAATACGGGTTGAGCAGCGGCAGCCAAACGCGCCAGCGGTCACTCAACCCAGAGGAGTCTCTCTCTCTCTCTCTCTCTCTCTCTCTCTCTCTCTCTCTCTCTCTCTCTCTCTCTCTCTCTCTCTCTCTCTCTCTCTCTCTCTCTCTCTCTCACCTCCAGGACATCTCCACGGGTTTTATTGTTCTTGTTTTGATTGTAAAGCGTCCTTGAGTGTTTTGAAAGGCGCTTATGAAATGAAATGTATTATTATTATTATTATTATTACACAAAAATGTAAAAGGTTTGAAAAAAAATGCCGACCGTAAAGTTTTTGTTCGAGGTAGAAATTCTCGGTCGGTCGGGTTACCTGAAACACACTACTTTTTTTTCTACGCCATACCAGAAATCACCCCTCCTCCTCCCGAGTCCTCACAAATAAAATATGAAATGTCGGGTTTGCTTCGGGCTCGGGCCTGCATATCAAGTTAAGTGATCGGGCTTGAAAAAAATGTCCTAGGTCTACAAATCTAACAGGAACTTTGCAGGCATACTGCATGTGGGACTGCGAGGCGGCCCGGTGATCGAGCGGTTAGAGTGTCGACCTCATGATGCGTTCGATCCTGTGTGGAGATTGCATGTTATCCCCGTGCCTGCGTGGGTTTTTTCCAGGTACTCCGGTTTGCTCCCACATCCCAAAAACACGCATGGCAGGCTGATTGAACACTCTAAATCAGGGGTCGGCAACCCAAAATGTTGAAAGAGCCATATAGGACAAAAAAATACATATATATGTCTGGAGCGGTAAAAAAAAGAAAAGCCTTCTATAAAACTTACAATGAAGGAAACATATGCTGTATGTATGTAGGAGACTGGACTGTCTCAGAATTGTTTTTATTATTCATTCCTTTGTTGTGTGTTCACAAACACCCCCATATAATTTATTTTGTGATTTCTTTGCTTGAATTTCTGTTTTGGTGCATTATTTTCGCTTTTCTTCGTGTCATTGAAGTGATCATTAGTTTCCGTTTTTCGGAGGCTGGCTTTGAACGCCTCTCCAGTCGAAGAGAGGAAAGAAGGCACAGAGTCGCAGACGTGTCTGTGTTTGTCGAGACTGTTAAAAGCATAAATAAAGCGTACGTTTTAAAAAAACAACACGACAACTCTCCTTTTTTCGGAGCTGCAACATGTATCTATATCTATATGAGCTATTTTAGCCTACTATCAAAATGACTAAGTTTGCTACAACACGATGAGCCTTCATGATTAAAATTTTTTTTCTGTGCAGTTCATTCTGTAGAGCAGGGGTGCCCAACCTTTTTTGACCGAAGATCTACTTTTCGTTTAGCCAACCTACAGTGATAATTTTACAGTTTACCCCCAGCGAGTCCCATTATGCATTTAGAGAGTCCCAAATTTCAAATTCTCAAATGGTCTACTTATTCAATTGCATATGATAATATCACAAACAACCACAAAATACATTGATAATAGGTTTATTTCTTATGAACAAATGCTGCAAACATTTTAATAATTCAGGCATACAAGATTAACAATGAACATCAGCAGCTGTGTACTCCAGGTTTATTCAACAAAATAAATGGATCAAAATATGTTGTACTCATATGGCATCATGAATACAACATACCACAAAATCAGAGTATTTTTTCCAATCTCACACTGCAAAGAATAATTACTGGTAATCATTAATACAAGTAAGTATTGATGTGGCTTGACATCCTCTTCCCAAGACGATGCATGTGTAATCTACTCTCAATTTGATGAAAGAATCTAACACACATCATCGTTAGTTCTACTGACAGTTGACATTAGCATTACTACACTTTGTGACTAATGTTTTATTCCTAAAGTTACCATGCTACAACCAGTAAATTATAGAATAACCAAGACTGTTTCATAATATTTTTCATAGCAATTAGCCTACAAATCTAGTGATTAATTTGCCTCGTAATAGTGCCTCGCGTCGTCCGTCTCTCGCTCTTGTGTTCTGTGCATACGTCACAGGTGAGTTTAGTGATACGCCCTTCGGACGATTCATACGAAAAATCAGACTGGCATTGCCATTTCTTAAATGTCGTAATTAGGCGTAGAAAAATAAGTAGTGTGTTTCCGGTAACATGAAATTTCAGCATAGGGTCGGTAGGTTAGACAAAGTTTTTTTTTTAAATCTCTTTTCTCCCTCCCTCTCCCATCAAAAAGGTAAACAAAATAACCATAAAACATAAAACAAGGAGACATTGAAACCAGTGCCGGATGCTCGTCTGTCAAAGAGGGTAAGCTCAATTTTGGTCGACATCATAAAATGTGTCCGTTTATTTATACGTGAATTCTACTCTAGCTCCGTTCCTTTTCAAAAAAATGACCTGTGACCCTGTCATACCAACAAGGCGTCTTTTCCCGGTACTTAATTAGTGTCCAACAACTATAGGAACTACAATAAAACCCACCAGAAATAAAAGATTAATTTGGCGCTAGTTGTTTGTTTACAACAAAGAGTGTCGCTAAAATGATTAGGAGAAGTCTCCAGCTCAACTCGGAACAGAATGCGAGTTGAAAAATTGCTCGCGACGGATTTCTATACTAAAAGCTCGGTGACTGGCTCATTTCAATGTCAATCGTACTGGCACACAGGCTCAGACAGATCATCCAATCTGATGCAGAAAAGCCTGGTGTCCGGTACCCTCCCACTGCCATCCAGTCCCAGAGACGCTGAGCGCCCGTGGGCGGGACAAAAACCAGCTTGTATCCAATGACTCGTCTCCGTTCAACGCATTGGGACAACCTACCCTGAACTCACTAGACGCTCTGCGGACGTGCGGCGTCCACCGTTTAAAGCACAGCGAAGCTGCGGGATGAATGAGAAGGGAGTCGCGTCGTAACCAGTAAGAAGAAGCTGATTCGGAACAAAAGTTGAGCACGATGTAGCGCATATTTAGTCAATGACATGGACACACAATTTGATCACTTATTCTTTGACATTTTAGGGGAAGCCGAGCTTCCCTTGCAGTCCGAGAGCAGTCGCTACTGATTGAAGCCCCCGCTCGCCGCCAAAGGCGGCGAGAGAGTTGGGTACCCAGCGGCTGGGTGTTACAGCCATCTTGTTACCTCTGCGTCCCATGTCCTAGACGTGGTGGTCGTCAAATAGTTCGCTGAATCTTTTCGATACAGTAGTGGATGCTATTTTCTTAATATTATGGTGCGAGCATGCGACTGCAACACACAAAACGCGGTTTAAAAAAAGCCGCCATGATTCAATGTTGTTGACAGACGACAGGGCAAACAACGCGCACCCTCAACGTGAATATTTGCACCGATGTAAACGCTCTAAAATCATCTTTCCTTTTATTATTTATAATTTTGTCTGTGGTTTTATTGTTCTTGTTTTGATTGTAAAGCGTCCTTGAGTGTTTTGAAAGGCGCGTATAAATGAAATGTACTATTATTATTATTATTACACAAAAATGTAGAAGGTTTGAAAAAAAAATGCCGACCGTAAAGTTTTTTTTCGAGGTAGAAATTTTCGGTCGGTCGGGTTACCGGAAACACACTACTTTTTTTTTTACCTTTGTTCGTTTTTTTCGCCACCATCTCAAACTGTCATCTGCGGACTAAAATAGCAACCCGCATGCGCACATAACGTTATCTGTTCTGCCCCGCCAACACTGAAAACAAAACAAAACGAAAGTAAATTAGAAGAAACACACCACACCACAAACACGCATACAGGCACAGTGAAATCGCGTTGATCACGCAGGAGAGATTCGATCGCGTACAGTCAACTCGTGTGCGGTGACTTTTATGGTTAAACTATTTTTCGGTACCGTTAAAGTGACAACCACGGAAACGACATGCTACCGGTAACAATTGTTACCGTGAAATCCTCAGGCCTGCCATAGTTTTTTTGTTTTGTTTTGACTGAGAAATTTCCTTGCGTCCCAAAAACGCACATTATTTGGAACTGTGCGTCCCGTGGGAAAATTATGCGTCCATGACGCGGGACGCAGAGGTAACAAGATGGCTGCACCTACCGCGATCGACCCACCCATCCACAACACACTTCCAGACAGACGTATGCCTACCTACCTTCGTCGAGATCTGAGGCATGGGATGCACCTTTGCAGCGTTTTTGACTGTAGTAGCTCATGTGTACCGTTTTAAAAATGCTTTGCACGGCCCTCTAGATTCTGTTTACCAGTACCTTCAATGAATTGTACGTGAAACGCTGTTTATTTATTTGCAACAGCCACCTGCCTTGCATCCCGCCCTGCTAAGAGAAACGTGTGTTGTAGGCTATGACGCAAATCTTTGTTGAGAGAAACGTTGTAATATTTATTCTACATTTTTTTATAGCATTGGGAAACATTCAGAATATGTGTGTCATGTTTCTACTCCTACAGAAACCATATATTTAAAACAAAAAATGAATCTTTTTCCATTTTCAAACATTTTTCATAAAGCTCCAGGGAGCCACTAGATGGCGTTAAAGAGCTGCATGCTGCTCTGGAGCAGCCTGTTGCCGACCCCGCGCTAAATATTGCCCTTAGGTGTGTGTGAGTGTGGATGGTTGTTCATCTGTGTGTCCCCAGCAATTGGCTTGCAACCGTTTCAGGGTGTCCCCCGCCCTTGGCCCCTTAAAGCTGATCAGAAAATGGATGGATGGATACACTGCTTACTTTGCCTGCCAGACAAAAATCCACAGAGATCCCGATGTTGGTTACGCTTTCTTCTCCTTGATGTTGCTAATGCGTTGAAAACTTGTGAGAACTAGTTACTTGATATTGTAATCCAATGTCGATTAAGTCCACCTGATTACATCACCCAGCAATGAGGGTTACAAGAAGCAGAGATGAAAGTCCTCCGGATTTTCCCGGAATTCCGGATTTTCACATTTTTATGAAAATTTCTTCTGAGAATTGAGGAAAAATTGCCTAAAATTAATCCGGATATTAGTTGACAACATTGAACGAAGACGCATTTGAGTTTGTTGTTTTGCTTTCACGAGCATAGCCATGTTGAGGCACGAACACTAGTAACAGTAAAGAGATGTTCGTGTCTTTATAAACACACTTACTAAACCCCAGTGGAACGAATAAAAGACGCCGTGGACACGACAGTTGTCGTAAAAAATATATTTGGACAAAAAGGGAAACACACGGAATGGCAGAAAAACGTGTCCGTCCGACTTCGAGTGTCGTCTCTGCTAGCTTAGCTTAGTTTAGCTGGTGGTGTGTGTGATGTCGGTGTGTGACGTAGGGTGTGTGACGTAGGGTGTGTGACGTTGGCGCTGATTGGTTGAAATCAAAAGACGCGCTTGCGTACATGTTCGCGCTGAAGCACGCACAGCAGAGAGCAGCGGACTATATACTGCTGAGGCTCGCTTAGCTCGAGTGGCGTCGCCACAACAGGAGTACCCTCGCCTCGCATTCTCATGGCCTCGCCATATCTCGGAGATTTCGAAATTTCGTCGAGAACGGAAGCCACAAAGGGTGCACGTGTGCACACAAAAGGAAGATTAATCATTGAATGTCGAGTATTTGAATAGCGTTTTGTGTAAACTAATTCATGCGTGATCGGCCAGGTGTGTGTGTGCGCGCGCGGATTTTTAGAAAAGTCCACTTTCATCTCTGATCCATTGATGTACCGTATCGAAAAGATTCAGCAAACTATTTGACGAACACCACGGGCCGTCTCGGACGCGGGACGCAGAGGTAGCTGTAACACCCAGCCGCCGGGGAACCCAACTCTCTCGCCGCCTTTGGCGTTTCAATCAGTGGCGATTGCTCCCGGATTGCAAGGGAAGCTCGGCTTCCCCTGAAATGTCAAAGAATAAGTTTGTGATGCCATGGTGATTGCTGAGACATATTGACAAAGTCTCGTTCCTGTAACGTTTCACTTGGTATTTGTAAGACTTTACATGGCTACCATCTTGTTAAGACCATCTCCTTTATTGCAAATTCCAATCTTTCTACTGAAACAAACGCATTGCTTCGCCTTGAAAATTTCTTTCTTCGCCGTCCTGATCTATGTTGATCAATTATAATCTAAACTGCGTGCTGAACTTAAATCTCTGGCGCCAACCAGAGATGACAGACATGAGAGAAAAACGCAAGATTACTAAAACTAACATCCACAACTGAATAAAAAATAAAGGGGCATTGTGAATTGAGTGGAACATTTTGTTACTTACATCAATTCAATCGATCAAAAATAATGGTCGAGTGCCTATCGATGTAGCTTGGACAAGGACAGAAACATTGTTTAAATCGATGTTTTGTTACACCCCAAACGTATATGTATATGAATATGTACAGTAATCCCTCGTTTATCGCGGTTAATGGGGACCAAAACCACCCGCGATAAACGAAAATCCGCGAAGTAGCGTCCAATTAACATAAACAGGTAAAAAAAAAAGATATTTTTTTTAAGTCCGCAAACGGTCCGCGAGAAGCTGCAAAACAACAGCGAGTCACAGAGAGCAATATACAGTACTCCATGTATTTTTTAAAAATATCTCTTTTTTTTTTTTTTTTTAATCCGCGGCGCACTGAACCCGCGATAAACGAACCATGAAGTAGCGAGGATTACTGTGTGTATATATATATATATATATATATATATATATATATATATATATATATATATATATTTATATTAGAGCTGTCAAACGATTAAAATTTTTAATCTAATTAAAAACTCAACTGTCATAATTAACTCAAATTAACAAAAAATTAATCATGATTGCTCACTCATTTTTTATCGTTTCTGAATTTCCTTTTATATTTTTTTGTCCTATTTTCCCCCATTTTAATGCTCTCATCAACATGGAATCATGAATCAGTTTTCTATGTGCAAAATGCAAATATTTACTGAAATAATTTTGATTTTCAATTTTACATGAACATTTTTCACTTGGAGCAGTTATTCACACATTATCTCTTACACAATATTACTGTCCATCAACAACCGTGAAAAAAATATTTTGTCACACAACAGCTGCTTGAACAGCTCTTTTTATGGAATCAAAACAGTGCAATATAACATTATAAAGTGCACATCTAAGGTAAACTAGTACTCGTAATGGAGGCTCTCGCTGGCAATCCGTAGTGGAGTTGTTCAGTTAATTCCGTTTTTCACGGCCCCCTGAATAGGCATTGTCGGTCAGCATGGAAGGATCTCTCGTTCTGTACTTTTTTGATCATTTATTGGAGCACTTTGCAGCAGAAGTAGTAGTAGTTGTAACAGAAGTATCAGAAGCAGGTAATAACCTAAATTACATTTATGAGCAAAATTGTATCATGTTTAAAGTTTCATTTTAAGTCGGTCACATCCAAATCGTTTGGGTGCGTATACAGCACCCCCAAATGCCTGTGCACAAAGGCGCCGGCCACCTGGCCGGAGGGCCGTTGGAGTCCACAATTAGCACATCAAAGCAGGTGGGCATCCAAGGGGAGAGGGCGACACTCGGCCATAAATGGGGAATGGATAATTTGGGAACAGCGGTTGAACGATAAAAGACGATTTGAGAACACCCGTCGCGCCCAGGCGACATTTGGCCATCCGCAAAGTCTGCGACATGTTGATTTATCTTAGACCAGACAGAAAGGCGCCAACGTACTGGTGGTTCAAAGCTTAAACGCAGGTAACCAATCACTACCGAGGGGCCGGACCGGGGGTGCAGCATGCAAATATCCGGGGCAGTGTTTTTCTTGTATTTTGCATATGTTACAAATAAAAGGTCGAACTCGCGGAGGGCGGGGCTGGAAGTGTGATCACGGAGCAACTAAACCGTCGTTCGCTCTCAGAGGTCCGCTTCCGTCGACATTGAAGACAATTTCCCTGTGTGCCGAGTCGTTTCTTTAACTTTGTCCGAGAAAAATCTCTGACACACATACATGCAGTAAAACATTAATATATCTATCTTTCTGCATCACAATGTAAATATGTATATAATTGACATTATTTAATACCTTTATTTAACAATACGTTTAATAAATAATTTAATCAACCCTGATTTCACTATGTATCAATATCGTCATCATTATTCATTGTTTTAAACGTAAGAAACCATACAACACAAACATATCAAGTCGAATCGAACAAAAGAACTACAAGTCCCAAGAGTCAAACCCGGAAGTGGAGCGCCGGCATTATTTACCCCAGCTGCAACGCAATTTACTTCGTTTAAACGTCAGATTGCAGACGGACAAACATGACAACTATGCAAAAATGAGCTAAATAAAGACAGCCCTGTTCTAGCAACATTTTAGCCCACGCTATTTAAATTGCCGATTGCGAACGGTAACTGACTGTGATTGCATAGCGATGCGGCAAACAAACCAACCGATCATGACCGAATCTAAAAGCTAACTTTACACATCTGACTTGATAAGAAGCACTCGCGTAGCTTAACATTGAGCCTTGCCGACAACGAAGCGAGTGTATTCACTCACGAAACAAAACACTATTTATACATCGCGCGAACGTCACCTGTCAGTGGCAGCCCCGCCCCTCTTAAAGCGCCAGGTCAATCCAACAGGAGTCGTTCAGCAAATTTGTTCTTCGTTGTGTCATCCATTTTCTTCGTTTTGAAATGATCCATAGCTGTCTGTCTGAGAGACAAGGGGGCGGAGTAGAACGTCAGCTGTGCGCTTGGCCATTAAGTGGTTTTTCAGACTCGACGTGCTATGATGATAGCTCGGTTTACGACTGCAAAACATACAGGTAACTTTGGTCTTGTCAGTGGAACAATCTGGCAACTTTTTAAAAGTAAACTTTCCATTCATGAGCTATTTAAGTATCCGTTTTCAGTGTCTCGCGCTGCCGTGTGTGTGTGTGTGTGTGTGTATGTATGTGTGTGTGTATGTATGTGTGTGTGTATGTATGTGTGTATGTATATGTGACCAGACTTCCTTCAAGTGCCACTTGTCTCCAAACAGGGTTCATGTGTGTTTTATTTCACAGTTGATCATGAAGCGGAGTGCTGCTTACCACGGTCTCTGGCTGACCTTCCTGTGTGTGGTGGTCTGGGGTGGCGCCGCGTCAGCTTTCAGGATCTGTGCCTGCAAAGTGCACAAGCTCGACTCTCAGAAGGCGTCACACAAGAGACTGCTGCACACGCTTACACGGGTACTTTCCAGATGCACTTCAACACACATGCACACACACATTACTTGCAGTCTTACTTTGTATGTGCCCAAAATTGTGCATGTGTATAGATCACTTCTCGCTGTGACGTCACATTCCTCCAGGGAGTGATGGCTTCTGATGGCTCCTTTGTCAAAACACTGCTGGCATCACTCAACAGGTATAGTGGAAGGTACTGATTTAAGCCAGACTTACTTGGACTACGACTAACTGTTGTCACATTCCTTTCTATAAGTTAGTGGTGTGAGCCTGATATTGTGCGCCTTGCTTTACCCCTCTTAATGTGTCCAGCTTAGCTTCAGGTTGGCAGGTAAACAAATGGTGACAAACAAGGACAGAGTCAAACTCGTCATTGTTCTCGCTGTCTGCTGGAATTAATTAGGCACCGTAAATGATGAATGAATTTCACCACTAATGCGACCTATTAGATCGAACTTGAGTTCAGCTATTCTTGCAATGCAATGACATCCAATTGTACTTTTTGCTGATGAGTTTGAATCCGTGCCCGGTGGCACAAATGACATGTTCGAGGTGACACCAGTGGATGCAAGCACATTCGCGCAATTACAGAAGCACACAGATCGCGTCAAGACAGCCAATCTGCATTAAGAATGTATTTGCCGTAATGTCCGGACTATAGAGCGCATGTGATTATACATTTTTGAAGGAAGAAATATATTGTACACACATAAACTGCACGTGTCTATAAGCAACAGGTGCCCACATTTTACAGAGATATTTACAAAGAAAGACGGTACACAGAAAGCGTTTTCAAAGTTTTAATAACATACCTTAACTTTCCTTTCCAAATAGAGCCCTGTCACGCCGCAGCACCACGGCAGTAAAACAGCACCAACAGGGCTAGTTAAAAAAAAAAAAAAATTTTAAAAGTCAGTTCGCCGTCGAGTAATGCTTTTTGTCAATGAAAAAAAAATTCTCGCTAACATTCGGTCAACCATTCCTTCATTATGCTTTCTACCAGCCACACTTTCCTGTCAACTTTCACGACAATGTCTTTCGGGAGGGTTTTTTTTTTGGGCATAGTAATCCTTGGTGGATGCAGTGCAGCCCAAAACACAGGTAAAATACCCCCTCTCATGGCCAATTGCTTTCAGTGTGACAAATGATAACGTCTTCCTCGACACTTACATATCAACTTGTCTCACTCTTAAATTTTCTGCTCGAGCACTCCCTGGCAACCTTTAGAAAAATCTTTATATAGGCCACTTCATTAAATAAGCCGCAGAGTTGAAAGTATGTGACAAAAGTCGCATCTTCTAGTCCAGAAATTACTATATTTCGTCATGCACTTGGCAAGTAAACACGTCATGTGTATGTACCTGCAAGGTGGCATGGAGACACAATGGAGGACAAAGTAATTATTGCGGTCCGCGGGCACAGCCAGCTATGATATATTGGCAGAAACCGAGATACAAAGACGCATGTTTGGTGAATGGGGAAGGAGGAAGGTCGCATATTTGGTCAGTGTGACAACTTGAACTATGAACTTATATCAATAGCATTTAGCATTAGCCAAAGTCATTGTGTAGAAAAAAAAAATTGAAGAAATAGTTAAATAGCTGGACATATCGGGCGGTAGGCCGTAACGTTAGCTGGAGGAGCGCTCGTCTTTAAAAAGTACAAATTTATGATTGGGCTTCTATCTCGAACGCTATCAGCACGGAAATCTCCAATACAGTGGTACCTCTACTTACGAAATGAATTGGTTCTGGAAGAAATTACTTAACTGGAACATGTTGTAAGTGGAGACGCGTTTTGCATGTAAATGCAGGCCTGAGGATTTCAGAAATTAACAGAAACTGTTTTTGGTTCCATTAGATTACCCAATGGGAAAAACTAACCAATTTTGGGTTCCGTAAACATTCATCATGGAAGCCCATTTTTCTATTTTGATTGATATTCATAATCAAGAATTCTGATACTCAAAAGTACTGTTTAATATATACATGTTTGAAAACTATGCATGAACAATGAACATAATTACATCAGCAGCTGTGTACTCCAGGTTTATTCAAGAAAATAAATGGATCAAAATATGTTTAACCCTTTTTTTGTACTCGTATGGCATCATGAATACAGCATAGCACAAAATCTGGCTATATACCATGGGCCACAAGTAAACCTGACACTGTTAATATGATTATACTGTATGTGTGTACTATTTATGTAAATAAACATACCGGTAATATCAATGGCTACTCACCCCTTTATTAATACACAAGCATGTTTTAGGAATTGAAAGATTACAATCATGTGATGAATCTTTTTTAAAAAAAAAGATCTTATTTCTATATAAAGACTTGTAGTATTGATATGGCTTGACATCCTCTTTGCAACCCCAAGACAATACACTGTGTAATCTACTGTCAATTTGAACAAAGAATCTAGCACATGTCATCGTTAGGCCTACCGACAGTTAACGTTAGTATTACTACACTTTGTGACGAATGTTTTTTTTATAAAGTTCCCATGTCTACAAATACTAAATTTTGGAATAACTAAGACTGTTTCGTCATATTTTTCATAGCGATTAGCCTTTAGATCAAATGACCAACTTCAAGTACTTACCTCTGAATCACGCCTCCAGTCATATTTCTCTTTTGTGTTTGGTGCATACATCACACGCCAGCTTGGGAATACGCCCTTCTTCGGACGATTCGAAAGAAAAATCCGATTGGCATTCCCATTTCTTAAATGTAGTAACTAATAGACTTGTCGGTGTTTTTTTCGCTGCCATTTCTATTCATCGTGTACGTGCTTTCTCAGTGTGCAGACTAAAATAGCAACCTGCATGCGCACATAAATGGTTCCTGTTTATGACAGGTGTGCATAATGTAAAAAAACAAATAATAAAAAGGATGGTTATTTAACTTTTAACTGCGCCCTCATCGTTTTTTGCTCCCTGTAGTTCATGTTCTCTCTCAGAAGTAGTTTTGTAAAGAACTCATCCAAGGACGTTTGCTTTTCGGCTTTTAACAATCCTTCGGAAATGTGCAAGCAAAGTGAGCAATCGCCGGACTGGTGATCACTTTTTTTGGGTGATTCACATTTACCTAAAACTATCGGAACGCCTCGTGGCCCGAGGGGCAAATGACGAGGATGCTGCAGAGACACATATCTATCTATCTACACACACAGACACATACGGTAGAAGTCCCTCCTAGCCAATGGGATGAAGGATGATGCTTGGTAATAGCCAATGGCAGAGGAGCTATCAGTATGTTGCGTTCAGGAAACTCGGAGCTGCGAATAGCAGCCCATACTGCATTTTTAACTTTCGTATCTTGAAATTTATTTCGTAACAAGAGGCAATATTTTCCTCTTGAGCCGTTTCGTAACTTGAAAATTTTGTATGAAGAGACGTTCATAAATAGAGGTACCACTGTTGACTGTAAATATTACACAACTCCAGACTATAACATATCGAATGACAGTTATTTCTCTGTCAAATGGCATCCCAGGCGCTTGTAAGATATTGACAGCAGAAACTGTTTCACCTCCTGACCTTGCAACTGGAAATGCTTCATGTGTTGTTGTGCGTGTGGTCCATGAAGTCATCATGTCATCATTAGTTTTGTCGAAATGCATAAGAGGTGTCGGAGGTGACAGGCTTTCGGACCAACAAGGTGCTTGTCGTAACCTTTAACCTTGCAGTGATGTCATGTCTGCTTTCTGACCCTCAACAGGGAAGCTCAAAGGTATGATGGATTTCCCGAGCATGCACCGTCAAAGCTTTTGCAATAAGCTTCATAATCCAATCTACTAATCTTGATTGGCTGCGTTTGCATTAATCACAACCTGCCAATGCAACATATCGACCGACTTCGAAGCTGTCACTCGAGGCATATGATGCTCTGTGTATGGCTCGACATCACAAATGATATATTTAATTTAGACTTTTTCAAATTAGGATTTGAAAGAATCTGCGTGTGCGTGCGTGCGTGTGTGTTTTTTTTTGAGTGTCTTGACAAGAACAATATAAGTTTCCATTATTGTTATTTTTAGGTATGCACGATATATTTTTTTTCTTAAACCAATACTTTTTCAAGCTGTTAGCAATTGCTTTTTCATTTTTAAAATTTTCAGCTGAACGTAGTTTGTGCACACCTGGAGGAAACAAATACACAAACCTTTGTGCTCGTCAAATGTGACACCTACCTCAATCACAACAAAAATCAAAACCAGATCTGTGTCCTGAATTGCACATTTATGTTATTTATTTATTTATGAAAGAAAATACTCTGTTTTGAATGGCTCATCATCGTAAAAAGTGGCAGTTTATTTGCAGTGCAGGCATCTTTGGAGGCTCTTCAAAACACTGTTTTCGTGCCAAATGTTTTAAGTAGCTGATATTCAAATACAGTAAGTCTCAATTCACTGTGGGGGAAAAAAAGCAAACAAATCAAGTCAAGCAAGCCATTACTGTACTTCTTTCAAGCAAGTTACAAGTCATACATTTTCTCAGTGACAACATATGGTGGAGTAATGTTTTTTTTTTTTTTTCCGACTGATCATCCATCCATCCATCCATTCCCTGATTCTCTTTATCCTCACAAGGGTCGCTGGGCGTGCTGGAGCCTATCCCAGCTGTCTTCGGGCAGTAGGTGGTGTCCACGCTGAAGTGGTTGCCAGCCAATCACAGAGATGAACAACCATCCTTGCTCCCACTCACACCGAGGGACAATTTAGAGTGTTCCATTAACCTGCCACGCATGTTTTTGGAATGTGGGAGGAAACTGGAGTACCCAGAGAAAACCCACGCAGCCACGAAGAGAACACGCAAACTCCACAGAGGTCGATGTGCTAAGCAGTTGACCGCCGGGCCGCCCTAATTAAATATGCATCGCCATCCAAAAAGAGAACAATAACTAGCGGCATGAATCACACTATAGAACTTAGATAATATATTCAGATGCCCCGCGACCCTTGGGAGGATAAAGCAGTTCAGTAAATGGATGGATGGATATATTCAGATGTTCCTGCATAAAAAAAAGTAAAAATTATATATATATATATATATATATATATATATATATATATATATATATATATATATATATATATATATATATATATATATATATATAGATTGCATCTAAGATTGGTTCTGATTGGTTAGATGAAGTTAAAGCATGCAATTCCACTTTAATTCATTGCACATCTTTTGCATTCTGCATAGCATGCGCCATTATCAACAACGGCAATTATTTTTTCAATACATAATGCATCCCTAATTTTAATTATGCCACCTCCTGTATGGGTAGAAAATGATACAAGCAACAAAAAATAATAATAATAGTAGCTTTCTTTTGAACTCTTACTTAAATATGCCAATTTTCTAAGCAAGACCCCTTTCCCTAGAAAATCAATCAACAAAATATTCCTTACTGTATTTTCACTGTTATAGTGTAAATAAGTTGATGGGGATACAAATTTAACAAAGAAAAAAATGTCACTTCAGTCTTGAGTTTTTTTTTGTGAATGGAAACACTACAGTCAAATCAGTGACAAACAATCCCACCACAAGTTATCCTACTCAGTTGTACTGAAACGTTCATAATCACATATCTTTTACTGGTCCTAAACCAATGTGCGGATTGCTAGCTAAGGCGTAGAAAAAAAAGTAGTGTTTTTCCGGTAACCCGACCGACCGAGAATTTCTACCTCGAAAAAAAACTTTAGGGTCGGCATTTTTTTCAAACCTTCTACATTTTTGTGTAATAATAATAATAATAGTACATTTCATTTATAAGCGCCTTTCAAAACACTCAAGGACGCTTTACAATCAAAACAAGAACAATAAAACCACAGACAAAATTGTAAATAATAAAAGGAAAGCGATATTCACGTTGAGCGTGCGCCGTCGTTTGCCCTGTCGACCGTCAACACCATTGAATCACGGCGGCGGCCACGATCTCCGACAACAGTTTAAACCACGTTTTGTGTGTTGCAGTCGCATGCTCGCACCATAATATGAAGAAAATAGCATCCACTACTGTATCGAAAAGATTCAACGAACTATTTGACGAACACCACGGGCCGTCTAGGACGCGGGACGCAGAGGTAACGTGATGGCTGTAACACCCAGCTGCCGGGTACTCAACTCTCTCGCCGCCGAGCGGGGGTTTCAATCAGTGGCGATTGCTCTCGGACTGCAAGGGAAGCTCGGCTTCCCATAAAATGTCAAAGAATAAGTGATCAAATATATGAATGTAAATTTCATTGTGTGTCCATGTCATTGACTAAATATGCGCTACAACGTGCTCAACTTTTGTTCCGAATCAGCTTCTTCTTACTGGTTACGACGCGACTCCCTTCTCATTCATCTCGCAGCTTCGCTGTGCTTTAAACGGTAGTGAGTTCAGGGTAGGTTGTCCCAATGCGTTAAATGGAGACGAGTCATTGGATACAAGCTGGTTTTTGTCCCGCCCACGGGCGCTCAGCGTCTCTGGGACTGGATGGTAGTGGGAGGGTACCGGACACCAGGCTTTTCTGCATCAGATTGGATGATCTGTCTGAGCCTGTGTGCCAGTACGATTGACATTGAAATGAGCCAGTCACCGAGCTTTTAGTATAGAAATCCGTCGCGAGCAATTTTTCAACTCGCATTCTGTTCCAAGTTGAGCTGGAGACTTCTCCTAATCATTTTAGCGACACTCTTTGTTGTAAACAAACAACTAGCGACAAATTAATCTTTTATTTCTGGTGGGTTTTATTGTAGTTCCTATAGTTGTAGGACACTAATTAAGTACCGGGAAAAGACGCCTTGTTGGTATGACAAGGTACGGAGCTAGAGTAGAATTCACGTATAAATAAACGGACACATTTTATGATGTCGGCCAAAATTGAGCTTCCCCTCTTTGATAGACGAGCATCCGGCACTGGTTTCAATGTCTCCTTGTTTTATGGTTATTTTGTTTACGTTTTTGATGAGGGAGGGAGGGAGAAAAAAACAGTTAAAAAAAAAACTATGTCCGACCTACCGACCCTATGCTGAAATTTCATGTTACCGGAAACACACTACTTTTTTTTCTACGCCTAAACTGTAATGCTAGTTGAGTTTTGTTATGCCTTCTTAAGTTAGATGTTGTTGTTGTGTATTCATTCCACGAGGTTCAAACCATGCGTATTGCCTTCCTATTTTTGCCACTTTCATTAAGAAAGTAAGACATTAATTCAAATGAATGATCCTCATCGTTGCTCATATTGCTTTCAATGTTTAGGTCACCACTTGGCACCAACAGGTGATGGACTGGGTTGCCAGGTTGGCATGCATGAAACAAAAAGATGCTTTGTTTTCCCCCCCCCCCCCCCCCCTGCTTTCCTTCCAAAAAAGGCCAACTGTGATGAAATGCTTTTTTTCAAACTTTTAAACAAGATGACTTGTCAAGTCATGTAATTCCAGTATATTTAGAATCGGAATTTTGGAATTCTTGGGTAGTCTTGTTGATTTTTTTTCTCCCCCCAACTTGGAATGTTTGCAGAACATTTGGTGGAAACTGGAACCTTTTCAAAATTATTTGAATCAATAACTTGTGGAGTTCTGAGCCTTAACTGGGACGCTTAAATTGTACTGTAGTCTTGCGCTGTATTGATGGACTTTTGCATATACTGATGGTCATCACATTGACAGTTGCATTTATTCAATTCACATATTCCGCCAAAGATACATGTATTTGTGGGAAACACTGCGATAAAAGGGTCTTATTTCACGGAGCTGATTTATCAATGAATTAAATATAAATAATTTTGTTCGATCACAAAATATCAGTTGTCCAATCCAACCGACCAGATTGCTGTCAAGTCTAGAAAAGAGTGTATCAACAGAAAAGTATGGCTTCATTGCGTGTTCATCTATATTCTTGGATTTTTATTTCTTTCTTTGCTTATCTGAGGTTTTTTTTTTTTCAATGTTACTGGATTTATTGAAGTCATAATTCCTAATATTGCCCAGATAATTGTCTGGTCAATAATTATCTGGTCAATAGTTATCGTGCATGCCTAATTAATTATCATCATCATCATCATCGATAGTTGAGTTCATTTAACCCTGCCCCGACTAATGGGCTTACTAACAGCAGCCATGTTGATTGTACTCAGTGACTGGTTGGTGGAAGTGCTTGACCTGTAATTGGTAGATGCGGCGCTTGCATGTGTGATTGTTGGACCGAATATGGACCGTCATAAAGTGGCAAGGTGGAGGGTGCCGGATGGTGGTGGGTGTTGCTCATGACAAATAATCATGGGATGAGTGGTTCTCAAACTGGATTACAGAGAGCTGAATGCATACATATTTTTTTCTTGTTTATTTCAAACATGCATCAACTAAAATAAACATACTATTAATGTGAGAGCGACAGTAAAAGACAGGGCAAACAAATAAGTAAGCCCGGCAATCCGTGTGCCGTAACTTGGGGGTTCACGGTAAATTGTGTTGTGCCGTTGTTTGAAAATAAGTGCATATCTCAAGGAGAGTTGAACAGGTGTGTCATGGCGACATTGGCACAGTTCAAAAGTTTCGAACGTAAATAAATAATTCCATTTGCAGTGATAATTTTACAGTTTACCCCCAACGAGTCTCAGGGACTCGCTGATCAGAAAAGTATGAGTCCCATTATGCATTTAGAGAGTCCCAAATTTCGAATTCTGAAACGGTCTACTTATTCAATTGCATATGATAATAACACAAACAACAACATATACATACAATTCTAAACAAATGCTGCAAAAATTTAAATAATTCAGGAGCAGGCCTGAGGATTTCGGAGATTCATGGTAAACGTTTTTCGGTTCCGTCAGATTGCCCAATGGGAAACCACAGTAACTAATTTGGGGCTCCGTAAACGTTCATCATGGGAACCCAGTTTTCTATTTGGACTGATATTCATAATCAAGAATTCTGAAACTCCAAAGTATAATGTTTCAAGGGTAAATGTTTGAAAACTATGCATTAACAATGAACATTACATCAGCAGCCGTGTACTCCAGGTTTATTCAAAAAATAAATGGAGCAAAAACTGGTGTGCTCATATTGCATCATGAATACAGCATACCACAAAATCTGAGTATTTTTACAATCTCACACTGCAAAGATTAATTTACTGGTAATCATTAATACAGGTAAGTATTGATGTGGCTTGACATCCTCTTCCCAAGACGATGCATGTGTAATCGACTATCAATTTGACAAAATAATCTACCACACATCATCGTTAGTTCTACCAACAGTTAACATTAGCATGACTACCCCGTGTGACGAATGTTTTATTCATAAAGTTACCATGCTACAACCAGTAAATTATAGAATAACCAATACTTTTTCATAATATTTTTCATAGCAATTAGCCTACAAATCTAATGACCAACTTGCCTCGTAATCGTGCCTCCCGTCGTCTCTCGCTCTCGTGTTCTGTGCATACGTCACAGGTGAGTTTAGTGATACGCCCTTCGGACGATTCATACGAACAATCAGACTGGCATTCCCATTTCTTAAATGTCGCAATTAGTACACCTTTGTGAGTTTTTTTCGCCGCCATCTCAAACTTTCATCCGCACAATTCCTCAGTTTGCGGACTAAAATAGCAACCCGCATGCGCACCTAAGGTTATCTGTTGCGTCCCCCCACACTAAAAACAAAACAAAACGAAAGTAAATAAGAAGAAGCACACTCACACACCACACCACAAACACACATACAGGCACAGTGAAATCGCATTGATCACACAGGAGAGATTTGATCGCGTACAATCAACTCGTGTGCGGTGACTTTTATGGTTAAACAATTTTTCGTTACCGTTAAAATGACGACACGCTACCGGTAACGATCGTTCCCGTGAAATCCTCAGGCCTGCCGTAGTTTTTTGTTGTTGTTTTGACTGAGAAATTTCCTTGCGTCCCAAAAACGCACATTATTTGGAACTGTGCGTCCCGCGGGAAAATTATGCGTCTCGGACGAGGGACGCATAGGTAACGAGATGGCTACATTTGTAATATTTAAATAGAAACTATGTCTTTGGCAATGTTCAGCGTGATTAACCCTCTGGCTACCTTCCAACATGCTTCTCTATTGTCATATGGAAAATTATTCATGTGGTTTGTTTTTTGGTAAGAATGGAATCTGCCAGTTGATTTTTTACAAAGGTTCTTGTAAAATTCACAAAATACCATGATCACATTGTAGGGCCGGAGAATTAATCAACATGTAAAAGTACTTTTAATTAATTACATTTTTTTGGGGGGGACTTCTCAATATTACATGAGTAAGGCTAAACATTCTTGAAAAATTTTGCACACACAGGTTTGGCAAAAAAAATAAAAAAATAACCATATATTGTGGATGTTCGTGGCCGTTTAGTCGTGTGTGTGTGTGTGTGTGTGTGTGTGTGTGTGTGTGTGTGTGTGTGTGTGTGTGTGTGTGTGTGCGCGTTGACGTTTCGTTGCCATCTTTCTGCTACGGATACCCAAAGGAGACAAATCACCCAATCACAAGTTTCCTGGATGACTGTAAAAAATGCTGTGCATTTATTTTGTCACTTGAGGAAATACTAGAAGTCGTTTGTGATGACATTTTTCTGCGCCTCTGCTGAAGAAATTGGTAAGTAGGCTTGCCACGTGTGGCCTCTCTGAGCCACTGTCATACGCGTGCTTCAAAATGCACACGCTTCGAAATTAGGTCATTGCATTGTTTTAGTTCACCACTTAGATGGCATTAAAAAAAATCTGAAATTTCTACACACTGTCCCTTTAAGATAAGAAACGCAACAGTCCAAAATATACGGAAAATGTATTTGGCCTGAATTCACATTTAATTAATACAGTAGTACTTAATAAATGGAGAAAAGAAACATTTTGTTTGTCCAAAGACAGAAGGCACATTTAATGCAAGTCCAAAAATACACATTTTGTTTAAGTTGTTAAAAAAATTAAAAAAGTCAAAGTATATATCGGTTAAAAGATGTTCTAAAAGGTTGGGAAGACACCCCCTATCAACAAAAATATGCTTGTGTTAGTGATTAATTGTGTGAGACACTCGTGGTTTACGCTCAGTACTTTGTGTGTGTGTGTGTTTGTCTAATTTGGAGGTATGACGATTACCACTACGGCTCAGTGTCCAGCCCCAGTCTGGGAAAGTCTGCTGATGACCTGCAGAAGTATGTCTTCATCTACAGGTGAGACACCATCCCCATTTCCCATAATGCACCTCCTTGTGTTGGATGACATGTTTACACCCGGTAGTACATCGGGAGGGTTACTGACCCCTGCATTAGATTAGCACCTTCTACCTCTCTGATTTTGGTTCTACACCAATACATCCATCCATTTTCTGATCCGCTTATCCTCACAAGGGTAGTGGGGACAACTGGAGCCTATACCAGCTGTGTTCGGGCAGTTGACGGGAGAACCCCTGAACCGGTTGTCAGCCAGGTCGCGCAGCCGAATGAAGTTCACTGTTTTCATGACTGGTCACAATGTCCTCCATCCCTCGCACCTTCCCACACAAAGCTTCTTGATGAATAATGCAATGATACGTTATAAGAGGCGTGTGACAGTTCATTTTTTGCATTTTGCCCTGCATTAGTCCAACTAAGACCACTTTTCCTCCACACATTGCCGGTGCACCGTTCGTTTGTAGTTAATCCTAAGTTTTCCCACTGCAATGCATTTTTACTTATGGACTTCTCCACCGTATCAAAAATGTCCTGTCCCGTCGTGGTGCCTTGCATTGCAGCCACATCCAACAGCTCCTCAGTGATAGAGAGGTACGACTTCACGCCTCGAATAAAATTTGATAACTGCGCTGTGTCCGTTTTATCTGTGCTTTCATCAACAGCTAATGAAAAAGCTGTGTAGCTGCGTGTCTCCTCGGCCAGCTGTGTTGTAAGATTTTCTGCTAGTTCCTTCACTCGGTCGGCGATGGTGTTTCTTGATAAACTGACATATTAAAAAGTCTGTAACCGGTCGGGACACACCTGCTCATAGACCTTCAGCATGCACTGATTCAAAAACGCTCCCTCTGAAAAAGACTTGGAAGCATGGGCGATTTCTTCAGCCGCAATGAAGCTAGCTTTCACCGCGGCCTCGTTTTTGGCTGTGGATTTCAAGAACAAACTCTGCTGCGACCGCAGTTTGCTTTTTATTCTTGAGCAATTTGATGCTTTTCTTGAAGGCTTGCTTTAGCGTACTTAGCTCCGTGTTTGGTGTCAAAATGTCGACGCAGATTGTACTCTTTTGACAACCGACACCGCCTCGTAACACAAAAGACATATACAGACGCTCCCCGGGTTACGAACGAGTTACGTTCCGGACGATTGTTCATAAGGTGAATTCGTTCGTAAGTTGCTTCAGTGCTATATTTTGTCTGGAATGTATGTTTAAGGCTTATATGTTTGACATCCATATAACAGGGAGAGAGCTTTTCGTCACGTTCTTCAGGGCTCGAGGGTTAGCTGCCCGGTAAACTAGCAGCGGCTTCAGCGGGGGAGAGTAGACGACCGGTTGTCGACCGGCGCGCCGTACGCCTCCCAGCCCGCCGTTCCACCGTCACACGCCCGACCCCCACGCGGTTAATGGGGACCAAAACCACCCAGGATAAACGAAAATCCGCGAAGTAGCGACCAATAAACATCTACAGGAAAAAAAATTTGCCCCACGTGGGCCTTGGCGCTTGAGCAGAGCGCACTAACACACACACACACACACACACACACACACACACACACACACACACACACACACACACACACAGGCCAGCGATCCGCTGCAGCAGAAGTGTTTATGATTAGTCTTAAGTGTTTATGATTAGTTAAGGATGATTAGACAATTAAGGACGGAAGAGACCTGCTTTTGTTCTTATAAGCCTCTCTCTCTCTCTCTCTCTCTCTCTCTCTCTCTCTCTCTCTCTCTCTCTCTCACACACACACACGCACACACACACACGCACGTGCCCCACGTGTGTCTTAGCACTTGAGCAGAGTGCACTAACGTGCACACATACACTAGCACACAGACATTGATTAAAGATCAAGGAGTAACCCACGTGATAATACAGAAAGAAGATGCACAGCCAATCAACATTGCTTTGCATCTTCTTAGCCCCCCCCCCCGACCCCACATGTAGTACTGTATATGTTGCCCTATGTGACTCACTGTTGTTTTGCTGACTTTCGCTGCTTCTCGCGGACCGTTTGCGGACTTAAAAAAAACGTTTTGTTTTTTTAAATGAACATGTTTGAAAAAATCCGCGATGCACCAAAGCCGCGATAAACGAACCGCGAAATAGCCAGGGATCACTGTATATCTCAATTCCACTCGTTGGCATGGACACTGCCGCGGTTAGCGTAGTCGAAAGGCATTGTGGGAAATGTAGTCTTTGGTCAAAGCGCACTCTTAATTTATTTTTGGGGATTTATTTTTAGACACTCAAAACTTTTAAGCTCTCGTGGGCCACATAAAATGACATGGCCGGCGACATATGGCCAGCGGGCCTTGAGTTTGACACTTGTGATGTAGGACACCAAACCACTATGATGTGTGCTCTCTGTGCTAGCGGGAATAAATGGACCAAATGAGTAACAAGTACCGTATTTTCACGACCATTCGGCGCACCGTGTTCTAGGGCGCAGTCTCAGTAACGGGTGCTATTTCTGTATTTTACACATACACAAAACGCACTGTATTATTGGGCGCAGCCAGGCGTGGTAAAACATACGCCAGTTTAAACATATGGCATGCATGCACGCACGCTAAAAACACGTTAGCTTGAAGCATAGCGTAGCATGCTAAGACATGCTAAAAACACGTTTTTAACAAGGCAACGGAAGCAAAACTGAGATCGGTTGTACTTTATTTAGCCAGCTTACAATGTACTCACGTTTTTCGATCAATCATCACCCAGAAATCCATCAAAGTCCTAATCTTCTGTATCCGAAGTGAACAATTGTGCAAGTACCGGTAGTCCATAAAAAAACGCTGCTCTCGTTGTCAGAGTCACTCTCGTTGCCGTGTGGCTCCACAGAAATGATGCGCGACGACTTACACGCCCACCCTTCACTGATTGGCCGGCTGCTTTCCCGCACTCCTGGTCTCAGTCGCAGCCACTTACACACCCACCCTTCACTGATTGGCGGGCTGCTTTCCCGCATGCGTTGCCTCACTTACGTCCTCACTCGCGGCCACTTACACGCCCACCCTTCACTGATTGGCCGGCTGCTTTCCCGCACTCCTGGTCTCAGTCGCAGCCACTTACACACCCACCCTTCACTGATTGGCCGGCTGCTTTCCCGCACTCCTGGTCTCAGTCGCAGCCACTTACACACCCACCCTTCACTGATTGGCGGGCTGCTTTCCCGCATGCGTGGCCTCACTTACGTCCTCACTCGCGGCCACTTACACGCCCACCCTTCACTGATTGGCTGGCTGCTTTCCCGCATGCCTGTTCATGCTCACTTCCGCCTTTTCTCTATATAAACAGCGTGTCGGCTCTCAGTCAGGATTTGGAACTCGGCCCATACACTAGACGCTCCGCATTATAAGGCGTCCTGTCCATTTTGGAGAAAATTTAAGACTTTTAATGGCGCCTTATGGTCGTGAAAATACGGTAGTATTCCCATCGTGTGCAATTTACAGCAAGGCACAGGATCAAATTGCAAACAATAACGCTAGGCCGGGGGTCGGCAACCCACGACTCTGGAGCCGCATGCGGCTCTTTAACGCTGCCCGAGTGGCTACCTGGAGCTTTTATCAAAAATGTTTGAAAACGGAAAAAGATGGGGGAGGGAAATATATTTTTCTTTTAACCCTATGTTGCATACGGGTTACTTACAGTAACCACAACTTTAACTCATATTGGTTATTCAAGTTACCAGTTTTAGTTTTTAAATCCACCGCGAGATGTTACTAGCGTGCGCAACAGCGGGAGGAAAAGGTGAAAGAGGGTCCACAAAATGTTGAATAATTTCTATCCGTGAGATGAAAAGGTCCAAATACCCTATTGTACTTGTGCAGAAGAGTAGAACATATAGAACACAATAAATAACAGTTTCTATGTGTTACCTATCAGTACTGCCATGCTTTTTGGCAAGGTAATTGTAGTGACCATTATGCACACAAGTACCCCCCCTATTATGTATTTTTTTCCCAAAATTGTGAATTTATTATGATATTTGGCCATAATCTACCCTAAATTTAAAAACAAACCACAATTGAATAACTCCTGCAGAAGCCATGCAACATAGGGTTAACATGGCTTCTGTAGGAGGACAAACATGACACAAACATTCTAAACGTTTTCCAATGCTGTAAAAATGTGTCAAATGAATATTCAATTTCAACATTTCTGTTAACAAAGATTTGCGTCATAGCCTGCGACACACGTTTCGATGAGCAGGGCAGGATGCCAGGCAAGTGGCTGTTTCATCAGTGGCGATTGCTCTCGGACTGCAAGGCCTCCCCTAAAATGTCAAAGAATAAGTAATCAAATATATGAATGTAAATTTCATTGTGTGTACATGTCATTGACTAAATATGCGCTACAACGTGCTCAACTTTTGTTCCGAATCAGCTTCTTTTTACTGGTTGCGACGCGACTCCCTTCTCATTCATTCCTGCAGCTTCGCTGTGCTTTAAACGTGGACGCCGAGCGTCTGCAGAGCGTCTATTGCCCGGACGCCGAGCGTCTCGAGAGTTCAGGGTAGGTTGTCCCAATGCGTTGAACGGAGACGAATCATTAGATACAAGCTGGTTTTTGTCCCGCCCACGGACGCTCGGCGTCTATGGGACTGGATGGCAGTGGGAGGGTACCGGACGCCAGGCTTTTCTGCATCTGATTGGATGATCTGTCTGAGCCTGTGTGCCATTTCGATTGACATCAAAATGAGCCAATCACCGACCTTTTAGTGTAGGCATCCATGGGAGCAATTTTTCAATTCGCATTCTGTTCTGAGTTGAGCTGGAGACTTCTCTGAATCATCTTAGCACCAGTCTTTGTTGTAAACAAACAACTAGTGACAAATTAATCTTTTATTTCTGGTGGGTTTTATTTGTAGTTCCTGTAGTTGTAGGACACTAATTAAGTACCGGGAAAAGACGCCTTGTTGGTATGACAGGGTCACAGATCATTTTCTTGAAAAGGAATGGTGCTAATGTAGAATTCACGTATAAATAAACGGACACATTTTATGATGTCGGCCAAAATTGAGCTTCCCCTCTTTGACAGACCAGCATCCGCCACTGCGTTTCATGTACAATTCACTGAGGGTACTGGCAAAGAATGGGAATGTGGAGGGCCGACATAAGCATTTCAAACAGTACATGTCAGCTATGATAGTTAACACGCTGCAAAAGTGCATCCCATGCATCGCGTCAGGTCTTGACGAAGATAGGTAGGCAAGCTTGTGTAAGTGCGTGCGTATGCGCATGTGCGGTAACGGGTCGATCGCGGGAGGTTGGTTGATCGAAAAGTAGATCTTAAGTCAAAAAACGTTGGGCACCCCTGCTCTACAGGATGCAATGCAGGGAAAAAAACATTTAATCATGACGGCTCATTGTGTATTTGTAGCCAAGTTAGTCATTTTGATAGTACGCTAATATAGCTAATATCGATACATACAGCATGTTTTGCCTTCATTATCAGGCTTATATAAGGCTTTTATTTTTTGGCATACATATATACAGTCAAACCTCGGTTTACTTACTTACTTACGTACTTAATCCGTTCCAGAAGACTGTTCGAAAACCGAATTGTTTGAAAACCAAAACCATGTTTCCCATTGGAATCAATGTAAACATTTTTAATCCGTTCCAAGTCAAGAAAACAACTTTTTTAAGCCACTTTTTTTAACCATTTCACACCATAAACTGTACAAATGTAATAGGAGAGCAGGTAACATGTAAAATATTGAACGTGATGCATCGACTCCCCAAACCAAAATAAGAATGGACCGCAGGTCTTTTAAGTTGGAACGGCTGTCGGAGTACAGTCAAACCTCGGTTTTCGTCCATAATCCGTTCCAGAAGGCTGTTCCAAAACCGAATTGTTCGAAAACCGAAACCATGTTTCCCATTGTAATCTATGTAAAAAATGTTACCTTAAAAAAAAGGCAAGAAAACAACTTTTTCTAAAGCCACTTTTTCACAATTTTACACCATAAATTGTACACATGTAATAAGAGAGCAGGTAGTATGCAAAATACTGTACAAACAAACTGTAATATGTTTTATTTTCACCAATTTTAACATTAGCATAGTAACATAAAATTCGAAGGAACATCTCTCTCTCTCTCTCTCTCTCTCTCTATATATATATATATATTAGAGCTGTCAAACGATTAAAATATTTAATCTAATTAAAAACTCAACTGTCATAATTAACTCAAATGAACTAAAAATTAATCATTATTACTCGTCATTTTTTATCATTTCTGAATTTCCTTTTATATTTGTTGTCCTATTTTCCCCCATTTTAATGCTCTCATCAACATGGAATCATGAATCAGTTTTCTATGTGCAAAATGCAAATATTTACTGAAATAACAATTTCGATTTTCAATTTTACATGAACATTTTTCACTTGGAGCAGTTATTCACACATAATCTGTCACACAATATTACTGTCCATCAACAACAGTGAAAAATATTTTGTCACACAACAGCTGCTTGAACAGCTCTTTTATGGAATCAAAACAGCGCAATATAAAGTGCACATCTAAGGTAAACTAGTACTCAGCCTATAATTTTCACGGCCCCTGAATAGGGATTGTCGGTCAGCATGGAAGGATCTCTCGTTCTGTACTTTTTTGATCATTTATTGGAGCACTTTGCAGCAGAAGTAGTAGTAGTAGTAGTAGTTGTAACAGAAGTATCAGAAGCAGGTAATAACCTAAACTACACATAAATGCAGTAAAAAAATAATATATCTATCTTTCTGCATCACAATGTAAATATGTATTTATTGACATGAATTAATACCTTTATCTAACAATACGTTTAATAAATAATGTAATCAACCGTGATTTCACTATGTATCATTATCGTCATCATTATTCATTGTTTTAAACGTAAGAAACCATACAACACAAACATAAAGTCGAATCGAACAAAAGAACTACAAGTCCCAATACTCAATCCCGGAAGTGGAGCGCCGGCATGAAACCCAAGCTGAAACGCAATTTACTTCGTTTAAACGTCAGATTGCAGACGGACAAACATGACAACTATGCAAAAATGAGCTAAATAAAGACACCCCTGTTCTAGCAACATTTTAGCCCACGCTGTTTGCGTTGAAATGATCCATAGCTGTCGGTCTGAGACGAGGGGGCGGAGTTACGCACGTCAGCTGTGTGCTTGGCCCTAAGTGGTATTTCAGACTCGACGTGCTATGATGATAGCTCAGTTTACGACGGCAAAACATACAGGTAACTTTGGTCTTGTCATTGGAACAATCTGGCAACTTTTTAAAAGTAAACTTTCCATTCATAAACTATTTAAGTATCCGTTTTGTGTCTCGCTGCCGTGGCTGGCAAAACAAACGTGCGTGGACCTGTGCAGAGCGATCGATGTTTTGTTTCTGGTGTATTTATAGAGCCACGTAACATCCGCTGTGACGTCTGCGGCGTTAATCTCGCGAGAACATTTTTGATCCCGATAAAATTCATTTAAATTAATGCCAATAAAACGCGCTAAACTGACAGCTCTAATATATATATATATATATATATATATATATATATATATATATATATATATATATATATATATGTATGTCATGGGCGTGCGCCTATCCCAGCTGTCATCAGGCAGTAGGCGGGGCATTTCGGCATCCCGAACTCCTTCGCCAACACAGACACACGCTCACCTGACTCATATTTCGCGATGAAATCTTTCTTAAATTCTATAGTTTTGCTTACTATTTTCCTCTTTTCTTCACCAGGTTTATCACTTCCACTTGCTTTCTTTGGTGCCATGATTAGGGGCTGATACACGATGCAAAAATAACAGTCCGATATTACGTAGTTCTCACCAAACACCAGTGTTGTGTCCAAGGCAACCCGAGGCCAAGGCCCAGGACTTGAGAAATTTTCCGAGGCCAAGGCCAAGGACCAAGGACTGATTTTGAAGCTGAGGCCTAGCCGAGGACATGTATAAAACAATGCTATCATACCACTTGGCAGGTCCTCACTTCTAATACACTCACCAGTTACAATGTCTTATATACATAGCATGATACTATTACCAATTATGTGTAATTTTAGAGTAATGTGAACATTTCAGACTTGTATTTGAACTAGTTTTGTTTGGGTTGTCCATTTTTATTTGAACTAAACTGAAATAAATCTTAAAACAAAAAAATCATGGTCATTTTACAAAAATTTGACTCAGTTTGACACTGTTGTTTTATTGTCAGGACAGAGACAGCGCATGTAATGGGTCAATATCAGTACCAAGGCCAGAATCAGTTTGCCAGAGCGCCGTTTGCTGTTAACTTCCACAGCAACGCCACCGGTAAGCAAGCTAACCGTGAACCATTTTCATTGTGTTTGTCCTGTTTTATGACACTTTCTCTTGTCGTCAGCAATCAAGGATTTTGTTCTGGTCGGGCTAAGTGCGGACCCAAGCAGAGCTGTGCAGGAGATCGACCGCCTGTACGATGTCCTCACGCAAGTGCTGAACAAATGGAACAACAAGGTGGCATCCACACTTACTTGCTGATCACCTGAATTCTGCTTAATGAACTTGCACCTACAGACCCTGGCAAAAATTATTGAAATGCACCATTTTGGAGAATGAAGCAATATCACAGCTCTTCCACAAAATCCTACCCTTATGGCCTTACGAAACACAAAAAAGGCAAAGAAAAAAGAATATTTTTATTGAGCAAGTAGATGGGAAAAAAATATCAGATGAGTCATTTCAAGAAATGTGTGTGTCCACAAGGAGAAAATATGTCAGTCATTTGCCAAGTCTGAAGTAGCGCAGAGAAAGTCACCAGAAAACAGAAAAGAAACCTGAGCATAAAAGAAGACAGCGATGAAAAAAAGAAATGTAGTTGTAACAATATTGGACAATTCAACACAAATCACGGAAGGAAAATTTTGATTGGAGGGATAGCCAGTCGATCTACGTTCCAACCCTCATCTATGGTCACGAGCTATGGGTCGTGACCGAAAGAACAAGATCCTGGTTACAAGCGGCCGAAATGAGTTTTCTCCGCAGGGTGTCTGGGCTCTCCCTTAGAGATAGGGTGAGTAGCTCAGTCACACGGGAGGGGCTCAGAGTCGAGCCGCTTCTCCACCACATCGAGAGGAGCCAGATGAGGTGGCTCGGGCATCTGATTAAGATGCCTCCTGAACACCTCCCTGGTGTGTATATATATATATATATATATATATATATATATATATATATATATATATATATATAAAGAATTTACGCCAACTTTGTCTATTTAAATTACCACAACCAGTCTACTATAAATAATACATTGTTCTGTAGCATATTTGTTTTTACTTTTATTTCTGAAAGATTGAGTGAATGTTTTACTCAAGTGACATAGGTTGGTATATATATAAATATATATACAGACACTCCCGAGTTACTTAACATCCGAGTTACAAACAAACGGTATATACTGAACATTTTCACGGGTCTGTCGAAAAAAAAAAGTTAGATTTCGTATTGCGCGCTTTTTCCGAAAAGGGCAAACGGGCGGAGGAGGACGGCGGAGGCGACGTTCCGAGTGCCAAGCGGGGCGGAGGAGGACGCGGATAGAGGCGTGGGGCGGGCGTGTGACGGTGGAACGCGCGGGAGGCGTCCGGCGCGCCGATCGACGACCGATCGCCTACTCTCCCCGCTGAAGCCGCTGCTAGTTTATCGGGCAGCTAACCTCGAGCCCTGAAGAATGTGACGAAAAGCTCTCTCCCGTTATATGGATGTCAATATAAGTCTTAAACACACATTCCAGACAAAATATAGCACTGAAGCAACTTACGAACGAATTCACCTTATGAACAATCGTCCGAACATAACTCGTTCAGTAACCTGGGAGTGTCTGTATAGTGTGTGTGTGTGTGTGTGTGTGTGTGTGTGTGTGTGTGTGTGTGTGTGTGTGTGTGTGTGTGTGTGTGTGTGTGTGTGTGTGTGTGTAATATATATATATATATATATATATATATATATATATAAATGTGTGTGTGTATATATATAGTGTGTATATATATATATAGTGTATGTGTGTGTGTGTATATATATATATATATATATATATATATATTAGAGCTGTCAAACGATTAAAATATTTAATCTAATTAAAAACGCAACTGTCATAATTAACTCAAATTAACTAAAAATTAATCGTGATTACTCACGCATTTTTATCGTTTCTGAATTTCCTTTATTTTTTGTCCTATTTTTCCCCATTTTAATGCTCTCATCAACATGGAATCATGAATCAGTTTTCTATGTGCAAAATGCAAATATTTACTGAAATAACAATTTCGATTTTCAATTTTTTCAAAAACATTTTTCACTTGGAGCAGTTATTCACACATTATCTCTCACACAATATTACTGTCCATCAACAACAGTGAAAAAAATATTTTGTCACACAACAGCTGCTTTAACAGCTCTTTTTATGGAATCAAAACAGCGCAATATAACATTATAAAGTGCACATCTAAGGTAAACTAGTACTCAGCCTATAGTGGATTTAAGCCATGGTTGCATACTTTGTTTTTCTTAAATTTGCTTTGAACACAGCAGTCAGGCTATGCTGATTCTGTTGGTCCTTCTTGCTCGGAAGTCTCTCTACGGTTTTGTGTCGACATCATTTCGGATGACTACACTTGGTTAGATGACAACACTGGAGACGTTTTATTTTCAGTGTGTTCGCTAGGTCGCTAGCACTGCACCGCTGAACTCTCGACGTGCCTCAGCGCACCGTCGCTGTCAGACGAACACAGAGAAGCTCCACCCGCTTTATTTATATGGCCGCGGAACACTGTAACCTTCCACACAAAATAGTTCTAAACAAGTAACAATCGCGTCAGTGGCATACATCGACAGGCTACCTGCTCGTTTTTCACCAGAGGCTCATCAACCTCGTCTCTTATTTCTCTCCCGAAACAGTGTCTTCTCCCGCTTGGTGTACCTTAGCCTTCTCCGCTACGTACAATCTCTGTACACAGCTTGTAATGGAGGCTATCGCTGGCAATCCGTAGTGGAGTTGTTCAGCTAATTCCGTTTTTCACGGCCCCCTGAATAGGGATTGTCGGTCAGCATGGAAGGATCACTTGTTCTGTACTTTTTTGATCATTAATTGGAGCACGTTGCAGCAGAAGTAGTAGTAGTAGTAGTAGTAGTAGTAGTAGTAGTTGTAACAGAAGTAACAGAAGCAGGTAATAACCTAAACTACACATAAATGCAGTAAAAAATTAATATATCTATCTTTCTGCGTCACAATGTAAATATGTATTTAATTGACATTAATACCTTTATTTAACAATACGTTTAATAAATAATTTAATCAACCCTGATTTCACTATGTATCATTATCGTCATCATTATTCATTATTTTAAACGTAAGAAACCATAAACACAAACATATCAAGTTGAATCGAACAAAAGAACTACAAGTCCCAATAGTCAATCCCGGAAGTGGAGCGCCGCCATGATTAACCCCAGCTACAACGCAATTTACTTTGTTTCAACGTCAGATTGCAGACGGACAAACTTGACAACTATGTAAAAATGAGCTAAATAAAGACACCCCTGTTCTAGCAACATTTTAGCCCACGCTCTTTAAATTGCCGATTGCAAATGGTAACTGACTGTGATTGCATAGCGATGCGGCGAACAAAGCACAACGGACACAATGCAAAGCAGACAAACAAAGCAACCGATCATGAGAGAATCTAAAAGCTAACTTTACATATCTGACTTGATAAGAAGCACACGCGTAGCTTAACATTGAGCCATGCCGACGGCGAAGCGAGTGTATTCACTCACGAAACAAAACGCTATTTATACATCGTGCGAACGGTCACCTGTCAGTGGCAGCCCCGCCCCTCTTAAAGCGCCAGGTTAATCCAACAGGAGTCGTTCAATGCAATGCGAATGATTTCAGTTTGAGTGGAGCTGTGGACAATGTTGACAGGCTTGCATGCAGTAGCCACACATTTAGCTATGGCTTCAGCAAATTTGTTCTTCGTTGTGTCATCCATTTTCTTCGCTTTGAAATGATAGCTGTCTGTCTGAGAGGAGGGGGCGGAGTACTCACGTCAGCTGTGTGCTTGGCCATTAAGTGGTATTTCAGACTCGACGTGCTATGATGATAGCTCAGTTTACGACTGCAAAACATACAGGTCACTTTGGTCTTGTCAGTGGAACAATCTGGGAACTTTTTAAAAGTAAACTTTCCATTCATAAACTATTTAAGTATCCGTTTTTGGTGTCTCGCTCTGCCGTGGCTGGCGTGGCTGGCGTGTACATGTGCATCTTTATTATAACGGGAGTACTTGTCAACAGAAACAACAAAAAGGTGTATGCATCTGTATTTTTTAAATCAAAACAAACAAACAATAATACTTCTCCTGAACAGAAAATTTTCAGTGGTTCCTCTCCCTGCTCATTAATTTTATGGCTTTTGGAAATCTGCCTTCACATGGCATTGTCGATGCTGGAAGTATTTTAAAACCACTTCCTTCCATCCATCCATTTTCTACCGCTTATCCGGGGCCGGGTCGCGGGGGCAGCAGCTATAGGAGGGAAGCCCAGACTTCCCTCTCCCCAGCCACTTCTTCGAGCTCTTCCTGGAGGATCCCGAGGCGTTCCCAGGCCAGCTGGGTAACATAGTCCCTCCAGCGTGTCCTGGGTCGTCCCCGGGGTCTCCTGCCAGTGGGACATGCCCGGTACACCTCACCAGGGAGGCGTCCAGGAGGCATCCTAATTAGATGCCCGAGCCACCTCATCTGGCTCCTCTCGATGTGGAGGAGAAGCAGCTCTACTCTGAGCCCCTCCCGGATGACCGAGCTTCTCACCTTATCTCTAAGGGAGAGCCCGGACACCCTGCGGAGAAAACTCATTTTGGTCGCTTGTATCCGGGATCTCGTTCTTTCGGTCACGACCCATAGCTCGTGACCATAGAGGAGGGTTGGGACGTAGATCGACCGGTACATTGAGAGCTTTGCCCTTTGGCTCAGCTCCTTCTTTACCACGACAGACCGATACAGCGTCCGCATCACAGCAGACGCTGCACCGATCCGCCTGTCGATCTCCCGCTCCCTTCTGCCCTCACTCGTGAACAAGACCCCAAGATACTTCAACTCCTCCATTTGGGGCAAGATCTCCTCCCTGACCCGGAGAGGGCACTCCACCCTTTTCCGACTGAGGACCATGGTTTCAGATTTGGAGGTGCTGATCCTCATCCCAACCGCTTCACACTCGGCTGCGAAACGCTCCAGTGAGAGTTGGAGAGCCCTGCTCGAAGGAGCCAACAGTACTACATCATCTGCAAAAAGCAGAGATGTAACCCTGAGGTCACCAAAACGGACCCCCTCAACGCTTCGGCTGCGCCTAGAAATTCTCTCCATGAAGGTGATGAACAGAATCGGCGACAAAGGGCAGCCTTGGCGGAGTCCAACCCTCACTGGAAACGATTCCGACTTATTGCCGGCAATGCGAACCAAACTCTGACATCGGCAGTATAGGGACCGGACAGCCCGTATCAGGGGGTTCGGTACCCACAAAACACAAAACACATGTAGACTGGTTGGGCGAATTCCCACGTACCCTCGAGGACCCTGCTAAGGGTGTAGAGCTGGTCCAATGTTCCACGGCCGGGACGAAAACCACACTGCTCCTCCTCAATCTGAGGCTCGACTTCCCGACGGACCCTCCTCTCGAGCACCCCTGAATAGACCTTACCAGGGAGGCTGAGGAGTGTGATTCCTCTGTAGTTGGAACACACCCTCCGGTCCCCCTTTTTAAAAAGAGGGACCACCACCCCGGTCTGCCAATCCAGAGGCACTCTCCCCGATGACCACGCAATGCTGCAGAGGCGTGTCAACCAGGACAGCCCCACAACATCCAGAGCCTTGAGGAATTCTCCTTCTTCAGCTTGACGGCATCCCTTACTGCTGGTGTCCACCAGCGGGTACGGGGGTTGCCGCCACGACAGGCACCAACCACCTTACGGCCACAACTCAGGTCGGCCGCCTCAACAATAGAGGCGCGGAACAATGTCCCCCGGGACATGGGAAAAGCTCTGCCGGAGGTGGGAGTTGAAACTCTTTCTGACAGGGGATTCCGCCAGACGCTCCCAGCAAACCCTCACAATACGTTTGGGTCTGCCAGGACGGACCGGCGTCCTCCCCCACCATCGGAGCCTACTCACCACCAGGTGGTGATCAGTTGACAGCTCCGCCCCTCTCTTCACCCGAGCGTCCAAAACATGTGGCCGAAAATCCGATGATACAACCACAAAGTCAATCATCGAACTGCGGCCTAGGGTGTCCTGGTGCCAAGTGCACATATGGACACCCTTATGTTTGAACAAGGTGTTCGTTATGGACAATCCGTGACAAGCACAAAAGTCCAATAACAAAACACCACTCGAGTTCTGATCGGGGGGGGCCGTTCCTCCCAATCACGCCCTTCCAGGTCTCACTGTCATTGCCCACGTGAGCATTGAAGTCCCCCAGCAGAACAAGGGAGTTCCCGGCCGGAATACTCTCCAGCACACCCTCCAAGGACTCCAAAAAGGGTGGGTATGCTGAGCTGCTGTTTGGTGCATATGCACAAACAACGGTCAGGACTCGTCCCCCCACCCGAAGGCGGAGAGAAGCAACCCTCTCGTCTACCGGTGTGAACCCCAATGTACAGGCACTGAGCCGGGGCAATGAGTATGCCCACACCTGCTCTGCGCCTCACCATGAGCAACTCCAGAGTGGAAGAGAGTCCAACCCCTCTCGAGAGAACTGGTACCAGAACCCAGGCTGTGTGTGGAGGCAAGTCCGACTATATCCAGTCGGAACTTCTCTACCTCGCACACCAGCTCGGGTTCCTTCCCTGCAAGAGAGGTGACATTCCACGTCCCTAGAGCTAGCTTCTGCAGCCGAGGATCAGACCGCCAGGGTCCCCGCCTTTGGCTGCTGCCCAGCTCACATTGCACCCGACCCTTTGGCCCCTCCCATGGGTGGTGAGCCCATGAGAAGGGGGACCCACGTTGCCTCTTCGGGCTGAGCCCGGCCGGGCCCCATGGGTGTAGGCCCGGCCACCAGGCGCTCGCCAACGAGCCCCACCTCCAGGCCTGGCTCCAGAGGGAGGCCCCGGTGACCCGCGTCCGGGCAAGGGAAACTGAAGTCCATTAATTTCACTCATCATCAGGGGTCTTTGAGCCGTGCTTTGTCTGGTCCCTCACCTAGAACCTGTTTGCCATGGGTGACCCTAACAGGGGCATAAAGCCCCAGACAACTTAGCTCCTAGGATCATTGGGACACACAAACCCCTCCACCACGGTAAGGTGACGGCTCGCGGAGGGGAAACCACTTCCTACAAAACTTATTTGGCAAATTTTTGATTGTTGCTTTTCATTGGTCACTGTTATTAATACGCACACGCACGCACGCACGTACGTACACACACACCCACACACACACACACACACACACACACACACACACACACTGTAATGTAATTTTGAAAACATTTATTGTAACAATGTCAAAATCAAAACTCAGGACTCTACAGTGAGAAAAAAACATTCCTGTTATATTTTATAAATATTAATAGACCTTCAATCTTCTAGGTCAGGGGTCGGCAACCCAAAATGTTGGAAGACCAAGAAAACAAAAAACAAATATGTCTGGAGCAGCAAAAAATTAAAAGCCTTACTATGAATGCAACACATGTTGTATGTGTCTATATTAGCTAAATTAGCCTACTATCAAAATGAATAAGTTGGCTTCAAATACACAATGAGCCTTTGTGATTACATTTATTTTCCCTTGCAGTGCATCCTGTAGAGCAGGGTGCCCAACCTTTTTGACCGACGATCTGCTTTTCGATCAACAAGCTTCCCGAGATCGACCCGCTACCGCACATGCATACGCACGCACTGACCCACGCATGCCATAATGAGCAACAGCCTTAACGGCCCCAAAGGTGAACGAGGCATGGGACGTATTTTTGCAGCGTGTTAACTATCGTAGCTCACATGTACAGTTTAAAAATGCTTCCCTCAGCCCTCCACATTCCCATTCTTTACCAGTACCCTCGGTGAATTGTCCATGAAACGCCATTTTTTTAAACAGCAGCCACCTGCCTGGCATCCCGTCCTGATAATAGAAATGTGTGTCGCAGGCTATGACGCAAATCTTTGTTGACAGAAATGTTAATATTTACTTTACACATTTTTACAGCGTCAGAAAAACGTTCAGAATATTTGTGTCATGGTTGTCCTCCTACAGAAACCATATTAAAACAAAAAAAAAAATTTTCCCTCTCCCATCTTTTTCCATTTTCAAATGTTTTTGAAAGAGCTCCAGGGAGCCACTAGGGCGGCGCAAAAGAGCCGCATGCGGCTCCAGAGCCGCAGTTTGCCGATTCCTGCTCTATGTTGACATATATTGAAACATAACAGAATTAATTTCCAGTCCTGTTTCGCTATGTGTGTAGCATTATTCTGTATAATTTCTCTAGATGCTTACTAAATGGCCTGCTGCTTTGCTGTTCAAAGTTGGATAAGCTCCGTTTTAAGACAGTTCTAGCCAGACTTCTGTCATCAGTTTGCTCAGTCACCCAAACACTTAATTCCGGTGTTTCGGGATACATGTTTATCTTAGCTTAATCTTAACAATTAGGGTTGCTTCTCAATCTTTTGTTACGTAATTCGTACTTGTGAGAAAAATACTTGACAGATATGTAGCACTATCTAAGCAGTCTGATTGGTGACTCAGGAGCAAGTTTGCAACATGTTTAGCCACACTAGTAGCAAGTGCAGCTTGTTGCTAGGTAGCTGGTTGTGGCATGAGCAGCACTGAGCTTGACTCGACCGCCTATGTCCCATGCCTAGGTGATGTACGCACGTTGTCGCAACATTAACATGTGCCTCCAGACAATCTGCAGTTTGAAAAAAAACTCTGAATTAGTGATTCTCAGTTTTGCTATTCAATGAGGCTCAAAATGCAAATTTTTACCTGTAAACTGCAATGCCAAACTGCTTATTTTGAGCCTTGTGAGGTCAAAATTTTATCAGAATCAGAATCACCTTTATTGGCCAAGTATTTAGAACACACAAGGAATTTGTCTCTAGTAGTATAGGCTACACTAGTACTGCAATCACAAGCAACTACGATAAAAACATGACATATAAGTATCAAAAAGACTTTCCGTCATGTAAGGGTACCATTGTGCAGGAGTACCATTCAATAACACATGTGTGACAATGTGCAGAGTCATCGAGCAGAGATAAATTGATCAGTGGTGCAATACAATTTTTGTGACCAGTAGCAGTAATTGTAGAACAACTTTTAAGTGTGCAATAGCACAGAAAATCCTTGAGTGCTTTAAAGTGTCTGGTGCTGTGGAATATTGATCAATAACAATTGTTCAACTATGTACAGAGCTGGAGCGACAACGATCATTGCGGTAATACTGTCCCACAGGAGTGTGCAAAAATGCAAAGAGACACTTTAGAGTTACTGTTTATGGAACTAATGGCAAGAGAGAAGATGCTGTTTGAATCTCTGCTGCTTTTGGCGCACATGGTTCAACAGTGCTTACTTGAAGGTTGTAGCTGGGAGAGGTGGTGGGTAAGGTGTGGGAGGGTCCAGGATAATTTATTTTGTCTATTTGGTTCTTGCAGTGTGCAATGCAGAAATATCTCTGGAGCTGTGATTATTATATCACTACTTGGGGTACACATGTAAAACCATCACGACACCGTTCAACTCAACAGCACACAGCTAAAAACACCAAATGACTTGGAGCAAAACAACGGTGTTTTCTGAAGCGGCTTCCTATGAGCCCTGATTTAAATCCTATTAATTCATTTAATGCCAAAAGGTAAAAATACATTTGCCAAAACCCAATCAATCAGTGTAAAAAGTAAAAATAAATTTTGGGCGAGTTTTTTTTAATTAAAACATATTAATGAAGGGCTTTGCGCACCTATCAGTCAGTATCAAGGGTGTGGGAATGATTATAGGATGATAAATCACCACTAGATGGCAGGAATGGCTTTGATCACATCTTGGTTGCACACAGTGTGAGTGGGTGTGGGTTGTGGTACAGCGATCCTCGTCGCAAGGTGACATATGGAAGCAGTGTGGTGTTGAGAACATGGATAAATTACAGCAGCTAATTCTACAACAGAGCTTTTTCAAATAAAAAACAGATGACAAAGTCCCATCGTCATCCTTGACAAACACCGCACGCAGGCACACAAGCATACAAACACAGACACACAAAGTTCATCATTCATGAAAACTTCATGCATAGGTATTTTGCAATCAAAGGGACCTTTTTGTGTTTATGTTGTTGTTTAGAGGGTGTGTAGCAAAAAAAAAACCCATTGCATCAAAATGAAAGTTCTGCCTGAAATGCAGCCTTTCACAAAATGCTCTTTTTCTCAGATTTCTTCTTGGAAATGGGTGTTTTCAACAAACTTACCAATATTCAAATGCTGTTTAGTAAAGAATGGTAAAAGGTCAAATGCACTTTTTTTCCTGATGAAAGAAGAGGACTCATTTTTATTTGGTAGTTTAAATGCTTTTATAAAGCTAGAGAACAAAATTTTCTGTAGGCCTTAAAAAAAATGAGTCAAAATGGTGAAAAATGGCTGGTCCCCACTTTCCCAATTGGAGAAAAATGGCTGTCAGTGAGTGAGTTGAACATCTGTGCAAGCAGCTGAAAAATGGCATCTGTCGAAGCACCCTTTTAACCCGAGACAAGTCGAGCAGTTTGCTCACGAAGAGTGGGCCAAAATACTGCCTTGAGAGTTGCAGAAATCTCAGTAAAAGTTCCACAAATCCTTTCTGTCTATGCCGGTTTCGTGAGTTTGCTTTTTAACAAAATTATGTTAAACCACAATTCAAAAGCAATATCTGATTTTTATTGTTTAATTTTCATACAGTGAAACTCATATAGAACAGAATACATGGGCTAAAATACCCCCTTGTGTGAAAAAATCTTCATGCATTAACACAATTCCCATTCTCCTGCTCCCCATACGACGAAAACCCCCCTGTTGCGTTATATGAAATCATTTTCTCTGCTCCAGCCTTGCGAAGACATTCACTACAACGAAGTCTAATCCAACAGCGACCTCTACTGCTTCGTTCGAAAAAAGGAAACAGCAACCACCACACTGGTTTACATAGTGAACGAAGTTTATTTCGGTCACAGCCGCGAGTTTCCTGGACTCAACATACACCTAGCTGCTCTGCCATTGGCTTACCGAGCATCATCCTGGCCTCCGATTGGCCAAGAGGGACCTCACTGTCTATGTGTGTAGATACTGAAGCTAGATCCGTAGCATCCGATTAGCTGCTCAGAGTAAATTGCTTGTGGCTCGACGGACATTCAAATAAACGAACGTTTCCTCGAATGCTTTACTTGTTATCATGCTAAAAACCTTACGCTAACTGGAGCACTAATGAGAGAGAAGCACTCCAGTTGGCGGAAGGTTTTTAGCCTTCGAGAGCTAACTATGGCCATCGAGGACTACGAAGCGTCCCGTGGCTGGCTTTAAAAGTTCATTGCATGACATCAGCTGAGCAACGCTGTCTTGGGTGCCGATCGAGGGGAGGTCGAGTTAGAGACAGTGAGATGGTAGAAAGAAAAGCCACCGGGTCCAGGAAGTATTTGTTATTGTTAGATTCAGACGAGCATGGACGTTGCATTGCTAAAATGGCTACAAAGCGGACCTTTGGATGTCAAGCAGCTAAGACAAGAAGAGCTCTGATGCTGGAAGAGAGGGTAAAAGTGATCGAAATGAAAGACGGAGCAAGCAAAATAAAAGACATTATCCAAGAAATTGATGTAAGTGAAAGTGAATGCTGATCGAAAATTTCGCAATTTCTTTTCCTTTTTTTCTTTCTACACTGACAATATGAAGTGTCAAATAAGTGTGTGCTCATACTTATGCACTACTGTAATAAAAATAGAGTGCACATACGTTTGTTTGTGTGTGTGTGTGTGTGTGTGTGTGTGTGTGTGTGTGTGTGTGTGCTTGCATCTGAAATCAAATTTGCTACAGTGAAAACCCCCCTGTTGTGAAAGATTTCTTGCTGCAAACATGATTTCATTGTAGAGGAGTTTCACTGTATTTTTTTTCTTATTTATAATTACTTTTGTCCGATTCAAATCATTTCAATGACTGCTATGGTTTTTTTCTTTCATTAACAGAGGGATATGAAAAATGTCCATGTGTGTAGCTTGCCGAAACCACTCATTCAGCTGAAATAAAAACAGAACACAAAGTATAGTCAGAAACGCACAGACCACAGGCACGGACATGCTCGCACGAACACAACACAAAGGTGACTTGGCTTGACATCATGACAAAATGGCAAGATGCAGTTTAAGCCAGAGACCACACGAGTGCACCTATGTCCACCAGGTCCCCATCCCACATGTAAATGGTGAATGTGTGTGTGTGTGTGTGTGTGTGTGTGTGTGTGTGTGTGTGTGTGTGTGTGTGTCTGTCTGTGTGTGTCTGTGTGTCTGTGTGTGTGCATGCGTAGAATGTGATGTTCTTGGGAAATTTTCATGCTGGCTGCGCCTACATGACGCGCCGTGACAAGAAGAACATCCGACTGTTCACCAACAATAGCTTCTACTGGCTCATCGGAGACAAAAGTGACTCTACCATCACGGATAAGACAAGCTGTGCATATGATCGGTAGGCGTGTGCCCGCTTGAGCATGTGTGCATGTTGAACTGATGATTGACGTTGCATCTTTTCCCGCAGCATCGTCGTGTACGGGAAGTCCTTCCTGAAAGGAATAATGCCGTTCTCCGCCAATGTCTTCAACTTTGCTCAAGAGTTCAAACTGACCAGGACGACAGTAATGCATGCTTCTGCTCTTGTCACGCGTCCTTGTATAATGTTTACATATATATTGATCCTATCAAAGCTTTCTTCACGTACATTCGGCAAAGAAGTGTGAAACCTACCCTCCCATTGAAGACCCTGGTCACGTTCCAGAGGGAAGAGGATATTGCGGACATTTCAATCATCCTCAATAGCCATTATGTGTTCAGCAAAAAAAATTGCTCAATTGAAATGTATTTGAGTTTTGCAGTCATTTGCTCATCTTCAAGTACAAGCAATGAATGCAGTTGACATTATTGCATCGTGGTGTATTACCTTTTTGTGATGTTCCATTTCACCCTTCTGCGGTGACAACACACCAAAAAAACAAGAAAAAGCAAATGTCTCTTCACTTGGGTGTAGTTGATTCTTGATAACTGAGTCTGTTCTTTTTCCTTCCAGGCTCTGCAGCTAAGCAACAACTTTCCTGTGGAGGTGCAGCTCAGGAGCTCCGCCCTGCTACTTCAGGCCATACCGCTCCTACTTCTGCTGACTGTTGCTATCCACTGCTTCCTGCCTTCTCTGTGAATTCCATTTCTTTTATCATATTGGCATCCTCAGGGGAGATCTACCACGTGACCACGACCGCTAAACATGCACTGTCATCGCATCTTCCTCTTGTCAGAATTGTCCTGGGCCAAATAACTTCCTGATCGTATGTGACAAAAACATCAATGTTTTTGGCTAGTGTGTTGTTTTGTCTCGATGTGGGAAAAAATGTTTTCTACTTTTTCTTTTTTTTTTTAAATCATGTTGACGTGCTACTTTCCTCATGAATATTGCTTTAAAGAAAAAATAATTATATATATATAATTGTCATTAAATCGACCTGCCATTTATTCATTTTCTTTTGAAGATTTTTGGGGTCTTGGTCTTTTTTGCCCAAATCATAAGGGAAAAAAAATACCAAAGATACAAGGTGTCAATAAAACCTCAAAAAGTACTTTTTATGATTTGTCTTTGTACATGGTGTGATAATTGCTTTTTACATTCTGTGAAATAAAATAAAGTGTTTGTTCATTAAAACAGTGATGTAAATACTGTACAGCATATTATATTAGATGAATGCATTGTGTCTGAAATTTTACATTTTGGTTTATTTGCCTCCACAACATTATTTTTGCAATTTCAAATTAATTTTCCAATTTGAGATTCCTTGAGCCACGAGAGGAGGCCAAGTATTCCCTCTAGTTTTCCATGTTTCTGAGCATTCACACAAACCTGAGCATTTAATTGACCATGGTGAGCAACATCAGACCCGGGGGCCGAACCAGTATAACACCTGTCCAACAAGCTGAGGTCAGAACAACTTGATATAGGTAGGACGGCTCGATCTTACCTCTAGTCAGAACAACTTGATATAGGTAGGGCTGGACTGGTACAAAACCGCAACCCTGGCATATTGACTTAGACCAGCCCACGTGACTCCTGACTACCATGTCGCTCTGCCACTGATTTTGATAGGTTGTTTGCTTTCTATATTGTACATTCATTAATGGCCCCTCCGTGAGCCGTCACCTTACCGTGGTGGAGGGGTTTGTGTGTCCCAATGATCCTAGGAGCTAAGTTGCCTGGGGCTTTATGCCCCTGGCAGGGTCACCCATGGCAAACAGGTCCTAGGTGAGGGACCAGACAAAGCATGTCTCAAAAAACCCCTTATGATGCACAAAATAAATGGAACCAAATTTCCCTTGCCCGGACGTGGGTCACCGGGGCCTCCCTCTGGAGCTGGGGGTGGGGCTCGTTGGCGTGCGCCTGGTGGCCGGGCCTGCACCCAAGGGGCCCGGCCGGGCTCAGCCCGAAGAGGCAATGTGGGTCCCCCTTCTCATGCGCTCACCACCCATGGGAGGGGCCAAAGGGGTCGGGTGCATTGTGAGCTGGGGCAGCCAAAGGCGGGGACCCTGGCGGTCCGATCCTCAGCTCCAGAAGCTAGCTCTGGGGACATGGAATGTCACCTCTCTTACAGGGATGGAGCCCGAGCTGGTGTGCGAGGTAGAAAAGTTCCAACTGGATATAGTAGGACTTACCTCCACGCACAGCCTGGGTTCTGGTACCAGTTCTCTCGAGAGGGGTTGGACTCTGTTCCACTCTGGATTTGCCCACGGTGAGAGGCGCAGAGCAGGTGTGGGCATACTCATTGCCCCCCGGCTCAGTGCCTGTACATTGGGGTTCACACCGGTAGACGAGAGGGTAGCCTCCCTCCGCCTTCGGGTGGGGGGACGGGTCCTGACCGTTGTTTGTGCATATGCACCAAACAGCAGCTCAGCATACCCACCCTTTTTGGAGTCCTTGGAGGGTGTGCTGGAGAGTATTCCGGCCGGAGACTCCCTTGTTCTGCTGGGGGACTTCAATGCTCACGTGGGCAATGACAGTGAGACCTGGAAGGGCGTGATTGGGAGGAACGGCCCCCCCGATTAGAACTCGAGTGGTGTTTTGTTATTGGACTTCTGTGCTCGTCACGGATTGTCCATAATGAACACCTTGTTCAAACATAAGGGTGTCCATATGTGCACTTGGCACCAGGAAACCCTTGGCCGCAGTTCGATGATTGACTTTGTGGTTGTATCATCGCATTTGCAGCCGCATGTTTTGGACACTCGAGTGAAGAGAGGGGCGGAGCTGTCAACTGATCACCACCTGGTGGTGAGTGGGGTCCGATGGTGACCTCGACTCGGGACGTTGTGAGCCGGTGGGCAGAGTACTTCGAAGACATCCTCAACTCCACCAGCACGCCTTCCTTGGAGGAAGCGGAGTCTGGGGACTCTGAGGTGGGCTCTCCTATCTCTGTGGTCGAAGTCACCGATGTGGTTAAAAAGCTCCTCGGTGGCAAGGCCCCAGGGGTGGATGAGATCCGCCCGGAGTTCCTCAAGGCTCTGGATGTTGTGGGGCTGTCCTGGTTGACACGCCTCTGCAACATCGCGTGGTCAGCGGGGAGAGTGCCTCTGGATTGGCAGACCGGGGTGGTGGTCCCTCTTTTTAAAAAGGGGGACCGGAGGGTGTGTTCCAACTACAGAGGAATCACACTCCTCAGCCTCCCTGGTAAGGTCTATTCAGGGGTGCTGGAGAGGAGGGTCCGTCAGGAAGTCGAATATCGGATTGAGGAGGAGCAGTGTGGTTTTCGTCCCGGCCGTGGAACAGTGGACCAGCTCTACACCCTTAGCAGGGTCCTCGAGGGTACGTGGGAATTCGCCCAACCAGTCTACATGTGTTTTGTGGACTTGGAGAAGGCGGTTGACCGTGTCCCTCGGGGAGTTCTGTGGGGGGTGCTTCGTGGGTATGGGGTACCGAACCCCCTGATACGGGCTGTTCGGTCACTACAGTATACCATCGATGTCAGAGTTTGGTTCGCATTGCCGGCAGTAGTGTCGGAATCGTTTCCAGTGAGGGTGGGACTACGCCAGGGCTGCCCTTTGTCACCGATTCTGTTCATAACTTTTATGGACAGAATTTCTAGGCGCAGCCGAAGCGTTGAGGGGGTCCGTTTTGGTGGCCTCAGTATTACATCTCTGCTTTTTGCAGATGATGTGGTACTGTTGGCTCCTTCAAGCAGGGCTCTCCAACTCTCACTGGAGCGTTTCGCAGCTGAGTGTGAAGCGGTTGGGATGAGGATCAGCACCTCCAAATCTGAAACCATGGTCCTCAGTCGGAAAAGGGTGGAGTGCCCTCTCCGGGTCAGGGAGGAAATCTTGCCCCAAATGGAGGAGTTGAAGTATCTTGGGGTCTTGTTCACGAGTGAGGGCAGAAGGGAGAGAGAGATTGACAGGCGGATCGGTGCAGCATCTGCTGTGATGCGGATGTTGTATCGGTCTGTCGTGGTAAAGAAGGAGCTGAGCCAAAGGGCGAAGCTCTCAATATACCAGTCAAACTACGTTCCAACCCTCATCTATGGTCACGAGCTATGGGTCGTGACCGAAACGAGATCCCGGATACAAGCGGCCGAAATGAGTTTTCTCCGCAGGGTGTCCGGGCTCTCCCTTAGAGATAAGGTCAGAAGCTCAGTCATCCGGGAGGGTCTCAAAGTAGAGCCGCTTCTCCTCCACATCGAGATTAGCCAGATGAGGTGGCTTGGGCATCTGATTCGGATGCCTCCTGAGCGCCTCCCTGGTGAGGTGTTCCGGGCATGTCCCACCGGGAGGAGACCCCGAGGACGACCCAGGACATGTTGGAGAGACTATGTTTACCCAGCTGGCCTGGGAACGCCTCGGGATCCCCCGGGGAGAGCTAGAAGAAGTAGCTAGGGAGAGGGAAGTCTGGGCTTCCCTGCTTAAGCTGCTGCCCCCGCGACCCGGCCCCGGATAAGCGGTAGAAGATGGATGGATGGATGGACATTCATTAATGGACTGCTCCTTCTAAACTGTGGGCCAATCTCTTGGGATAGAAAAATGGAGGAAAATAATTAAATAGAACCGCATCACCTCCAAAAGATGCTGGCCCATCTGGTATCTGCCCTGAAAGCCAAATGGCCAATCGAGCCCTGAATGTAGGTGTGTAACAAAAAAAAAAACAACCTATTGACAGAACATATTACTGAATAGAGATTTGTGACACCAATAAAATGATCTCTCATCTGTCACTTTTATTTTAGTACACATCATTTTTAGCATAACTAAGTCTCAAGGCCATGTACAGTATATAAATATGGTCCAATATTGTCCACTCATAAATACAGTAATCCCTCGTTTATCGCTGGGGTTACGTTCCAAAAAGAACCCGTGATAAGTGAAATCAGTGAAGTAGGATTTATAAAAAAATTTTTAAAAGCCAAAAAATGTGAAAGGGACGAAATTTCAAATGTGCTGTATGTGAACAGGCCAGCGCGATCCCGCGGCATGCAGCCGAAGTGTTAATGATGAGACATTTAAGCATGGAAGAGTCACTGCTTCTTTTTTCCTATAAGCCTCCTCTCCTTCTCACTCTCCCTCTCTCTCTCTCTCTCTCTCTCAGCCACACATACACACAGCCACGCACACGCGTGCCCCACGTGGGCGTTCGCGCGTGAGCAGAGCGCACTAACAAACACACACGTGCGCGCGGGCGCACGCACTAGCACGGATCGTAAACAACACTTAGACACTGATCAAAGAGGAACCCCGGTGATAAGACAGAAGGGAGGGGTGCTGGGCGGGGCTGAGAAGATGCAAAGCCATGTTGATTGGCTGTGCATCTTCTCAGCCCCCACCCCCAACCCCCACTCGTGCTGTCACTGGTGGACATCGGGCGTTGGGAACCAATCAAGTGACAGCCATGCACAAAGCCTCTGAGTCAATCCGCAATTTTTTCCGAATACAGTACTTTGGGGGGAAAAAAACGTGATGCACTGAAGCCACGCTAAACGAACCGCGATAGAGCGAGGGATCACTGTCATGGAAAATTTGCCCATTTGTAAAACAAATACATTTCCAGTGACCTGACCTCTGAAACCCGCAAAAGCGCCTCATTTATAAGGGGCTTGTAGACTATGCCCATGTTACGACTTTCTCGATGGAACGGTGGCCTTCAGCATCTCGTTAGTGGTGAGTGTGGTTATGCGTGTCAATGTATACTTCAAACTACAGTTGAAAAACTGAGTGTGCACCCTCGGTCGCATGAAACCTGTGAAGGAAATGGGAATGGTGTGTTCTGTTTGTCGACTAAAATGTGGTGAAATTAAGGAATGAGTGTAGAATGTGAGGCGGCCCGGTAGTCCAGTGGTTAGCACGTCGACTTCACAGTGCAGAGGTGCCGGGTTCAATTCCAGCTCCGGCCTCCCTGTGTGGAGTTTGCATGTTCTCCTCGGGCCTGCGTGGGTTTTTTCGGGCACTCCGGTTTCCTCCCACATTCCAAAAACATGCATGGCAGGCTGATTGAACACTCTAAATTGTCCCTAGGTGTGAGTGTGAGCGTGGATGGTTGTTCGTCTGTGTGCCCTGCGATTGGCTAGCAACCCGTTCAGGGTGTCCCCCCGCGTACTGCCCCAAGACAGCTGGGATAGGCTCCAGCACCCCCCGCGACCCTAGTGAGGATCAAGCGGTTCGGAAAATGGATGGTTGGATGGATGTAGAATGTGATCTGTGTTTGTGCCTTCTGTTGCCCAGTCATTATTGAAGGAGGCACTCCATCTATGGGCTGGAATATGTGCCACCAAAAACTGAATCTGGATCATTTGTATTTCAATTTGAAGCGCTATCCTTGAATAAGTGGATTGAAAAGGTGAATTTCAATTTCATCAATTGCATAGGTTAATTTGATTCATTAAAAAAATTAATAAGTATTTTTTGAATTTGAACACCTAACTGATATTTCAACTCTAGATATTTTGTGACATTCAGTTTTACGGATACAAATTAAAATCTTTTCACACACAGAATCAGTTTGCTTGACTTTTCCCATTCAGTTTCACGAGTAAAAGTTAAAGTTTTAAAGAAAAGTTTGTGTGACGAACATCCAGGTACTTGAAGACGAGCAATCTCCTCTTCGTCCAATCAGCATCTTTGTTTTGAGAAAGTGATACAAGCTCATCGTAAAAAATGAAGAATAAAAGTACTTGAGAATGGCCATGAATTAATTCACTTCACTGATGTAAGTCAATAAAGTGGACCAGAAGGAAAACTATGTATGGTATCCAAATGTGTTTTGGTTACACTGGTTTTCTTAAAGTAAGCTTATAATAGGTTGCAGGACCTTTCTGTCTAAGACACCATAGCAGCTAACGCATGCAGAAGTACTTGCTGCTCCTTAGCTGCTGAGAATGGAGCTGTGACATGGCGTCTATTGCCAGAGATGGGCATTCATTCCCTGGGATAGAACAGGATGCACAGACGCCCACTTTCAGTCCCTCCAGCATTTCAGGGACATTTTTAATTATTCTTGCGAGCTAAAATGCCTGATTTTGCAAGCCGGTTTTCTAAAAATTGCAATAAAAGAGGATTTGTTTTAGGGAGGCTCATAAAAGATGCATAAAAGATGTAACAGAAGCGCCATGTCAGATGAGGTCATGATGATGTGATGGATTTATTGCGAAATAAAGTCACAAGTTAATGGGATAACTGCCAGTACAGTAGTAGATAGTTCCTCCGATTTGAATTGGAATCGATTTAAATTTTGATATCCAATTAACCTGGCATGTGAGGGTTTTTTTGGGAGCGTCTGGCATTGAGTCCGTGTGGACCATGTTCTGCGCCTCTATTGTTGAGGCGGACAATCAAGAGTTATGGCCATCATGGCGGCAACCCCCAAACTCGCTGGTGGACACCGGCAGGAAGGAATGCCGTCAAGCTGAAGAAGGAGTCCTATTGGGCCTTTATTGCCTGTGGAACTCCAGAGGCAGCTGCTGGGTATTGGCTGGCTAAGCGTAACGCAGCTTCAGCAGTCGCCGGGGCAAAAACTCGAGCGTGGGAAGAGTTCGGTGAGGCCATGGAGCCAACTTCCGGATGGCTTCAAGGAAATTCGCGTCCACCATCCGACGTCTTAGGAGGGGCAAGCTGTGCGCCAGTAACACTGTATACAGTGGGGATTGGGTGCTGCTGACCTCCACTCGGGACATTGTGAGTCGGTGGCAGAGTACTTCGAAGACTTCCTCAACTCCACCAAACATGCCTTCCTTAGAGGAAGCAGAGTCTGAAGACTCTAAGGTGGGCTCTCCTATCTCTGGGGTTGAATTCACCGACGTGGCAGAGCCCCAGGGGTGGATAAGATCCGCGCGGATATTGTGGGGATGTCCTGGTTGACACACCTCTGCAACGTCATGTGGTCATCAGGAAGAGTGCCTCTGGATTGGCAAGTGGTGGTCCCTCTTTTTAAGACGGGGTCCGAGGGCTACACTCCTCAGCCTCCCTGGTAAGGTCTATTCAGGGGTGCTGGAGAAGAGGGTTCCTCGGGAAGCTGAGCTTCAGATTGAGGAGGAGCAGTGTGGTTTTCGTCCCGGCCGTGGAACAGTGGAATAACTCTCCACCCTTAGCAGGATCCTCGAGGGTATATAGGAGCTCGCCCAAACAGTCGACATGTGCTTTTTTGACATGGAGAAGGTGTTCGATGGTGTCCCTTGGGGAGTTCTGTGGGGGGTGCTTCGGGAGTATGGGGTACGGAACCCCCTGATACGGGCTGTTCGGTCCCTATACCAACGATGTCAGAGTTTGGTTTGCATTGCTGGCAGTAAGTCGGGATCGTTTCCAGGGAGGGTTGGACTCCGAATCTCTTCATAACCTTTGTAAACAGAATTTCTAGGTGCAGCCGAGGCGTTGAGGTGGTTCGATTTGGTGGCCTCAGTATTGCATCACTGCTTTTTGCAGATGATGTGGTGCTGTTGGCTTCTCTAAATTTACCAGTCGATCAATGTTCCAACCCTCACCTATGGTCACGAGCTGTGGGTCATGACTAAAAGAACCAGATCCAGGATACATGCGGCCGACATGAGTTTTCTCCGCTCTCCCTTTGAGATAAGGTGAGAAGCTCGGACATCTGGGAGGGGCTTCGCTAATAAATCTTTGAAAATTATAACGACACAAGACATGGCTGCTGACAGTAGCAAAGCACCTCTTGGGTTATACCATCTCAACTAGAACGGGGGGATAGTCCCCAAACATCATCTTTCCTTTTGTAGGAGATTGGACTGTCTCGGAGTTGTTTGTGTAGTTTGTTCCTTTGTTGTGTGTTCACAACCCCCCCGTGCCCCATAGAATTAATTTTGTGATTTCATCTCTTGATTTTTGTGTTTGGCGCATTACATGTTTGCTTTTCTGAGTGTCATTGAACTCATCGTTGATTTACGTTTTCGGGACTGAGAAGGAGAAGGACGTGCCTGTACAGTAGTTGCTTGAGTTGTGTATATGTTTTAAAAAGAACCAACACGTCAGCTCATTTGTTTTCTGTGGTTTTGCTCCGCAGCAGAAACTGCCCGTGTGAAAGCAAGTGGAGCTGCGTCGACGCTGCGCCGGTGCTGCGACGCTCCACAAAATTTGTTCCGGTGTAAAATATATCGCAACAAAATACACCGGTGCAGCGCTGGAGCAAATGTGAGCCGTGTGAACACCCCTCAAAGAAGTACAATTTGCTGGTGTCGGGCTGAAAACTTCCATGTCCACATTTGGTAAATTGAGTATATTTTCACAAATTTATAGAATTAGTCAGTCCCCACCTGACTGTTATTTTTACAAATTGATGATCAATCTTAAGTGTTGAAAATGGCCTGCTCTCTTTGACCATCTAATGGCTCAACACATTTTTTGGAGGGTTTCTTAAAAAGTGATGGTTTTGAGGATTTTGCCTGACACAAGTGAACCAATATACTACTGCTCCTAGTTGTCAGTCCAGCAGCTGTAGACCATCAGTAAGCTATTCTAGCAGCTCGCTAGGTAGGGCCTTTGAAGCTAATAATAAAATTAGCCATTTCTGTTTATGCCAAACTAACAACAGTCTTTCGATTAGAGGTAAGATCGGGCCGCGAACCGAACCCGAGCCCGACCCGGCCCGAATTTCGGGTCGGGTCAGGCCTAAAATGCTCAATCATTGCTTCGGGTTCGGGTCGGGTCGGGTTTCTCTCTCGCTGACTTTTTTTTTTTTTCGAGGCTGTGAATTGTTTTGGCCACGAGAGACCGTGGTTCGCAAAAAAACCCAGACGTTGCCTCATCACAACACGTACTGTACTAAACCCTTGCAATGACAATTCAAAGAACTCCTTCCTGTCTCTCTCCCGTCAGTGTTCGTCTTTGTCTCTCTGCTTCTCTCTCTTAAAGTGCCGTGATAGATTCTTAAGGACGTACAGCTGCTGTGGGTTACGGCCCAATTTTCAACCCGTCAAAATGACGGACGGCCTTAAATATTCCCCGTCTACTCTTAAAAAAAATCGTCAATGATGGGAAATTGTCAGTTAACGTAACCTCTGCAGAAACAGAAATATAAGACATGTAAATGTTTATACAGTCTTGTTTAACTTAGATTTAATTACAAAAGACAGTCTTTGTTATCAGAAATCACCCCTCCTCCTCCCGAGTCCTCACAAATAAAATATGAAATGTCGGGTTTGCTTCGGGCTCGGGCCTGCTTATCAAGTTAAGTGATCGGGCTCGGGCTGGGTTGGGTTTAAATACCCTTGGGCTCGATTTTTTAGGACCGATCTTAGCTCTACTTTCGATTGAACTATCAGAAAGAAAATAAACCCAGGTGGACCTGAAGTGAACTGATGGCTGGTGACTGATGACTTATGTTCTCTTGTGGTCCACAATTTGTGTCAACATTGACACCTGATTTTTATTGATGATGAGACAACAAAAAAAGTGGAACAAAGTGTCGATGTAGCCTCATCAGATGTAAGGCTCCAATCCCTCAGACAGTAGTAACAGATAGCAGAGGGCTAGGACACAGTTGAGTGTCCACCTCCACTCGGGTCCCGTGGGTTAGTAGTTCCTCTACCGTTGTCCAATCATCAAGCAGCTTGCTATTCCTCAGTCGGTTCTGCTTCCTGTGGCTCAACTCCAGAACCATCTGGGATGACAGCGAGCTCAGACCTCCACCTGCCGCTGCCTCTTCACCATTGCGTCGCTCTCTGAGTTGCCGTGACAGCACAAGGTGACGTCTCCTCTCAGACCGGTTGCAGTACCGGCCAGCCCAGGACTCGCCAATCCCAAGGTGGTCCCCCGGTGGCTCCAATTCCCCACGCACCTCCTCGTCCGTGGTGACCTCACTGCGTTCCTTCGCCAGCCTGTAAGCTCTGGCCCGGAGCAGCTGATTCCTGACAGACTTCTGATTGGACTGCCGACAGTGTGGGGAAGGTGGAGAGCGGGGTTTCTGGTGTGCTCCCAAGGTGTTGTAATATGGACCAGTAGAAGTTTTCGGGATTCTGGCTTGATTTCCCAGAGTCTGAAACACTTGCCAGTCTGGTGGACCACAAGAAAACAAACCATGACACCTTGAGTCATCGTCCCTCCTGCTGCTTGTTGCACTCTGCCCGGTTCTGGTTGTGTTAGGGTGACTGGTCCGGCTGGTTCTATTCATGATGAGGTGAGCATGATAACTGGCTTGGCTGCTCAGGACCAGCGTGTTGTTGGTTGAATGTGGTTGGTTGCTCTGAGCCTGCTTCATTTCCTGCTTTGATTCAATATTCATTGGGTGACTTGCCCTGCGGTGTCGTTGGGCCTCGCTCAAATCCATTAGAGTCTGACTGCGTCCCGGCACCTCAATGGTCCAGCCCCCACCTGCTTGCCGCTTCTCCAGCCACAGCGCCCTCCGCTGGCATGGCTCTGTACGGCAACCTGAAAGCAGATAAGAGCTGGTTCTGACTCTCGGATGGTGCAAATCGGCTATAATGCAACAGGATATCTAAGCCTATTATTCTCCAAGCACTAAGGTTGAGTTTAGTTTGGTGTGCATTTTTCTAGCTTTTCAATTGTGAAGGATTCCAAAGATATCATGTCTTCATTCCTTTGTTGTGTGTTCGCAAACACCCCCATAGAATTTATTTTTATATAGTTTTGGTGCATTATTTTCGCTTTTCTCAGTGTCATTGAAGTTATCATTAATTTCGGTTTTTCGGAGGCTGTATTTGATCTCGAATCGAACGAGAGGAGAGAAGGCAGAGAGTCGGACGCAGACGTGTCTGTTTGTCGAGACTGTTAAAAGCATAAATAAAGTGTACGTTTTTTAAAAAACTACACGGCAGCTCTCCTTTTTTTGGAGCTGCAACATGTATCTATATCTATATGCGCTATATTAGCCTACTATCAAAATGACTAAGTTTGCTACAATTACACGATGAGCCTTCAAGATTAAATGTTTTTTTCCCCGTGCAGTACATTCTGTAGAGCAGGGGTGCCCAACCTCTTTTGACCAAAGATCTACTTTTCGTTTAACCAACCTACCGCGATCGACCCGCACATACACAACACACTTACAGACGCATGCCTACCTACGCGGAGGCACTTTTGCAGCGTTTTTGACTATTGTAGCTCACGTGTCCCGTTTTAAAAATGCTTTTCATGGCACTCCAGATTCTCTTTGCCAGTATCCTCGTTGAATTGTACACAAAACACCGTTTTATTGTGAAAATGTATTTATTTATTTATTTGCCACAGCCACTTGCCTTGCATCCCACCCTACTAATAGAAACGTGGGCTATGACACAAATCTTCGTTGACAGAAGCGTTGAAATGTAATATTTATTCTACACATTTTTTACAGCATTGGGAAAATGTTTTTACTCCTACAGAAACCATATTTAAAACAAAAATAAATTGCCCTCCTACATCTTTTTCCATTTTCAATTGTTTTTTATAAAGCTCCAGGGAGCCACTAGATGGCGCTAAAGAGCTGCATGCGGCTCTGGGGCCGCGTGTTGCCGACTCCTGGTGTAAATGTACTTAGAGATTGTGCGTGAAACGTGTCAAAAGAAAGAGGAGGAAAGTGGATGTGATCACACCTCTTCACTGTTATGATTCGAAATAGCTACCCCACTGACTTTTGGGGTGGTTCTCACTACTTTCACCAATAGGGGCACTGCACTGCACTGTAATACAATCACTCGGGGCAGAAAATTGATGCCAAACTGACTTCCCAGTGGATGTATTTGTGTTGATCTGATGTCACTAATCCTACTGGAAGTCTTCTGCTTTGTTGGTCTCTGATTCATAAGTAGACTGACTGGATATAACTAGGACTCTAAATAGGGATGCGTGGAACAATACAAAAATATTGATATTTCAATCCAGAGTCCTCAATTTTATTGATCCTCAAGATAAAATATAGATATTTACAATCATTCTATTTTATTCATCTCTATTTTAAAAAATATTTTTCTGCATAAAAACAACTTTTTCCTTCCACCTTCGGCACCCGTAAGGACTTGTATCTGCTCCCGCCCACTCTTACTCTCATTATTGTATTGAAAACCGGAGGGGAGAGGGAACGAGAGAGGGAGGCATGGAGGGCTTTCACAGCAGGCAAAAGTGCTAGCTTTCAGGAGATTTGGTAGGTTTCCACAAGACATTGAGGCAGGTATCTCCATCTTGCTTGATCTTTTTTCATTTAAACAAACAAACAAACAAAAAACCTCCCTGTATGTGCGTAGAAAACTATCAGCGTGTACCTGAGTTGTGTATTTTCTCATGTTTTGGCTGCCGCCATACGTCGGAGCACATGTGTGCAGAAGCATCTGCCTGATGTGTGCTGCAAATGTATTTTATATTTGATTTGTATTTTCCGTGAGCCATCTACATACAAGAAAACGGTTGACTCGATTTACGCGTTTCTCATCTTTGACCACACGCACGCACGCACGCACACACACACACACACACACACACACACACACACACAAACAGGATCGTATGAGACAGATATTAAGAGGACCAATTTGGCCTTATGTTTCATGAATTAGCCTGATGACCAACGAAAATAATTTACATCATTTAAGATGGTGGGCAGTGCGCCAGTGTGTGCGGCGACGCCCCTGCCATTTAGACTTTTTTTACTATTCGCAATGCTTGGTGCCTTCTTAACCAAGTCTCGATTGGTTTATGATCGCCAAGCATTGTTGTTGCTGTCACGGTTCTGTTTGTGACCAACAAGTGGCACTGTAGGGCTCCGCCTGCAACGGCACACCTGTTGGTCATTACGTAATTGTTTAAAAGGACTACCGGCACGACTGTAGAAAAGGCTCAGCTCGTTCCTTTATTTATCGCGAGACGTTCGTGTTAAAGCATTTAAGTATTGCGTTATTTCAGCACCTGCCAGTTCCGGGTTTGCGTCCTGACCAAGGTCATTCCGTTATGATCTATTTCAGCCTTTATCCTTTTAAGCTAGCCCCACGTCGTCTCCAGAGAACCAACCCGGAATGGGACGCCCGACTGTAGTCATCCGAGGCTGACTCCTACCATAGTTACCACTTACCCCAAGCAATCAAAGCAATGCAGGAGTAGAATGCAAAGTTGCACCAATCACAACAGTGGATCCAGTCAGGCTGACCCAAACCTACAGTCCTGCTTCAAGTATGAAGCATCCTCCAGGTGTCACAGCTCCTTCGTCTCTCCTCAAAACAGGCCCTCAGGGAGTAAACGAATTGCCTCTTCCGCCATGGCCTGAACCTGACTTGACAAGGAACATGCAGCTGCTCAACATAGAAGAGGCCAGTAATCAACCATGTTACTCGCCTTCTCCACCTGACCCCATTCACTCCTTCGAATGGCCTCCTCCGCCTCCTGCGTGTCCATTTCCAGCCACAACCTCCAGCAGCTCAGCAGCCCCCAGCCTTTCACATACCTCCTCCCACTCATAACATCTCACCAGCCGTATGTGAACCAATATATAGAGGCCCTAGTCCGACCATTCCCAAATTCAGCAACCCCAGTGAATTTGCAAGGCTGCGCATCGCTTTAGAAAATCTGCTCCCAGCCAATGCCAATGAGCTGTTTCGCTATCAGATACTGGTAGATCACCTCAAGTTGGAAGAAGCCAGGCTTATTGCTGATGCTTATTTGAATTCCTCCACACCATACACCGATACCATGGCAGCGCTCAGTGATAAATTTGGTCAACCACACCAACTTGCCCTTAGGAAAATAGCTAGTCCTGGAGGCCCCTGAAGTTAAGCGCGGTGACACTGCATCCTTCCAGAAGTTCTTCCTACAGATACAGTTCCTAGTAGGCCTACTACAAACCCTTGGTCCGGCTGGAGAAATTGAACTTCACTGTGGCTCACATGTAGCACACCTACTAAACAAGCTCCCTGCCGAACAGCGTGCTGACTATTGCCGGCACCAGTTTAAGCAATCAGGAACTAGCCACACCCTCTATGACCTGTCAGACTGGCTTAGGTTCGAGTCCCGATGCCAAGGGTTTGACAGCCAAATCGATCCACGAGCTGGAAGGGAGAAACCAAGCGCAAGGAAAGAAGGTCAACAAGCCAAGCAAGCAGTGACCATCCTGCATGGTGCAGGTGAGCGCGCAGCAGTCAATCAGATGGAGAGTGGAGCAGATAAGAACAAGTCCAAAGCCAAAGCATACTGTGCCTACTGTGAGAGCAACGAACATTATCTTAGTCAGTGCACTGAGGCTGCTAAACTCTCCAACGAGCAGCTTAAAGAGTGGATACAGGCTAATAAATGCTGTTGGCGCTGTGCACGTGCCCACTTAGCTGCTCACTGCACCCCGAAGAAGCCCTGCAGCCTTTGTCAGGGACAGCACCTCCTAGCCCTCCATGAGGTGAACACTAGGACAGAGAAGCCCCCCCAGGAAGTAGCAGTTAAGGAGGAGAGTTGCTTAGTCAGCACGACCATCAACTCTCTCTACCTCGATCGTCCAGGCATCAGAAACAGAGTCATGTTAAAGGTCGTCCACATCATCATCCACTATAAGGAACAGACTCTGAACACCTTCGCGATCCTCGATGATGGGTACGAAAGATCAATGCTCTTACCAAATGCAGCCAAAGCTTTGTGCATGAAAGGCATCCCCGAAGAGCTTCCTCTGCGCACAGTGAGACAAGATATAGAAGTACTCCCTTGCTACACAGTATCCTTCCGTGTCTCGTCAGTGACTAATCCTCGCACTAGCTACAAGATAGAAGGTGCATTTACAGCCAGCCGTCTCAGCCTAGCAAAGTACACCTATCCTATTGGACGCCTTCAGCAGAATTTCCTCCATGGCTTGCCCATTCCTGCCTTCATAGAAGCTGAGCCGTCACTCCTTATTGGCCTCACCTTGTAACACCAGTTGAAAATGTCAGGCTCGGTCCACCAGGTAGTCCAGCCGCTGTCCACACAAGACTAGGGTGGACCCTCCAAGGCCCAGTTAAGTTCATGGAGCGGTCTACCAACTCTGTTCAGTGCCTATTCACCTCCTCTTCCCCACAACTTGAGGAGCTACCCAAACATGTTGAGAGGCTGTGGAAAATGAACTCAGTCCCTCACCGTCCCGAAAGAGAAGTCATGCGATCCAAGCAAAACCATTTGGCAGTGGCTTTATTGAAAGCTGAAACCCTCCGTGTAAACCTGAATGCCACCCAAAGGTACGCTACATCCTTGCTTCGACATCCAGACATGCCGCCACTTAAAACCCCTAAGGATTCTGTTATGCCGCTACTACGCAGCACCAAGAGACGCCTCCTGAAAGATCCTGAACAGGCTGATGCCTACAAGAAAGAAATCCAGAAACTTATAGAGTCCGATGCAGTATGTGATGTCGCCTTGGAGACCCCCCACCAGGATGAGTGGTACATTCCCCAAGAATCTACTCTAGGCCTGAATTGGAATATTGAAACACCCCCTGGAATTACTGTCTCTTCCTATCTATGCTCTGACCAGCACACCATCTAGTCTACAGTTAATTCCTTAAAACGAATCAGTCCTAGCGCCTCCCCAGCAACGACCACTCTGTGTCGAGTCATTGTTTGTTTGTTGCTGTCATGTTTGTTTTCTGTCATTGTTTCTGTTGCTGTTAGTTTTTTGCTTCCGCCATAGTTTTTGTATGTTACTTTGGATTCTTTTTGTTTTCATGACTTTGTTTGTCTTGGATTTAGTTTCCTCAGCATTTTGTTAATACAATTTGACTAGTTCACCCTGCTCCTCCTTCATGCCTGCTTATTGGGGTCCTCCACCACCACGCATCGTGACAGTTGCTTCAACAACACATCGGAGATTTGGCCGTGGTTTGGCAAGGCGGTGGCAAAAAGACATTGCCTCCGTTCTTGGTAAACATACTGGCTAATCTCTTCCGCGTTCACGCGCCGCATTCACGGAAGCGCCGCCGTGGCGGCAAACGAAGCAGTCAGCTCGTGAAGCTAAAACGGGAACTGAGACACATTTCGACTGCTGCTAGTTCCCGAACGCACGGAATTACTCCCTTGTGGCATGCCCTCGACCCCGTCGCCTCATGCTTGACAACAGTCGTTGGCTCTGCAGCGCCAAGGCATTTGTACTAACCAAATTGTAACCCGCGCCTTTTTCGGCGAGGGGTTCATCGAAAGCTTTTGAGGGAATTTCCCCGAGCTCAGCGATCAGAAGACTCACCCCCTCTAGTCGCTGCTCCCACAAGAATTGCGTTGTTAAACGCCCGGTCGTTGAAGAACAAGACCCATATAACGAGGGAGTTTTCCCTTTCCAATTACTTGAATTTCCTGTGTCTGACAGAGACTTGGACAGGTACTGGTGAGTACAACGCTTTAATTGAATTGCTGCCACCTGACTGTGCATTCCTGGACACCCCGAGGACCTCAGGCCGTGGTGGAGGAACGGTGAGTATTCTTAAGAACAATTTCAAATGTAAACGGTGCATATTCACCACTTTGATTCTCTCCTCTTTCATCTCAAACTGCTTTAACAACAAAGCGTATGAGGGGAAAAGTGGTTAGGACTGCACGACTGTCCGTGTTTTATGTCATGTGTTGTGTTTATTATTTTACTTGATGTTAACTGTTTTGTTAAGCGCTTTGTTACAGCTGCCGCTGTTGTGAAAGCGCTATATAAATCAGCATGTATTGTATTGTATTGTACATCAACCACCAGCTTTGAAGCAACCTTCTTTGAAGTTGGCCGTGTTTTCCCGGTGCTCTGCGCTGTCATTTACCGTCGTCCTAAATACAATAAATACTTTTTAAGTGACTTTTCAACCCTTTTTGCGGAAATAAGGCTCAGATATGATCATAGCCTCTTCAGGGGGGGTTTTAACATCCATGTGTGCTGTCCGGAAACACCACTAGCAAAGGACCTCTTAAGACTTATCGACTCTTTTAATTTTGTGCAATATGTGACCAGCCCGACACATGAACAAGGACATATTTTAGACCTTGTCCTTGCTTATGGTCTACCGGTGTCAAACTTGGAAGTCTTTGAAAATGGGATTTCTGATCACATGGGAGTTTTATTCGACGTGTGACCTGACCCAGCTGTATACAAAGGTTAAAAAAAAAAAGAAATTATGACAACATACAATAACATTGTAGTTAATTATTTTGGAACCCTCACAACCTTTCATACTAAACAAGACAAAGGCAAGATAAAGGAGACAAACTGGAGTGCAATGACAAAGATCCACTAACCAGATGAAGGTGAAGGTGGTGAGCGGTTGCATGGCAAAGTTGGACTCCTCTCAGCTTGGTGGAAGTGCACCGTGGTAGTTGTGCTGTTGGCCACTGTGCAGCAGGACGACGGCTGCACCCTCGTGTGACTCATCGGCATTGTCTCGGGAATGGACTCCAGATCCCAGCAGCCTCTCTGTTCGTGAGGAGAGTGGCCCGAGTGTAGGTGATGGGAGTGTCTATGGATCTTGTGGAGACATCTATGCTCGCCGGTGCTAACACTGTGGAAGCCTGAGTCACTGGGTTCTGAAGAAACCAGAGACTCTGAGGAAGAGGAGGAGCCCTGTGAGGAGGGGGTGTGGCCCGGGAGTGACGACATGGCGTCAGTCTCTGCTTCGGAGAGCACCACCCGGTGATGTGGACTGTGTGGGCTGCACCTCAGTTTGCTGTCCAGCTCATTGAGGGGAATGTAGCCCAGAGGATGCCAGGGGGTGCAGTCGTTGGACTGTATGTAAGAAAACAAGAGAACAACATGTTTTTCTCCTTCTTTGTCAAAATTTGTTTTTGGCTGAAAATAAGTGTTTCAGGAAGAAAAACCTGTCTTGAGAAGTTCTTATTCATTTCTCCAGAGTTGTAACAGCCAAGAAGACAACTCTCGGAATTGGGCTGATATGATGACATTTCTGGAGCCTGGACCAACAAAGAATTACATTTTTGGTTCATATTTTAAATCATCAAGACCTTATATAGCACAAGTCATGAATATGTCTGACAAACATGAAGAGTTACCAGTGGTCTTAATAACATGTTTCTTTCGAAAAAGCCTTGTTTAATGCAGCTGCTCTTTCTCCCACAAATGAACCACTGCTCACCCCCAATCCCTCTGTTATTCAAGACAAATTTATTTATACAGCCTTTAATTACAAAAAAAATACTTTGAAAGGGCTCTACATGCCCACAGTTGAAAAATATTAACGACATCCCCTGATGTACCCCCATAGGAGGGAAATGAAAATATTTTTTAAAATCTAGGGAATAATAAGAAACCTTGAGGAGGGGCCACAGATGAGGAAATCCCCCATCCAGGATGACCAGGGTGCAATGTGAGTCAAGCCAAGTACAACTTTACTGTCAAATGTGCTGTATTTGGAGCACAGATGAAATTTCAACAAGAGGAGCCGCTGTGGGTGCCCGCGCCGCCATCAAAAGAACAGTTAACATAAAATAACAAAATAATACAACACAACACATAAGACACAGACAGTCATGCAAACTTAACCACTTTTTGTGCATTCAACACAATATATATACAATGCTATACAATGTTAGAATAGTGTTTAATATATGGTCCCCTGATAAGGGACGTATCAGATATTAAACTGATAAGAACAGATACTACACTTGATCTTAGCCAAAAGGCCGAGAAGCGATACGGGCAAAGCGGCACAGGGGATGACTTCATTGCTGACAGTGCGGGCTACAGTGACAAATGTCAAATAGCCACAGCGAAAACATTGACATGCCAAACAACTCGAACATTTCTGCGATAATGTTCTGCGATCACGGGGGCAACGGTTTTGTTTGCCAGCCCTCAAATGAAACAAGAGCTGAGCAATTGCTGGGTACTGTGTGTCATTTAACCCAAGGAATTTACCAATAGGAAAGCGGCAATCAATGTTCTGAGGCACATAACCCAATGACTGAACTACCACTTGCAGTTTCCAACTGGCTTTCGCCGGAGCCAACTCAAACACTGGTGCAGAGGAGATGTGCACAGATTGGAAAAGTGAGAAATTGCCATTGACAAACTCATCAGGGGAGAGCGCGAACGCAGTCCCCCACTACCAGAAATTTTGCAGTCGAGATTCCCACATTTGGGGAATTCGCTGGGGTCAGCAGAACCGCAGCGCAATGGCTGAGCCTCGCCCTGGGTGATCCACCTTCTTGATCATGGAATCTCCCCTGCCAGGTAAGTATGAATTAGACCCGTCACCAGGCCAGAGTCTTGAGCACACGCGCCATCTTTGGTCACGGGCTCATCTGCTGAGACACGTGCGAGCAGTCCAGGGTTAGGATCGTTTTGGAATTTTCATTGCGGTTCGACTTTTATCGATCAGATCGAAATAAATGTGTTTAAAATCAACCCCAAAGGCTCGCATGGTACATTCGACCAAAATGCAAAAGAAGGACGTTCCTTTTCGCTAAAATTATTGTTCGTTTCAGTTAGTTTTATACACGTTGCATGTTGCTTCATTGAGTTGGCGTTTTGGGGAAGCGTTTTTGTTATTCTGTTGTGTTAACAAGATATGGGAGGGGAGGGGGAGCTCTTCAGTTTTAGGTAGTTCGAATTTCTTCGTTTCCTAAAATGACCTTGGTGAAGTCACATCAACACAAACTCACTGGATGAGGCAGCTTCCGCAGCTGCCTCGCCAAGCTGATCGTCTCCGCCGAGAAGGCCTCGGCGTACCATTCTCGGGAAGCAAGAGTAAGGCGCCTGCAGGAGCGCGGCGTCGAGCCAATTTTTCTTGCAGGCGAAAGTCCAGATTACAGTTGTTTTGGGAATAGGCCGTCAACAATTTCAGACAGCCTTTGGCCTGTGGCGCTCAATGGCATCAATTTTCTGAATCCGCCATCAAATTTCCAAGGCCTGCCGCCAACTGCTGGGCGCTCTTTTCCATTTCGGGGACTCCAAAACCCCACCACATAGGAACCGAAATTTTTAGAAGAGGGATTTTTAAGTCATGTACACATTCCCTGTACAGCGAGGATGCCAGGGAGTTTCTGCCCCTTCAAAACACATCAAGCTTTTCAGACCGCAGAAGGACCGGTGAACCTTCTCCAGGTGAACTTCCTCCAGATGGTAGCAGTGAGTGTGGATCAAGAGCCTTTTGCAGACACCACTTAAATGTTTAACTTCAACCAAGAGAAAATGCACCGTCCCTGGATGTACTGCAATACCAGGTCAATGCGTGGAGTGGAAGGAGCAAGCCCTATTCCACCTTCCAACTCCAAAAATCAATTTAATATATGGTCCCCTGATAGGGGACGTATCAGATATTAAACTGATAAGAACAGATACTACACTTGATCTTAGCCAAAAGGCCGAGAAGCGATAAGGGCAAAGCGGCACAGGGGATGACTTCATTGCTGACAGTGCGGGCTACAGTGACGGTGACAAATGTCAAATTGCCACAGCGAAAACATTGACATGCCAAACAACTCGAACATTTCTGCGATCACGGGGGCAACGGTTTTGTTTGCCAGCCCTCAAATGAAACAAGTGCTGAGCAATTGCTGGGTACTGTGTGTCATTTAACCCAAGGAATTTGCCAATAGGAAAGCGGCAATCAATGTTCTGGGGCACATAACCCAATGACTGAACTACCACTTGCAGTTTCCAACTGGCTTTCGCCGGAGCCAACGCAAACACTGGTGCAGAGGAGATGTGCACAGATTGGAAAAGTGAGAAATTGCCATTGACAAACTCATCAGGGGAGAGCGCGAACGCAGTCCCCCACTGGCAGAAATTTTGCAGTTGAGATTCCCACATTTGGGAAATTCGCAGGGGTCAGCAGAACCGCAGTGCAATGGCTGAGCCTCGCCCTGGGTGATCCACCTTCTTGATCATGGAATCTCCCCTGCCAGGTAAGTATGAATTGGACCTGTCACCAGGCCAGAGTCTTGAGCACACGCGCCATCTTTGGTCACGGGCTCATCTGCTGAGACACGTCGCGAGCAGTCCAGGGTTAGGATCGTTTTGGAATTTTCATTGCGGTTCGACTTTTATCGATCAGATCGAAATAAATGTGTTTAAAATCAACCCCAAAGGCTCGCATGGTACATTCGACCAAAATGCAAAAGAAGGACGTTCCTTTTCGCTAAAATTATTGTTCGTTTCAGTTAGTTTTATACGCGTTGCATGTTGCTTCATTGAGTTGGCGTTTTGGGGAAGCGTTTTGTTATTCTGTTGTGTTAACAAGATATGGGAGGGGAGCTCTTCAGTTTTAGGTAGTTCGAATTTCTTCGTTTCCTAAAATGACCTTGGTGAAGTCACATCAACACAAACTCACTGGATGAGGCAGCTTCCGCAGCTGCCTCGCCAAGCTGATCGTCTCCGCCGAGAAGGCCTCGGCGTACCATTCTCGGGAAGCAAGAGTAAGGCGCCTGCAGGAGCGCGGCGTCGAGCCAATTTTTCTTGCAGGCGAAAGTCCAGATTACAGTTGTTTTGGGAATAGGCCGTCAACAATTTCAGACAGCCTTTGGCCTGTGACGCTCAATGGCATCAATTCTCTGAATCCGCCATCAAATTTCCAAGGCCTGCCGCCAACTGCTGGGCGCTCTTTTCCATTTCGCGGGACTCCAAAACCCCACCACATAGGAACCGAAAATTTTTAGAAGAGGATTTTTAAGTCATGTACACATTCCCTGTACAGCGAGGATGCCAGGCACTTTTCTTGCCGAGAGTTTCCGCCTTCAAAAACATCCAGCTTTTCAGACCCGTTAACTTTATCCAGGTGAACTTCCTCCATATGGTGGCAGTGAGTGTGGATTAAGAGACTTTGCAGACACCACTTAAATGTTTAACTTCAACCAAGAGGAAAATGCACCATCCCTGGATGTACTGCAATACCAGGTCAATGCGTGGAGTGGAAGGAGCAAGCCCCTATTCCACCTCCCAACTCCAAAAGTCAATTTAATATATGGTCCCCTGATAGGGGACGTATCAGATATTAAACTGATAAGAACAGATACTACACTTGATCTTAGCCAAAAGGCCGAGAAGCGATAAGGTAAAGCGGCACAGGGGATGACTTCATTGCTGACAGTGCGGGCTACAGTGACGGTGACAAATGTCAAATTGCCACAGCGAAAACATTGACATGCCAAACAACTCGAACATTTCTGCGATAATGTTCTGCGATCACGGGGGCAACGGTTTTGTTTGCCAGCCCTCAAATGAAACAAGAGCTGAGCAATTGCTGGGTACTGTGTGTCATTTAACCCAAGGAATTTGCCAATAGGAAAGCGGCAATCAATGTTCTGAGGCACATAACCCAATGACTGAACTACCACTTGCAGTTTCCAACTGGCTTTCGCCGAGCCAACGCAAACACTGGTGCAGAGGAGATGTGCACAGATTGGAAAGGTGAGAAATTGCCATTGACAAACTCATCAGGGAGAGCGCGAACGCAGTCCCCACTACCAGAAATTTTGCAGTCGAGATTCCCACATTTGGGGAATTCGCGGGGTCAGCAGAACCGCAGTGCAATGGCTGAGCCTCGCCCTGGGTGATCCACCTTCTTGATCATGGAATCTCCCCTGCCAGGTAAGTATGAATTGGACCTGTCACCAGGCCAGAGTCTTGAGCACACGCGCCATCTTTGGTCACGGGCTCATCTGCTGAGACACGTCGCGAGCAGTCCAGGGTTAGGATCGTTTTGGAATTTTCATTGCGGTTCGACTTTTATCGATCAGATCGAAATAAATGTGTTTAAAATCAACCCCAAAGGCTCGCATGGTACATTCGACCAAAATGCAAAAGAAGGACATTCCTTTTCGCTAAAATTATTGTTCGTTTCAGTTAGTTTTATACGCGTTGCATGTTGCTTCATTGAGTTGGCGTTTTGGGGAAGCGTTTTTGTTATTCTGTTGTGTTAACAAGATATGGGAGGGGAGGGGGAGCTCTTCAGTTTTAGGTAGTTCGAATTTCTTCGTTTCCTAAAATGACCTTGGTGAAGTCACATCAACACAAACTCACTGGATGAGGCAGCTTCCGCAGCTGCCTCGCCAAGCTGATCGTCTCCGCCGAGAAGGCCTCGGCGTACCATTCTCGGGAAGCAAGAGTAAGGCGCCTGCAGGAGCGCGGCGTCGAGCCAATTTTTCTTGCAGGCGAAAGTCCAGATTACAGTTGTTTTGGGAATAGGCCGTCAACAATTTCAGACAGCCTTTGGCCTGTGACGCTCAATGGCATCAATTCTCTGAATCCGCCATCAAATTTCCAAGGCCTGCCGCCAACTGCTGGGCGCTCTTTTCCATTTCGGGGACTCCAAAACCCCACCACATAGGAACCGAAAATTTTTAGAAGAGGGATTTTTAAGTCATGTACACATTCCCTGTACAGCGAGGATGCCAGGGAGTTTCTGCCCCTTCAAAACACATCAAGCTTTTCAGACCGCAGAAGGACCGGTGAACCTTCTCCAGGTGAACTTCCTCCAGATGGTAGCAGTGAGTGTGGATCAAGAGCCTTTTGCAGACACCACTTAAATGTTTAACTTCAACCAAGAGAGAAAATGCACCGTCCCTGGATGTACTGCAATACCAGGTCAATGCGTGGAGTGGAAGGAGCAAGCCCCTATTCCACCTCCCAACTCCAAAAATCAATTTAATATATGGTCCCCTGATAGGGGACGTATCAGATATTAAACTGATAAGAACAGATACTACACTTGATCTTAGCCAAAAGGCCGAGAAGCGATAAGGGCAAAGCGGCACAGGGGATGACTTCATTGCTGACAGTGCGGGCTACAGTGACGGTGACAAATGTCAAATTGCCACAGCGAAAACATTGACATGCCAAACAACTCGAACATTTCTGCGATCACGGGGGCAACGGTTTTGTTTGCCAGCCCTCAAATGAAACAAGTGCTGAGCAATTGCTGGGTACTGTGTGTCATTTAACCCAAGGAATTTGCCAATAGGAAAGCGGCAATCAATGTTCTGGGGCACATAACCCAATGACTGAACTACCACTTGCAGTTTCCAACTGGCTTTCGCCGGAGCCAACGCAAACACTGGTGCAGAGGAGATGTGCACAGATTGGAAAAGTGAGAAATTGCCATTGACAAACTCATCAGGGGAGAGCGCGAACGCAGTCCCCCACTGGCAGAAATTTTGCAGTTGAGATTCCCACATTTGGGGAATTCGCAGGGGTCAGCAGAACCGCAGTGCAATGGCTGAGCCTCGCCCTGGGTGATCCACCTTCTTGATCATGGAATCTCCCTGCCAGGTAAGTATGAATTGGACCTGTCACCAGGCCAGAGTCTTGAGCACACGCGCCATCTTTGGTCACGGGCTCATCTGCTGAGACACGTGCGAGCAGTCCAGGGTTAGGATCGTTTTGGAATTTTCATTGCGGTTCGACTTTTATCGATCAGATCGAAATAAATGTGTTTAAAATCAACCCCAAAGGCTCGCATGGTACATTCGACCAAAATGCAAAAGAAGGACGTTCCTTTTCGCTAAAATTATTGTTCGTTTCAGTTAGTTTTATACGCGTTGCATGTTGCTTCATTGAGTTGGCGTTTTGGGGAAGCGTTTTGTTATTCTGTTGTGTTAACAAGATATGGGAGGGGAGGGGGAGCTCTTCAGTTTTAGGTAGTTCGAATTTCTTCGTTTCCTAAAATGACCTTGGTGAAGTCACATCAACACAAACTCACTGGATGAGGCAGCTTCCGCAGCTGCCTCGCCAAGCTGATCGTCTCCGCCGAGAAGGCCTCGGCGTACCATTCTCGGGAAGCAAGAGTAAGGCGCCTGCAGGAGCGCGAGCGTCCGAGCCAATTTTTCTTGCAGGCGAAAGTCCAGATTACAGTTGTTTTGGGAATAGGCCGTCAACAATTTCAGACAGCCTTTGGCCTGTGACGCTCAATGGCATCAATTCTCTGAATCCGCCATCAAATTTCCAAGGCCTGCCGCCAACTGCTGGGCGCTCTTTTCCATTTCGCGGGGACTCCAAAACCCCACCACATAGGAACCGAAAATTTTTAGAAGAGGGATTTTTAAGTCATGTACACATTCCCTGTACAGCGAGGATGCCAGGGAGTTTCTGCCCCTTCAAAACACATCAAGCTTTTCAGACCGCAGAAGGACCGGTGAACCTTCTCCAGGTGAACTTCCTCCAGATGGTAGCAGTGAGTGTGGATCAAGAGCCTTTTGCAGACACCACTTAAATGTTTAACTTCAACCAAGAGAGAAAATGCACCGTCCCTGGATGTACTGCAATACCAGGTCAATGCGTGGAGTGGAAGGAGCAAGCCCCTATTCCACCTCCCAACTCCAAAAATCAATTTAATATATGGTCCCCTGATAGGGGACGTATCAGATATTAAACTGATAAGAACAGATACTACACTTGATCTTAGCCAAAAGGCCGAGAAGCGATAAGGGCAAAGCGGCACAGGGGATGACTTCATTGCTGACAGTGCGGGCTACAGTGACGGTGACAAATGTCAAATTGCCACAGCGAAAACATTGACATGCCAAACAACTCGAACATTTCTGCGATCACGGGGGCAACGGTTTTGTTTGCCAGCCCTCAAATGAAACAAGTGCTGAGCAATTGCTGGGTACTGTGTGTCATTTAACCCAAGGAATTTGCCAATAGGAAAGCGGCAATCAATGTTCTGAGGCACATAACCCAATGACTGAACTACCACTTGCAGTTTCCAACTGGCTTTCGCCGGAGCCAACGCAAACACTGGTGCAGAGGAGATGTGCACAGATTGGAAAAGTGAGAAATTGCCATTGACAAACTCATCAGGGAGAGCGAACGCAGTCCCCCACTGGCAGAAATTTTGCAGTTGAGATTCCCACATTTGGGGAATTCGCAGGGGTCAGCAGAACCGCAGTGCAATGGCTGAGCCTCGCCCTGGGTGATCCACCTTCTTGATCATGGAATCTCCCCTGCCAGGTAAGTATGAATTGGACCTGTCACCAGGCCAGAGTCTTGAGCACACGCGCCATCTTTGGTCACGGGCTCATCTGCTGAGACACGTCGAGCAGTCCAGGGTTAGGATCGTTTTGGAATTTTCATTGCGGTTCGACTTTTATCGATCAGATCGAAATAAATGTGTTTAAAATCAACCCCAAAGGCTCGCATGGTACATTCGACCAAAATGCAAAAGAAGGACGTTCCTTTTCGCTAAAATTATTGTTCGTTTCAGTTAGTTTTATACGCGTTGCATGTTGCTTCATTGAGTTGGCGTTTTGGGAAGCGTTTTTGTTATTCTGTTGTGTTAACAAGATATGGGAGGAGCTCTTCAGTTTTAGGTAGTTCGAATTTCTTCGTTTCCTAAAATGACCTTGGTGAAGTCACATCAACACAAACTCACTGGATGAGGCAGCTTCCGCAGCTGCCTCGCCAAGCTGATCGTCTCCGCCGAGAAGGCCTCGGCGTACCATTCTCGGGAAGCAAGAGTAAGGCGCCTGCAGGAGCGCGAGCGTCCGAGCCAATTTTTCTTGCAGGCGAAAGTCCAGATTACAGTTGTTTTGGGAATAGGCCGTCAACAATTTCAGACAGCCTTTGGCCTGTGACGCTCAATGGCATCAATTCTCTGAATCCGCCATCAAATTTCCAAGGCCTGCCGCCAACTGCTGGGCGCTCTTTTCCATTTCGCGGGGACTCCAAAACCCCACCACATAGGAACCGAAAATTTTTAGAAGAGGGATTTTTAAGTCATGTACACATTCCCTGTACAGCGAGGATGCCAGGGAGTTTCTGCCCCTTCAAAACACATCAAGCTTTTCAGACCGCAGAAGGACCGGTGAACCTTCTCCAGGTGAACTTCCTCCAGATGGTAGCAGTGAGTGTGGATCAAGAGCCTTTTGCAGACACCACTTAAATGTTTAACTTCAACCAAGAGAGAAAATGCACCGTCCCTGGATGTACTGCAATACCAGGTCAATGCGTGGAGTGGAAGGAGCAAGCCCCTATTCCACCTCCCAACTCCAAAAATCAATTTAATATATGGTCCCCTGATAGGGGACGTATCAGATATTAAACTGATAAGAACAGATACTACACTTGATCTTAGCCAAAAGGCCGAGAAGCGATAAGGGCAAAGCGGCACAGGGGATGACTTCATTGCTGACAGTGCGGGCTACAGTGACGGTGACAAATGTCAAATTGCCACAGCGAAAACATTGACATGCCAAACAACTCGAACATTTCTGCGATCACGGGGGCAACGGTTTTGTTTGCCAGCCCTCAAATGAAACAAGTGCTGAGCAATTGCTGGGTACTGTGTGTCATTTAACCCAAGGAATTTGCCAATAGGAAAGCGGCAATCAATGTTCTGAGGCACATAACCCAATGACTGAACTACCACTTGCAGTTTCCAACTGGCTTTCGCCGGAGCCAACGCAAACACTGGTGCAGAGGAGATGTGCACAGATTGGAAAAGTGAGAAATTGCCATTGACAAACTCATCAGGGGAGAGCGCGAACGCAGTCCCCCACTGGCAGAAATTTTGCAGTTGAGATTCCCACATTTGGGGAATTCGCAGGGGTCAGCAGAACCGCAGTGCAATGGCTGAGCCTCGCCCTGGGTGATCCACCTTCTTGATCATGGAATCTCCCCTGCCAGGTAAGTATGAATTGGACCTGTCACCAGGCCAGAGTCTTGAGCACACGCGCCATCTTTGGTCACGGGCTCATCTGCTGAGACACGTGCGAGCAGTCCAGGGTTAGGATCGTTTTGGAATTTTCATTGCGGTTCGACTTTTATCGATCAGATCGAAATAAATGTGTTTAAAATCAACCCCAAAGGCTCGCATGGTACATTCGACCAAAATGCAAAAGAAGGACGTTCCTTTTCGCTAAAATTATTGTTCGTTTCAGTTAGTTTTATACGCGTTGCATGTTGCTTCATTGAGTTGGCGTTTTGGGGAAGCGTTTTGTTATTCTGTTGTGTTAACAAGATATGGGAGGAGGGGAGCTCTTCAGTTTTAGGTAGTTCGAATTTCTTCGTTTCCTAAAATGACCTTGGTGAAGTCACATCAACACAAACTCACTGGATGAGGCAGCTTCCGCAGCTGCCTCGCCAAGCTGATCGTCTCCGCCGAGAAGGCCTCGGCGTACCATTCTCGGGAAGCAAGAGTAAGGCGCCTGCAGGAGCGCGAGCGTCGAGCCAATTTTTCTTGCAGGCGAAAGTCCAGATTACAGTTGTTTTGGGAATAGGCCGTCAACAATTTCAGACAGCCTTTGGCCTGTGACGCTCAATGGCATCAATTCTCTGAATCCGCCATCAAATTTCCAAGGCCTGCCGCCAACTGCTGGGCGCTCTTTTCCATTTCGCGGGGACTCCAAAACCCCACCACATAGGAACCGAAAATTTTTAGAAGAGGGATTTTTAAGTCATGTACACATTCCTGTACAGCGAGGATGCCAGGCACTTTTCTTGCCCGAGAGTTTCCGCCGCTTCAAAAAACATCCAGCTTTTCAGACCCGTTAACTTTATCCAGGTGAACTTCCTCCATATGGTGGCAGTGAGTGTGGATTAAGAGACTTTTGCAGACACCACTTAAATGTTTAACTTCAACCAAGAGGGAAAATGCACCATCCCTGGATGTACTGCAATACCAGGTCAATGCGTGGAGTGGAAGGAGCAAGCCCTATTCCACCTCCCAACTCCAAAAATCAATTTAATATATGGTCCCCTGATAGGGGACGTATCAGATATTAAACTGATAAGAACAGATACTACACTTGATCTTAGCCAAAAGGCCGAGAAGCGATAAGGGCAAAGCGGCACAGGGGATGACTTCATTGCTGACAGTGCGGGCTACAGTGACGGTGACAAATGTCAAATTGCCACAGCGAAAACATTGACATGCCAAACAACTCGAACATTTCTGCGATAATGTTCTGCGATCACGGGGGCAACGGTTTTGTTTGCCAGCCCTCAAATGAAACAAGAGCTGAGCAATTGCTGGGTACTGTGTGTCATTTAACCCAAGGAATTTGCCAATAGGAAAGCGGCAATCAATGTTCTGAGGCACATAACCCAATGACTGAACTACCACTTGCAGTTTCCAACTGGCTTTCGCCGAGCCAACGCAAACACTGGTGCAGAGGAGATGTGCACAGATTGGAAAGGTGAGAAATTGCCATTGACAAACTCATCAGGGAGAGCGAACGCAGTCCCCCACTACCAGAAATTTTGCAGTCGAGATTCCCACATTTGGGGAATTCGCAGGGGTCAGCAGAACCGCAGTGCAATGGCTGAGCCTCGCCCTGGGTGATCCACCTTCTTGATCATGGAATCTCCCCTGCCAGGTAAGTATGAATTGGACCTGTCACCAGGCCAGAGTCTTGAGCACACGCGCCATCTTTGGTCACGGGCTCATCTGCTGAGACACGTCGCGAGCAGTCCAGGGTTAGGATCGTTTTGGAATTTTCATTGCGGTTCGACTTTTATCGATCAGATCGAAATAAATGTGTTTAAAATCAACCCCAAAGGCTCGCATGGTACATTCGACCAAAATGCAAAAGAAGGACGTTCCTTTTCGCTAAAATTATTGTTCGTTTCAGTTAGTTTTATACGCGTTGCATGTTGCTTCATTGAGTTGGCGTTTTGGGGAAGCGTTTTTGTTATTCTGTTGTGTTAACAAGATATGGGAGGGGAGGGGGAGCTCTTCAGTTTTAGGTAGTTCGAATTTCTTCGTTTCCTAAAATGACCTTGGTGAAGTCACATCAACACAAACTCACTGGATGAGGCAGCTTCCGCAGCTGCCTCGCCAAGCTGATCGTCTCCGCCGAGAAGGCCTCGGCGTACCATTCTCGGGAAGCAAGAGTAAGGCGCCTGCAGGAGCGCGAGCGTCCGAGCCAATTTTTCTTGCAGGCGAAAGTCCAGATTACAGTTGTTTTGGGAATAGGCCGTCAACAATTTCAGACAGCCTTTGGCCTGTGACGCTCAATGGCATCAATTCTCTGAATCCGCCATCAAATTTCCAAGGCCTGCCGCCAACTGCTGGGCGCTCTTTTCCATTTCGGGGACTCCAAAACCCCACCACATAGGAACCGAAAATTTTTAGAAGAGGGATTTTTAAGTCATGTACACATTCCCTGTACAGCGAGGATGCCAGGGAGTTTCTGCCCCTTCAAAACACATCAAGCTTTTCAGACCGCAGAAGGACCGGTGAACCTTCTCCAGGTGAACTTCCTCCAGATGGTAGCAGTGAGTGTGGATCAAGAGCCTTTTGCAGACACCACTTAAATGTTTAACTTCAACCAAGAGAGAAAATGCACCGTCCCTGGATGTACTGCAATACCAGGTCAATGCGTGGAGTGGAAGGAGCAAGCCCCTATTCCACCTCCCAACTCCAAAAATCAATTTAATATATGGTCCCCTGATAGGGGACGTATCAGATATTAAACTGATAAGAACAGATACTACACTTGATCTTAGCCAAAAGGCCGAGAAGCGATAAGGGCAAAGCGGCACAGGGGATGACTTCATTGCTGACAGTGCGGGCTACAGTGACGGTGACAAATGTCAAATTGCCACAGCGAAAACATTGACATGCCAAACAACTCGAACATTTCTGCGATCACGGGGGCAACGGTTTTGTTTGCCAGCCCTCAAATGAAACAAGTGCTGAGCAATTGCTGGGTACTGTGTGTCATTTAACCCAAGGAATTTGCCAATAGGAAAGCGGCAATCAATGTTCTGAGGCACATAACCCAATGACTGAACTACCACTTGCAGTTTCCAACTGGCTTTCGCCGGAGCCAACGCAAACACTGGTGCAGAGGAGATGTGCACAGATTGGAAAAGTGAGAAATTGCCATTGACAAACTCATCAGGGGAGAGCGCGAACGCAGTCCCCCACTGGCAGAAATTTTGCAGTTGAGATTCCCACATTTGGGGAATTCGCAGGGGTCAGCAGAACCGCAGTGCAATGGCTGAGCCTCGCCCTGGGTGATCCACCTTCTTGATCATGGAATCTCCCCTGCCAGGTAAGTATGAATTGGACCTGTCACCAGGCCAGAGTCTTGAGCACACGCGCCATCTTTGGTCACGGGCTCATCTGCTGAGACACGTCGCGAGCAGTCCAGGGTTAGGATCGTTTTGGAATTTTCATTGCGGTTCGACTTTTATCGATCAGATCGAAATAAATGTGTTTAAAATCAACCCCAAAGGCTCGCATGGTACATTCGACCAAAATGCAAAAGAAGGACGTTCCTTTTCGCTAAAATTATTGTTCGTTTCAGTTAGTTTTATACGCGTTGCATGTTGCTTCATTGAGTTGGCGTTTTGGGGAAGCGTTTTTGTTATTCTGTTGTGTTAACAAGATATGGGAGGGGAGGGGGAGCTCTTCAGTTTTAGGTAGTTCGAATTTCTTCGTTTCCTAAAATGACCTTGGTGAAGTCACATCAACACAAACTCACTGGATGAGGCAGCTTCCGCAGCTGCCTCGCCAAGCTGATCGTCTCCGCCGAGAAGGCCTCGGCGTACCATTCTCGGGAAGCAAGAGTAAGGCGCCTGCAGGAGCGCGAGCGTCCGAGCCAATTTTTCTTGCAGGCGAAAGTCCAGATTACAGTTGTTTTGGGAATAGGCCGTCAACAATTTCAGACAGCCTTTGGCCTGTGACGCTCAATGGCATCAATTCTCTGAATCCGCCATCAAATTTCCAAGGCCTGCCGCCAACTGCTGGGCGCTCTTTTCCATTTCGCGGGGACTCCAAAACCCCACCACATAGGAACCGAAAATTTTTAGAAGAGGGATTTTTAAGTCATGTACACATTCCCTGTACAGCGAGGATGCCAGGCACTTTTCTTGCCCGAGAGTTTCCGCCCCTTCAAAACACATCAAGCTTTTCAGACCGCAGAAGGACCGGTGAACTTTCTCCAGGTGAACTTCCTCCAGATGGTGGCAGTGAGTGTGGATCAAGAGCCTTTTGCAGACACCACTTAAATGTTTAACTTCAACCAAGAGAGAAAATGCACCGTCCCTGGATGTACTGCAATACCAGGTCAATGCGTGGAGTGGAAGGAGCAAGCCCCTATTCCACCTCCCAACTCCAAAAATCAATTTAATATATGGTCCCCTGATAGGGGACGTATCAGATATTAAACTGATAAGAACAGATACTACACTTGATCTTAGCCAAAAGGCCGAGAAGCGATAAGGGCAAAGCGGCACAGGGGATGACTTCATTGCTGACAGTGCGGGCTACAGTGACGGTGACAAATGTCAAATTGCCACAGCGAAAACATTGACATGCCAAACAACTCGAACATTTCTGCGATCACGGGGGCAACGGTTTTGTTTGCCAGCCCTCAAATGAAACAAGAGCTGAGCAATTGCTGGGTACTGTGTGTCATTTAACCCAAGGAATTTGCCAATAGGAAAGCGGCAATCAATGTTCTGAGGCACATAACCCAATGACTGAACTACCACTTGCAGTTTCCAACTGGCTTTCGCCGGAGCCAACGCAAACACTGGTGCAGAGGAGATGTGCACAGATTGGAAAGGTGAGAAATTGCCATTGACAAACTCATCAGGGAGAGCGAACGCAGTCCCCCACTACCAGAAATTTTGCAGTCGAGATTCCCACATTTGGGGAATTCGCAGGGGTCAGCAGAACCGCAGTGCAATGGCTGAGCCTCGCCCTGGGTGATCCACCTTCTTGATCATGGAATCTCCCCTGCCAGGTAAGTATGAATTGGACCTGTCACCAGGCCAGAGTCTTGAGCACACGCGCCATCTTTGGTCACGGGCTCATCTGCTGAGACACGTGCGAGCAGTCCAGGGTTAGGATCGTTTTGGAATTTTCATTGCGGTTCGACTTTTATCGATCAGATCGAAATAAATGTGTTTAAAATCAACCCCAAAGGCTCGCATGGTACATTCGACCAAAATGCAAAAGAAGGACGTTCCTTTTCGCTAAAATTATTGTTCGTTTCAGTTAGTTTTATACGCGTTGCATGTTGCTTCATTGAGTTGGCGTTTTGGGAAGCGTTTTGTTATTCTGTTGTGTTAACAAGATATGGGAGGGGAGGGGGAGCTCTTCAGTTTTAGGTAGTTCGAATTTCTTCGTTTCCTAAAATGACCTTGGTGAAGTCACATCAACACAAACTCACTGGATGAGGCAGCTTCCGCAGCTGCCTCGCCAAGCTGATCGTCTCCGCCGAGAAGGCCTCGGCGTACCATTCTCGGGAAGCAAGAGTAAGGCGCCTGCAGGAGCGCGAGCGTCCGAGCCAATTTTTCTTGCAGGCGAAAGTCCAGATTACAGTTGTTTTGGGAATAGGCCGTCAACAATTTCAGACAGCCTTTGGCCTGTGACGCTCAATGGCATCAATTCTCTGAATCCGCCATCAAATTTCCAAGGCCTGCCGCCAACTGCTGGGCGCTCTTTTCCATTTCGCGGGGACTCCAAAACCCCACCACATAGGAACCGAAAATTTTTAGAAGAGGGATTTTTAAGTCATGTACACATTCCCTGTACAGCGAGGATGCCAGGGAGTTTCTGCCCCTTCAAAACACATCAAGCTTTTCAGACCGCAGAAGGACCGGTGAACCTTCTCCAGGTGAACTTCCTCCAGATGGTAGCAGTGAGTGTGGATCAAGAGCCTTTTGCAGACACCACTTAAATGTTTAACTTCAACCAAGAGAGAAAATGCACCGTCCCTGGATGTACTGCAATACCAGGTCAATGCGTGGAGTGGAAGGAGCAAGCCCTATTCCACCTCCCAACTCCAAAAATCAATTTAATATATGGTCCCCTGATAGGGGACGTATCAGATATTAAACTGATAAGAACAGATACTACACTTGATCTTAGCCAAAAGGCCGAGAAGCGATAAGGGCAAAGCGGCACAGGGGATGACTTCATTGCTGACAGTGCGGGCTACAGTGACGGTGACAAATGTCAAATTGCCACAGCGAAAACATTGACATGCCAAACAACTCGAACATTTCTGCGATCACGGGGGCAACGGTTTTGTTTGCCAGCCCTCAAATGAAACAAGTGCTGAGCAATTGCTGGGTACTGTGTGTCATTTAACCCAAGGAATTTGCCAATAGGAAAGCGGCAATCAATGTTCTGAGGCACATAACCCAATGACTGAACTACCACTTGCAGTTTCCAACTGGCTTTCGCCGGAGCCAACGCAAACACTGGTGCAGAGGAGATGTGCACAGATTGGAAAGGTGAGAAATTGCCATTGACAAACTCATCAGGGAGAGCGAACGCAGTCCCCCACTACCAGAAATTTTGCAGTCGAGATTCCCACATTTGGGGAATTCGCAGGGGTCAGCAGAACCGCAGTGCAATGGCTGAGCCTCGCCCTGGGTGATCCACCTTCTTGATCATGGAATCTCCCCTGCCAGGTAAGTATGAATTGGACCTGTCACCAGGCCAGAGTCTTGAGCACACGCGCCATCTTTGGTCACGGGCTCATCTGCTGAGACACGTCGCGAGCAGTCCAGGGTTAGGATCGTTTTGGAATTTTCATTGCGGTTCGACTTTTATCGATCAGATCGAAATAAATGTGTTTAAAATCAACCCCAAAGGCTCGCATGGTACATTCGACCAAAATGCAAAAGAAGGACGTTCCTTTTCGCTAAAATTATTGTTCGTTTCAGTTAGTTTTATACGCGTTGCATGTTGCTTCATTGAGTTGGCGTTTTGGGAAGCGTTTTTGTTATTCTGTTGTGTTAACAAGATATGGGAGGGGAGGGGGAGCTCTTCAGTTTTAGGTAGTTCGAATTTCTTCGTTTCCTAAAATGACCTTGGTGAAGTCACATCAACACAAACTCACTGGATGAGGCAGCTTCCGCAGCTGCCTCGCCAAGCTGATCGTCTCCGCCGAGAAGGCCTCGGCGTACCATTCTCGGGAAGCAAGAGTAAGGCGCCTGCAGGAGCGCGAGCGTCCGAGCCAATTTTTCTTGCAGGCGAAAGTCCAGATTACAGTTGTTTTGGGAATAGGCCGTCAACAATTTCAGACAGCCTTTGGCCTGTGACGCTCAATGGCATCAATTCTCTGAATCCGCCATCAAATTTCCAAGGCCTGCCGCCAACTGCTGGGCGCTCTTTTCCATTTCGGGGACTCCAAAACCCCACCACATAGGAACCGAAAATTTTTAGAAGAGGGATTTTTAAGTCATGTACACATTCCCTGTACAGCGAGGATGCCAGGGAGTTTCTGCCCCTTCAAAACACATCAAGCTTTTCAGACCGCAGAAGGACCGGTGAACCTTCTCCAGGTGAACTTCCTCCAGATGGTAGCAGTGAGTGTGGATCAAGAGCCTTTTGCAGACACCACTTAAATGTTTAACTTCAACCAAGAGAGAAAATGCACCGTCCCTGGATGTACTGCAATACCAGGTCAATGCGTGGAGTGGAAGGAGCAAGCCCCTATTCCACCTCCCAACTCCAAAAATCAATTTAATATATGGTCCCCTGATAGGGGACGTATCAGATATTAAACTGATAAGAACAGATACTACACTTGATCTTAGCCAAAAGGCCGAGAAGCGATAAGGGCAAAGCGGCACAGGGGATGACTTCATTGCTGACAGTGCGGGCTACAGTGACGGTGACAAATGTCAAATTGCCACAGCGAAAACATTGACATGCCAAACAACTCGAACATTTCTGCGATCACGGGGGCAACGGTTTTGTTTGCCAGCCCTCAAATGAAACAAGAGCTGAGCAATTGCTGGGTACTGTGTGTCATTTAACCCAAGGAATTTGCCAATAGGAAAGCGGCAATCAATGTTCTGAGGCACATAACCCAATGACTGAACTACCACTTGCAGTTTCCAACTGGCTTTCGCCGGAGCCAACGCAAACACTGGTGCAGAGGAGATGTGCACAGATTGGAAAGGTGAGAAATTGCCATTGACAAACTCATCAGGGAGAGCGAACGCAGTCCCCCACTACCAGAAATTTTGCAGTCGAGATTCCCACATTTGGGGAATTCGCAGGGGTCAGCAGAACCGCAGTGCAATGGCTGAGCCTCGCCCTGGGTGATCCACCTTCTTGATCATGGAATCTCCCCTGCCAGGTAAGTATGAATTGGACCTGTCACCAGGCCAGAGTCTTGAGCACACGCGCCATCTTTGGTCACGGGCTCATCTGCTGAGACACGTGCGAGCAGTCCAGGGTTAGGATCGTTTTGGAATTTTCATTGCGGTTCGACTTTTATCGATCAGATCGAAATAAATGTGTTTAAAATCAACCCCAAAGGCTCGCATGGTACATTCGACCAAAATGCAAAAGAAGGACGTTCCTTTTCGCTAAAATTATTGTTCGTTTCAGTTAGTTTTATACGCGTTGCATGTTGCTTCATTGAGTTGGCGTTTTGGGGAAGCGTTTTGTTATTCTGTTGTGTTAACAAGATATGGGAGGGGAGCTCTTCAGTTTTAGGTAGTTCGAATTTCTTCGTTTCCTAAAATGACCTTGGTGAAGTCACATCAACACAAACTCACTGGATGAGGCAGCTTCCGCAGCTGCCTCGCCAAGCTGATCGTCTCCGCCGAGAAGGCCTCGCGTACCATTCTCGGGAAGCAAGAGTAAGGCGCCTGCAGGAGCGCGAGCGTCGAGCCAATTTTTCTTGCAGGCGAAAGTCCAGATTACAGTTGTTTTGGGAATAGGCCGTCAACAATTTCAGACAGCCTTTGGCCTGTGACGCTCAATGGCATCAATTCTCTGAATCCGCCATCAAATTTCCAAGGCCTGCCGCCAACTGCTGGGCGCTCTTTTCCATTTCGGGGACTCCAAAACCCCACCACATAGGAACCGAAAATTTTTAGAAGAGGGATTTTTAAGTCATGTACACATTCCCTGTACAGCGAGGATGCCAGGGAGTTTCTGCCCCTTCAAAACACATCAAGCTTTTCAGACCGCAGAAGGACCGGTGAACCTTCTCCAGGTGAACTTCCTCCAGATGGTAGCAGTGAGTGTGGATCAAGAGCCTTTTGCAGACACCACTTAAATGTTTAACTTCAACCAAGAGAGAAAATGCACCGTCCCTGGATGTACTGCAATACCAGGTCAATGCGTGGAGTGGAAGGAGCAAGCCCCTATTCCACCTCCCAACTCCAAAAATCAATTTAATATATGGTCCCCTGATAGGGGACGTATCAGATATTAAACTGATAAGAACAGATACTACACTTGATCTTAGCCAAAAGGCCGAGAAGCGATAAGGGCAAAGCGGCACAGGGGATGACTTCATTGCTGACAGTGCGGGCTACAGTGACGGTGACAAATGTCAAATTGCCACAGCGAAAACATTGACATGCCAAACAACTCGAACATTTCTGCGATCACGGGGGCAACGGTTTTGTTTGCCAGCCCTCAAATGAAACAAGAGCTGAGCAATTGCTGGGTACTGTGTGTCATTTAACCCAAGGAATTTGCCAATAGGAAAGCGGCAATCAATGTTCTGAGGCACATAACCCAATGACTGAACTACCACTTGCAGTTTCCAACTGGCTTTCGCCGGAGCCAACGCAAACACTGGTGCAGAGGAGATGTGCACAGATTGGAAAGGTGAGAAATTGCCATTGACAAACTCATCAGGGAGAGCGAACGCAGTCCCCACTACCAGAAATTTTGCAGTCGAGATTCCCACATTTGGGGAATTCGCAGGGGTCAGCAGAACCGCAGTGCAATGGCTGAGCCTCGCCCTGGGTGATCCACCTTCTTGATCATGGAATCTCCCTGCCAGGTAAGTATGAATTGGACCTGTCACCAGGCCAGAGTCTTGAGCACACGCGCCATCTTTGGTCACGGGCTCATCTGCTGAGACACGTGCGAGCAGTCCAGGGTTAGGATCGTTTTGGAATTTTCATTGCGGTTCGACTTTTATCGATCAGATCGAAATAAATGTGTTTAAAATCAACCCCAAAGGCTCGCATGGTACATTCGACCAAAATGCAAAAGAAGGACGTTCCTTTTCGCTAAAATTATTGTTCGTTTCAGTTAGTTTTATACGCGTTGCATGTTGCTTCATTGAGTTGGCGTTTTGGGGAAGCGTTTTTGTTATTCTGTTGTGTTAACAAGATATGGGAGGGGAGGGGGAGCTCTTCAGTTTTAGGTAGTTCGAATTTCTTCGTTTCCTAAAATGACCTTGGTGAAGTCACATCAACACAAACTCACTGGATGAGGCAGCTTCCGCAGCTGCCTCGCCAAGCTGATCGTCTCCGCCGAGAAGGCCTCGGCGTACCATTCTCGGGAAGCAAGAGTAAGGCGCCTGCAGGAGCGCGAGCGTCCGAGCCAATTTTTCTTGCAGGCGAAAGTCCAGATTACAGTTGTTTTGGGAATAGGCCGTCAACAATTTCAGACAGCCTTTGGCCTGTGACGCTCAATGGCATCAATTCTCTGAATCCGCCATCAAATTTCCAAGGCCTGCCGCCAACTGCTGGGCGCTCTTTTCCATTTCAAGGGGACTCCAAAACCCCACCACATAGGAACCGAAAATTTTTAGAAGAGGGATTTTTAAGTCATGTACACATTCCCTGTACAGCGAGGATGCCAGGGAGTTTCTGCCCTTCAAAACACATCAAGCTTTTCAGACCGCAGAAGGACCGGTGAACCTTCTCCAGGTGAACTTCCTCCAGATGGTAGCAGTGAGTGTGGATCAAGAGCCTTTTGCAGACACCACTTAAATGTTTAACTTCAACCAAGAGAGAAAATGCACCGTCCCTGGATGTACTGCAATACCAGGTCAATGCGTGGAGTGGAAGGAGCAAGCCCTATTCCACCTCCCAACTCCAAAAATCAATTTAATATATGGTCCCCTGATAGGGGACGTATCAGATATTAAACTGATAAGAACAGATACTACACTTGATCTTAGCCAAAAGGCCGAGAAGCGATAAGGGCAAAGCGGCACAGGGGATGACTTCATTGCTGACAGTGCGGGCTACAGTGACGGTGACAAATGTCAAATTGCCACAGCGAAAACATTGACATGCCAAACAACTCGAACATTTCTGCGATCACGGGGGCAACGGTTTTGTTTGCCAGCCCTCAAATGAAACAAGAGCTGAGCAATTGCTGGGTACTGTGTGTCATTTAACCCAAGGAATTTGCCAATAGGAAAGCGGCAATCAATGTTCTGAGGCACATAACCCAATGACTGAACTACCACTTGCAGTTTCCAACTGGCTTTCGCCGGAGCCAACGCAAACACTGGTGCAGAGGAGATGTGCACAGATTGGAAAGGTGAGAAATTGCCATTGACAAACTCATCAGGGAGAGCGAACGCAGTCCCCCACTACCAGAAATTTTGCAGTCGAGATTCCCACATTTGGGGAATTCGCAGGGGTCAGCAGAACCGCAGTGCAATGGCTGAGCCTCGCCCTGGGTGATCCACCTTCTTGATCATGGAATCTCCCCTGCCAGGTAAGTATGAATTGGACCTGTCACCAGGCCAGAGTCTTGAGCACACGCGCCATCTTTGGTCACGGGCTCATCTGCTGAGACACGTCGCGAGCAGTCCAGGGTTAGGATCGTTTTGGAATTTTCATTGCGGTTCGACTTTTATCGATCAGATCGAAATAAATGTGTTTAAAATCAACCCCAAAGGCTCGCATGGTACATTCGACCAAAATGCAAAAGAAGGACGTTCCTTTTCGCTAAAATTATTGTTCGTTTCAGTTAGTTTTATACGCGTTGCATGTTGCTTCATTGAGTTGGCGTTTTGGGGAAGCGTTTTGTTATTCTGTTGTGTTAACAAGATATGGGAGGGGAGCTCTTCAGTTTTAGGTAGTTCGAATTTCTTCGTTTCCTAAAATGACCTTGGTGAAGTCATATCAACACAAACTCACTGGATGAGGCAGCTTCCGCAGCTGCCTCGCCAAGCTGATCGTCTCCGCCGAGAAGGCCTCGGCGCACCATTCTCGGGAAGCAAGAGTAAGGCGCCTGCAGGAGCGCGAGCGTCCGAGCCAATTTTTCTTGCAGGCGAAAGTCCAGATTACAGTTGTTTTGGGAATAGGCCGTCAACAATTTCAGACAGCCTTTGGCCTGTGACGCTCAATGGCATCAATTCTCTGAATCCGCCATCAAATTTCCAAGGCCTGCCGCCAACTGCTGGGCGCTCTTTTCCATTTCGCGGGGACTCCAAAACCCCACCACATAGGAACCGAAAATTTTTAGAAGAGGGATTTTTAAGTCATGTACACATTCCCTGTACAGCGAGGATGCCAGGGAGTTTCTGCCCCTTCAAAACACATCAAGCTTTTCAGACCGCAGAAGGACCGGTGAACCTTCTCCAGGTGAACTTCCTCCAGATGGTAGCAGTGAGTGTGGATCAAGAGCCTTTTGCAGACACCACTTAAATGTTTAACTTCAACCAAGAGAGAAAATGCACCGTCCCTGGATGTACTGCAATACCAGGTCAATGCGTGGAGTGGAAGGAGCAAGCCCCTATTCCACCTCCCAACTCCAAAAATCAATTTAATATATGGTCCCCTGATAGGGGACGTATCAGATATTAAACTGATAAGAACAGATACTACACTTGATCTTAGCCAAAAGGCCGAGAAGCGATAAGGGCAAAGCGGCACAGGGGATGACTTCATTGCTGACAGTGCGGGCTACAGTGACGGTGACAAATGTCAAATTGCCACAGCGAAAACATTGACATGCCAAACAACTCGAACATTTCTGCGATCACGGGGGCAACGGTTTTGTTTGCCAGCCCTCAAATGAAACAAGAGCTGAGCAATTGCTGGGTACTGTGTGTCATTTAACCCAAGGAATTTGCCAATAGGAAAGCGGCAATCAATGTTCTGAGGCACATAACCCAATGACTGAACTACCACTTGCAGTTTCCAACTGGCTTTCGCCGGAGCCAACGCAAACACTGGTGCAGAGGAGATGTGCACAGATTGGAAAGGTGAGAAATTGCCATTGACAAACTCATCAGGGAGAGCGAACGCAGTCCCCCACTACCAGAAATTTTGCAGTCGAGATTCCCACATTTGGGGAATTCGCAGGGGTCAGCAGAACCGCAGTGCAATGGCTGAGCCTCGCCCTGGGTGATCCACCTTCTTGATCATGGAATCTCCCCTGCCAGGTAAGTATGAATTGGACCTGTCACCAGGCCAGAGTCTTGAGCACACGCGCCATCTTTGGTCACGGGCTCATCTGCTGAGACACGTGCGAGCAGTCCAGGGTTAGGATCGTTTTGGAATTTTCATTGCGGTTCGACTTTTATCGATCAGATCGAAATAAATGTGTTTAAAATCAACCCCAAAGGCTCGCATGGTACATTCGACCAAAATGCAAAAGAAGGACGTTCCTTTTCGCTAAAATTATTGTTCGTTTCAGTTAGTTTTATACGCGTTGCATGTTGCTTCATTGAGTTGGCGTTTTGGGGAAGCGTTTTGTTATTCTGTTGTGTTAACAAGATATGGGAGGAGGGGAGCTCTTCAGTTTTAGGTAGTTCGAATTTCTTCGTTTCCTAAAATGACCTTGGTGAAGTCACATCAACACAAACTCACTGGATGAGGCAGCTTCCGCAGCTGCCTCGCCAAGCTGATCGTCTCCGCCGAGAAGGCCTCGGCGTACCATTCTCGGGAAGCAAGAGTAAGGCGCCTGCAGGAGCGCGAGCGTCGAGCCAATTTTTCTTGCAGGCGAAAGTCCAGATTACAGTTGTTTTGGGAATAGGCCGTCAACAATTTCAGACAGCCTTTGGCCTGTGACGCTCAATGGCATCAATTCTCTGAATCCGCCATCAAATTTCCAAGGCCTGCCGCCAACTGCTGGGCGCTCTTTTCCATTTCGGGGACTCCAAAACCCCACCACATAGGAACCGAAAATTTTTAGAAGAGGGATTTTTAAGTCATGTACACATTCCCTGTACAGCGAGGATGCCAGGCAGTTTCTTGCCCCTTCAAAACACATCAAGCTTTTCAGACCGCAGAAGGACCGTGAACCTTCTCCAGGTGAACTTCCTCCAGATGGTGGCAGTGAGTGTGGATCAAGAGCCTTTGCAGACACCACTTAAATGTTTAACTTCAACCAAGAGAGAAAATGCACCGTCCCTGGATGTACTGCAATACCAGGTCAATGCGTGGAGTGGAAGGAGCAAGCCCTATTCCACCTCCCAACTCCAAAAATCAATTTAATATATGGTCCCCTGATAGGGGACGTATCAGATATTAAACTGATAAGAACAGATACTACACTTGATCTTAGCCAAAAGGCCGAGAAGCGATAAGGGCAAAGCGGCACAGGGGATGACTTCATTGCTGACAGTGCGGGCTACAGTGACGGTGACAAATGTCAAATTGCCACAGCGAAAACATTGACATGCCAAACAACTCGAACATTTCTGCGATCACGGGGGCAACGGTTTTGTTTGCCAGCCCTCAAATGAAACAAGAGCTGAGCAATTGCTGGGTACTGTGTGTCATTTAACCCAAGGAATTTGCCAATAGGAAAGCGGCAATCAATGTTCTGAGGCACATAACCCAATGACTGAACTACCACTTGCAGTTTCCAACTGGCTTTCGCCGGAGCCAACGCAAACACTGGTGCAGAGGAGATGTGCACAGATTGGAAAGGTGAGAAATTGCCATTGACAAACTCATCAGGGGAGAGCGCGAACGCAGTCCCCCACTACCAGAAATTTTGCAGTCGAGATTCCCACATTTGGGGAATTCGCAGGGGTCAGCAGAACCGCAGTGCAATGGCTGAGCCTCGCCCTGGGTGATCCACCTTCTTGATCATGGAATCTCCCCTGCCAGGTAAGTATGAATTGGACCTGTCACCAGGCCAGAGTCTTGAGCACACGCGCCATCTTTGGTCACGGGCTCATCTGCTGAGACACGTGCGAGCAGTCCAGGGTTAGGATCGTTTTGGAATTTTCATTGCGGTTCGACTTTTATCGATCAGATCGAAATAAATGTGTTTAAAATCAACCCCAAAGGCTCGCATGGTACATTCGACCAAAATGCAAAAGAAGGACGTTCCTTTTCGCTAAAATTATTGTTCGTTTCAGTTAGTTTTATACGCGTTGCATGTTGCTTCATTGAGTTGGCGTTTTGGGGAAGCGTTTTTGTTATTCTGTTGTGTTAACAAGATATGGGAGGGGAGGGGGAGCTCTTCAGTTTTAGGTAGTTCGAATTTCTTCGTTTCCTAAAATGACCTTGGTGAAGTCACATCAACACAAACTCACTGGATGAGGCAGCTTCCGCAGCTGCCTCGCCAAGCTGATCGTCTCCGCCGAGAAGGCCTCGGCGTACCATTCTCGGGAAGCAAGAGTAAGGCGCCTGCAGGAGCGCGAGCGTCGAGCCAATTTTTCTTGCAGGCGAAAGTCCAGATTACAGTTGTTTTGGGAATAGGCCGTCAACAATTTCAGACAGCCTTTGGCCTGTGACGCTCAATGGCATCAATTCTCTGAATCCGCCATCAAATTTCCAAGGCCTGCCGCCAACTGCTGGGCGCTCTTTTCCATTTCGGGGACTCCAAAACCCCACCACATAGGAACCGAAAATTTTTAGAAGAGGGATTTTTAAGTCATGTACACATTCCCTGTACAGCGAGGATGCCAGGCAGTTTCTTGCCCCTTCAAAACACATCAAGCTTTTCAGACCGCAGAAGGACCGGTGAACCTTCTCCAGGTGAACTTCCTCCAGATGGTGGCAGTGAGTGTGGATCAAGAGCCTTTGCAGACACCACTTAAATGTTTAACTTCAACCAAGAGGGAAAATGCACCATCCCTGGATGTACTGCAATACCAGGTCAATGCGTGGAGTGGAAGGAGCAAGCCCCTATTCCACCTCCCAACTCCAAAAATCAATTTAATATATGGTCCCCTGATAGGGGACGTATCAGATATTAAACTGATAAGAACAGATACTACACTTGATCTTAGCCAAAAGGCCGAGAAGCGATAAGGGCAAAGCGGCACAGGGGATGACTTCATTGCTGACAGTGCGGGCTACAGTGACGGTGACAAATGTCAAATTGCCACAGCGAAAACATTGACATGCCAAACAACTCGAACATTTCTGCGATCACGGGGGCAACGGTTTTGTTTGCCAGCCCTCAAATGAAACAAGAGCTGAGCAATTGCTGGGTACTGTGTGTCATTTAACCCAAGGAATTTGCCAATAGGAAAGCGGCAATCAATGTTCTGAGGCACATAACCCAATGACTGAACTACCACTTGCAGTTTCCAACTGGCTTTCGCCGGAGCCAACGCAAACACTGGTGCAGAGGAGATGTGCACAGATTGGAAAGGTGAGAAATTGCCATTGACAAACTCATCAGGGGAGAGCGCGAACGCAGTCCCCCACTACCAGAAATTTTGCAGTCGAGATTCCCACATTTGGGGAATTCGCAGGGGTCAGCAGAACCGCAGTGCAATGGCTGAGCCTCGCCCTGGGTGATCCACCTTCTTGATCATGGAATCTCCCTGCCAGGTAAGTATGAATTGGACCTGTCACCAGGCCAGAGTCTTGAGCACACGCGCCATCTTTGGTCACGGGCTCATCTGCTGAGACACGTGCGAGCAGTCCAGGGTTAGGATCGTTTTGGAATTTTCATTGCGGTTCGACTTTTATCGATCAGATCGAAATAAATGTGTTTAAAATCAACCCCAAAGGCTCGCATGGTACATTCGACCAAAATGCAAAAGAAGGACGTTCCTTTTCGCTAAAATTATTGTTCGTTTCAGTTAGTTTTATACGCGTTGCATGTTGCTTCATTGAGTTGGCGTTTTGGGGAAGCGTTTTTGTTATTCTGTTGTGTTAACAAGATATGGGAGGGGAGCTCTTCAGTTTTAGGTAGTTCGAATTTCTTCGTTTCCTAAAATGACCTTGGTGAAGTCACATCAACACAAACTCACTGGATGAGGCAGCTTCCGCAGCTGCCTCGCCAAGCTGATCGTCTCCGCCGAGAAGGCCTCGGCGTACCATTCTCGGGAAGCAAGAGTAAGGCGCCTGCAGGAGCGCGAGCGTCCGAGCCAATTTTTCTTGCAGGCGAAAGTCCAGATTACAGTTGTTTTGGGAATAGGCCGTCAACAATTTCAGACAGCCTTTGGCCTGTGACGCTCAATGGCATCAATTCTCTGAATCCGCCATCAAATTTCCAAGGCCTGCCGCCAACTGCTGGGCGCTCTTTTCCATTTCGCGGGGACTCCAAAACCCCACCACATAGGAACCGAAAATTTTTAGAAGAGGGATTTTTAAGTCATGTACACATTCCCTGTACAGCGAGGATGCCAGGCACTTTTCTTGCCGAGAGTTTCCGCCGCTTCAAAACACATCAAGCTTTTCAGACCGCAGAAGGACCGTGAACTTTCTCCAGGTGAACTTCCTCCAGATGGTGGCAGTGAGTGTGGATTAAGAGACTTTTGCAGACACCACTTAAATGTTTAACTTCAACCAAGAGGGAAAATGCACCATCCCTGGATGTACTGCAATACCAGGTCAATGCGTGGAGTGGAAGGAGCAAGCCCCTATTCCACCTCCCAACTCCAAAAATCAATTTAATATATGGTCCCCTGATAGGGGACGTATCAGATATTAAACTGATAAGAACAGATACTACACTTGATCTTAGCCAAAAGGCCGAGAAGCGATAAGGGCAAAGCGGCACAGGGGATGACTTCATTGCTGACAGTGCGGGCTACAGTGACGGTGACAAATGTCAAATTGCCACAGCGAAAACATTGACATGCCAAACAACTCGAACATTTCTGCGATAATTTCTGCGATCACGGGGCAACGGTTTTGTTTGCCAGCCCTCAAATGAAACAAGAGCTGAGCAATTGCTGGGTACTGTGTGTCATTTAACCCAAGGAATTTGCCAATAGGAAAGCGGCAATCAATGTTCTGAGGCACATAACCCAATGACTGAACTACCACTTGCAGTTTCCAACTGGCTTTCGCCGAGCCAACGCAAACACTGGTGCAGAGGAGATGTGCACAGATTGGAAAGGTGAGAAATTGCCATTGACAAACTCATCAGGGAGAGCGAACGCAGTCCCCCACTACCAGAAATTTTGCAGTCGAGATTCCCACATTTGGGGAATTCGCAGGGGTCAGCAGAACCGCAGTGCAATGGCTGAGCCTCGCCCTGGGTGATCCACCTTCTTGATCATGGAATCTCCCCTGCCAGGTAAGTATGAATTGGACCTGTCACCAGGCCAGAGTCTTGAGCACACGCGCCATCTTTGGTCACGGGCTCATCTGCTGAGACACGTGCGAGCAGTCCAGGGTTAGGATCGTTTTGGAATTTTCATTGCGGTTCGACTTTTATCGATCAGATCGAAATAAATGTGTTTAAAATCAACCCCAAAGGCTCGCATGGTACATTCGACCAAAATGCAAAAGAAGGACGTTCCTTTTCGCTAAAATTATTGTTCGTTTCAGTTAGTTTTATACGCGTTGCATGTTGCTTCATTGAGTTGGCGTTTTGGGAAGCGTTTTTGTTATTCTGTTGTGTTAACAAGATATGGGAGGGGAGGGGGAGCTCTTCAGTTTTAGGTAGTTCGAATTTCTTCGTTTCCTAAAATGACCTTGGTGAAGTCACATCAACACAAACTCACTGGATGAGGCAGCTTCCGCAGCTGCCTCGCCAAGCTGATCGTCTCCGCCGAGAAGGCCTCGGCGTACCATTCTCGGGAAGCAAGAGTAAGGCGCCTGCAGGAGCGCGAGCGTCGAGCCAATTTTTCTTGCAGGCGAAAGTCCAGATTACAGTTGTTTTGGGAATAGGCCGTCAACAATTTCAGACAGCCTTTGGCCTGTGACGCTCAATGGCATCAATTCTCTGAATCCGCCATCAAATTTCCAAGGCCTGCCGCCAACTGCTGGGCGCTCTTTTCCATTTCGGGGACTCCAAAACCCCACCACATAGGAACCGAAAATTTTTAGAAGAGGGATTTTTAAGTCATGTACACATTCCCTGTACAGCGAGGATGCCAGGCAGTTTCTGCCCCTTCAAAACACATCAAGCTTTTCAGACCGCAGAAGGACCGTGAACCTTCTCCAGGTGAACTTCCTCCAGATGGTGGCAGTGAGTGTGGATCAAGAGCCTTTTGCAGACACCACTTAAATGTTTAACTTCAACCAAGAGAGAAAATGCACCGTCCCTGGATGTACTGCAATACCAGGTCAATGCGTGGAGTGGAAGGAGCAAGCCCCTATTCCACCTCCCAACTCCAAAAATCAATTTAATATATGGTCCCCTGATAGGGGACGTATCAGATATTAAACTGATAAGAACAGATACTACACTTGATCTTAGCCAAAAGGCCGAGAAGCGATAAGGGCAAAGCGGCACAGGGGATGACTTCATTGCTGACAGTGCGGGCTACAGTGACGGTGACAAATGTCAAATTGCCACAGCGAAAACATTGACATGCCAAACAACTCGAACATTTCTGCGATCACGGGGGCAACGGTTTTGTTTGCCAGCCCTCAAATGAAACAAGAGCTGAGCAATTGCTGGGTACTGTGTGTCATTTAACCCAAGGAATTTGCCAATAGGAAAGCGGCAATCAATGTTCTGAGGCACATAACCCAATGACTGAACTACCACTTGCAGTTTCCAACTGGCTTTCGCCGGAGCCAACGCAAACACTGGTGCAGAGGAGATGTGCACAGATTGGAAAAGTGAGAAATTGCCATTGACAAACTCATCAGGGGAGAGCGCGAACGCAGTCCCCCACTACCAGAAATTTTGCAGTCGAGATTCCCACATTTGGGGAATTCGCAGGGGTCAGCAGAACCGCAGTGCAATGGCTGAGCCTCGCCCTGGGTGATCCACCTTCTTGATCATGGAATCTCCCCTGCCAGGTAAGTATGAATTGGACCTGTCACCAGGCCAGAGTCTTGAGCACACGCGCCATCTTTGGTCACGGGCTCATCTGCTGAGACACGTGCGAGCAGTCCAGGGTTAGGATCGTTTTGGAATTTTCATTGCGGTTCGACTTTTATCGATCAGATCGAAATAAATGTGTTTAAAATCAACCCCAAAGGCTCGCATGGTACATTCGACCAAAATGCAAAAGAAGGACGTTCCTTTTCGCTAAAATTATTGTTCGTTTCAGTTAGTTTTATACGCGTTGCATGTTGCTTCATTGAGTTGGCGTTTTGGGGAAGCGTTTTTGTTATTCTGTTGTGTTAACAAGATATGGGAGGGGAGCTCTTCAGTTTTAGGTAGTTCGAATTTCTTCGTTTCCTAAAATGACCTTGGTGAAGTCACATCAACACAAACTCACTGGATGAGGCAGCTTCCGCAGCTGCCTCGCCAAGCTGATCGTCTCCGCCGAGAAGGCCTCGGCGTACCATTCTCGGGAAGCAAGAGTAAGGCGCCTGCAGGAGCGCGGCGTCGAGCCAATTTTTCTTGCAGGCGAAAGTCCAGATTACAGTTGTTTTGGGAATAGGCCGTCAACAATTTCAGACAGCCTTTGGCCTGTGACGCTCAATGGCATCAATTCTCTGAATCCGCCATCAAATTTCCAAGGCCTGCCGCCAACTGCTGGGCGCTCTTTTCCATTTCGGGGACTCCAAAACCCCACCACATAGGAACCGAAAATTTTTAGAAGAGGGATTTTTAAGTCATGTACACATTCCCTGTACAGCGAGGATGCCAGGCACTTTTCTTGCCCGAGAGTTTCCGCCGCTTCAAAAAACATCCAGCTTTTCAGACCCGTTAACTTTATCCAGGTGAACTTCCTCCAGATGGTGGCAGTGAGTGTGGATCAAGAGACTTTTGCAGACACCACTTAAATGTTTAACTTCAACCAAGAGGAAAATGCACCATCCCTGGATGTACTGCAATACCAGGTCAATGCGTGGAGTGGAAGGAGCAAGCCCTATTCCACCTCCCAACTCCAAAAATCAATTTAATATATGGTCCCCTGATAGGGGACGTATCAGATATTAAACTGATAAGAACAGATACTACACTTGATCTTAGCCAAAAGGCCGAGAAGCGATAAGGGCAAAGCGGCACAGGGGATGACTTCATTGCTGACAGTGCGGGCTACAGTGACGGTGACAAATGTCAAATTGCCACAGCGAAAACATTGACATGCCAAACAACTCGAACATTTCTGCGATAATGTTCTGCGATCACGGGGGCAACGGTTTTGTTTGCCAGCCCTCAAATGAAACAAGAGCTGAGCAATTGCTGGGTACTGTGTGTCATTTAACCCAAGGAATTTGCCAATAGGAAAGCGGCAATCAATGTTCTGAGGCACATAACCCAATGACTGAACTACCACTTGCAGTTTCCAACTGGCTTTCGCCGGAGCCAACGCAAACACTGGTGCAGAGGAGATGTGCACAGATTGGAAAGGTGAGAAATTGCCATTGACAAACTCATCAGGGGAGAGCGCGAACGCAGTCCCCCACTACCAGAAATTTTGCAGTCGAGATTCCCACATTTGGGGAATTCGCAGGGGTCAGCAGAACCGCAGTGCAATGGCTGAGCCTCGCCCTGGGTGATCCACCTTCTTGATCATGGAATCTCCCCTGCCAGGTAAGTATGAATTGGACCTGTCACCAGGCCAGAGTCTTGAGCACACGCGCCATCTTTGGTCACGGGCTCATCTGCTGAGACACGTGCGAGCAGTCCAGGGTTAGGATCGTTTTGGAATTTTCATTGCGGTTCGACTTTTATCGATCAGATCGAAATAAATGTGTTTAAAATCAACCCCAAAGGCTCGCATGGTACATTCGACCAAAATGCAAAAGAAGGACGTTCCTTTTCGCTAAAATTATTGTTCGTTTCAGTTAGTTTTATACGCGTTGCATGTTGCTTCATTGAGTTGGCGTTTTGGGAAGCGTTTTGTTATTCTGTTGTGTTAACAAGATATGGGAGGGGAGGGGGAGCTCTTCAGTTTTAGGTAGTTCGAATTTCTTCGTTTCCTAAAATGACCTTGGTGAAGTCACATCAACACAAACTCACTGGATGAGGCAGCTTCCGCAGCTGCCTCGCCAAGCTGATCGTCTCCGCCGAGAAGGCCTCGGCGTACCATTCTCGGGAAGCAAGAGTAAGGCGCCTGCAGGAGCGCGGCGTCGAGCCAATTTTTCTTGCAGGCGAAAGTCCAGATTACAGTTGTTTTGGGAATAGGCCGTCAACAATTTCAGACAGCCTTTGGCCTGTGGCGCTCAATGGCATCAATTTTCTGAATCCGCCATCAAATTTCCAAGGCCTGCCGCCAACTGCTGGGCGCTCTTTTCCATTTCGCGGGGACTCCAAAACCCCACCACATAGGAACCGAAAATTTTTAGAAGAGGGATTTTTAAGTCATGTACACATTCCCTGTACAGCGAGGATGCCAGGCACTTTTCTTGCCCGAGAGTTTCCGCCGCTTCAAAAAACATCCAGCTTTTCAGACCCGTTAACTTTATCTAGGTGAACTCCCTCCAGATGGTGGCAGTGAGTGTGGATCAAGAGACTTTTGCAGACACCACTTAAATGTTTAACTTCAACCAAGAGGGAAAATGCACCATCCCTGGATGTACTGCAATACCAGGTCAATGCGTGGAGTGGAAGGAGCAAGCCCCTATTCCACCTCCCAACTCCAAAAATCAATTTAATATATGGTCCCCTGATAGGGGACGTATCAGATATTAAACTGATAAGAACAGATACTACACTTGATCTTAGCCAAAAGGCCGAGAAGCGATAAGGTAAAGCGGCACAGGGGATGACTTCATTGCTGACAGTGCGGGCTACAGTGACGGTGACAAATGTCAAATTGCCACAGCGAAAACATTGACATGCCAAACAACTCGAACATTTCTGCGATAATGTTCTGCGATCACGGGGGCAACGGTTTTGTTTGCCAGCCCTCAAATGAAACAAGAGCTGAGCAATTGCTGGGTACTGTGTGTCATTTAACCCAAGGAATTTGCCAATAGGAAAGCGGCAATCAATGTTCTGAGGCACATAACCCAATGACTGAACTACCACTTGCAGTTTCCAACTGGCTTTCGCCGAGCCAACGCAAACACTGGTGCAGAGGAGATGTGCACAGATTGGAAAGGTGAGAAATTGCCATTGACAAACTCATCAGGGGAGAGCGCGAACGCAGTCCCCCACTACCAGAAATTTTGCAGTCGAGATTCCCACATTTGGGGAATTCGCAGGGGTCAGCAGAACCGCAGTGCAATGGCTGAGCCTCGCCCTGGGTGATCCACCTTCTTGATCATGGAATCTCCCCTGCCAGGTAAGTATGAATTGGACCTGTCACCAGGCCAGAGTCTTGAGCACACGCGCCATCTTTGGTCACGGGCTCATCTGCTGAGACACGTGCGAGCAGTCCAGGGTTAGGATCGTTTTGGAATTTTCATTGCGGTTCGACTTTTATCGATCAGATCGAAATAAATGTGTTTAAAATCAACCCCAAAGGCTCGCATGGTACATTCGACCAAAATGCAAAAGAAGGACGTTCCTTTTCGCTAAAATTATTGTTCGTTTCAGTTAGTTTTATACGCGTTGCATGTTGCTTCATTGAGTTGGCGTTTTGGGAAGCGTTTTTGTTATTCTGTTGTGTTAACAAGATATGGGAGGGGAGGGGGAGCTCTTCAGTTTTAGGTAGTTCGAATTTCTTCGTTTCCTAAAATGACCTTGGTGAAGTCACATCAACACAAACTCACTGGATGAGGCAGCTTCCGCAGCTGCCTCGCCAAGCTGATCGTCTCCGCCGAGAAGGCCTCGGCGTACCATTCTCGGGAAGCAAGAGTAAGGCGCCTGCAGGAGCGCGGCGTCGAGCCAATTTTTCTTGCAGGCGAAAGTCCAGATTACAGTTGTTTTGGGAATAGGCCGTCAACAATTTCAGACAGCCTTTGGCCTGTGACGCTCAATGGCATCAATTCTCTGAATCCGCCATCAAATTTCCAAGGCCTGCCGCCAACTGCTGGGCGCTCTTTTCCATTTCGCGGGGACTCCAAAACCCCACCACATAGGAACCGAAAATTTTTAGAAGAGGGATTTTTAAGTCATGTACACATTCCCTGTACAGCGAGGATGCCAGGGAGTTTCTGCCCCTTCAAAACACATCAAGCTTTTCAGACCACAGAAGGACCGGTGAACCTTCTCCAGGTGAACTTCCTCCAGATGGTAGGAGTGAGTGTGGATCAAGAGCCTTTTGCAGACACCACTTAAATGTTTAACTTCAACCAAGAGAGAAAATGCACCATCCCTGGATGTACTGCAATACCAGGTCAATGCGTGGAGTGGAAGGAGCAAGCCCCTATTCCACCTCCCAACTCCAAAAATCAATTTAATATATGGTCCCCTGATAGGGGACGTATCAGATATTAAACTGATAAGAACAGATACTACACTTGATCTTAGCCAAAAGGCCGAGAAGCGATAAGGGCAAAGCGGCACAGGGGATGACTTCATTGCTGACAGTGCGGGCTACAGTGACGGTGACAAATGTCAAATTGCCACAGCGAAAACATTGACATGCCAAACAACTCGAACATTTCTGCGATCACGGGGGCAACGGTTTTGTTTGCCAGCCCTCAAATGAAACAAGTGCTGAGCAATTGCTGGGTACTGTGTGTCATTTAACCCAAGGAATTTGCCAATAGGAAAGCGGCAATCAATGTTCTGAGGCACATAACCCAATGACTGAACTACCACTTGCAGTTTCCAACTGGCTTTCGCCGGAGCCAACGCAAACACTGGTGCAGAGGAGATGTGCACAGATTGGAGAAGTGAGAAATTGCCATTGACAAACTCATCAGGGGAGAGCGCGAACGCAGTCCCCCACTGGCAGAAATTTTGCAGTCGAGATTCCCACATTTGGGGAATTCGCAGGGGTCAGCAGAACCGCAGTGCAATGGCTGAGCCTCGCCCTGGGTGATCCACCTTCTTGATCATGGAATCTCCCCTGCCAGGTAAGTATGAATTGGACCTGTCACCAGGCCAGAGTCTTGAGCACACGCGCCATCTTTGGTCACGGGCTCATCTGCTGAGACACGTCGCGAGCAGTCCAGGGTTAGGATCGTTTTGGAATTTTCATTGCGGTTCGACTTTTATCGATCAGATCGAAATAAATGTGTTTAAAATCAACCCCAAAGGCTCGCATGGTACATTCGACCAAAATGCAAAAGAAGGACGTTCCTTTTCGCTAAAATTATTGTTCGTTTCAGTTAGTTTTATACGCGTTGCATGTTGCTTCATTGAGTTGGCGTTTTGGGAAGCGTTTTTGTTATTCTGTTGTGTTAACAAGATATGGGAGGAGGGGAGCTCTTCAGTTTTAGGTAGTTTGAATTTCTTCGTTTCCTAAAATGACCTTGGTGAAGTCACATCAACACAAACTCACTGGATGAGGCAGCTTCCGCAGCTGCCTCGCCAAGCTGATCGTCTCCGCCGAGAAGGCCTCGGCGTACCATTCTCGGGAAGCAAGAGTAAGGCGCCTGCAGGAGCGCGAGCGTCCGAGCCAATTTTTCTTGCAGGCGAAAGTCCAGATTACAGTTGTTTTGGGAATAGGCCGTCAACAATTTCAGACAGCCTTTGGCCTGTGACGCTCAATGGCATCAATTCTCTGAATCCGCCATCAAATTTCCAAGGCCTGCCGCCAACTGCTGGGCGCTCTTTTCCATTTCGCGGGGACTCCAAAACCCCACCACATAGGAACCGAAAATTTTTAGAAGAGGGATTTTTAAGTCATGTACACATTCCCTGTACAGCGAGGATGCCAGGCACTTTTCTTGCCCGAGAGTTTCCGCCGCTTCAAAAAACATCCAGCTTTTCAGACCCGTTAACTTTATCCAGGTGAACTTCCTCCATATGGTGGCAGTGAGTGTGGATTAAGAGACTTTTGCAGACACCACTTAAATGTTTAACTTCAACCAAGAGGGAAAATGCACCATCCCTGGATGTACTGCAATACCAGGTCAATGCGTGGAGTGGAAGGAGCAAGCCCCTATTCCACCTCCCAACTCCAAAAATCAATTTAATATATGGTCCCCTGATAGGGGACGTATCAGATATTAAACTGATAAGAACAGATACTACACTTGATCTTAGCCAAAAGGCCGAGAAGCGATAAGGTAAAGCGGCACAGGGGATGACTTCATTGCTGACAGTGCGGGCTACAGTGACGGTGACAAATGTCAAATTGCCACAGCGAAAACATTGACATGCCAAACAACTCGAACATTTCTGCGATAATGTTCTGCGATCACGGGGGCAACGGTTTTGTTTGCCAGCCCTCAAATGAAACAAGAGCTGAGCAATTGCTGGGTACTGTGTGTCATTTAACCCAAGGAATTTGCCAATAGGAAAGCGGCAATCAATGTTCTGAGGCACATAACCCAATGACTGAACTACCACTTGCAGTTTCCAACTGGCTTTCGCCGGAGCCAACGCAAACACTGGTGCAGAGGAGATGTGCACAGATTGGAAAGGTGAGAAATTGCCATTGACAAACTCATCAGGGGAGAGCGCGAACGCAGTCCCCCACTACCAGAAATTTTGCAGTCGAGATTCCCACATTTGGGGAATTCGCAGGGGTCAGCAGAACCGCAGTGCAATGGCTGAGCCTCGCCCTGGGTGATCCACCTTCTTGATCATGGAATCTCCCCTGCCAGGTAAGTATGAATTGGACCTGTCACCAGGCCAGAGTCTTGAGCACACGCGCCATCTTTGGTCACGGGCTCATCTGCTGAGACACGTGCGAGCAGTCCAGGGTTAGGATCGTTTTGGAATTTTCATTGCGGTTCGACTTTTATCGATCAGATCGAAATAAATGTGTTTAAAATCAACCCCAAAGGCTCGCATGGTACATTCGACCAAAATGCAAAAGAAGGACGTTCCTTTTCGCTAAAATTATTGTTCGTTTCAGTTAGTTTTATACGCGTTGCATGTTGCTTCATTGAGTTGGCGTTTTGGGGAAGCGTTTTGTTATTCTGTTGTGTTAACAAGATATGGGAGGGGAGGGGGAGCTCTTCAGTTTTAGGTAGTTCGAATTTCTTCGTTTCCTAAAATGACCTTGGTGAAGTCACATCAACACAAACTCACTGGATGAGGCAGCTTCCGCAGCTGCCTCGCCAAGCTGATCGTCTCCGCCGAGAAGGCCTCGCGTACCATTCTCGGGAAGCAAGAGTAAGGCGCCTGCAGGAGCGCGAGCGTCCGAGCCAATTTTTCTTGCAGGCGAAAGTCCAGATTACAGTTGTTTTGGGAATAGGCCGTCAACAATTTCAGACAGCCTTTGGCCTGTGACGCTCAATGGCATCAATTCTCTGAATCCGCCATCAAATTTCCAAGGCCTGCCGCCAACTGCTGGGCGCTCTTTTCCATTTCGCGGGGACTCCAAAACCCCACCACATAGGAACCGAAAATTTTTAGAAGAGGGATTTTTAAGTCATGTACACATTCCCTGTACAGCGAGGATGCCAGGGAGTTTCTGCCCCTTCAAAACACATCAAGCTTTTCAGACCGCAGAAGGACCGGTGAACCTTCTCCAGGTGAACTTCCTCCAGATGGTAGCAGTGAGTGTGGATCAAGAGCCTTTTGCAGACACCACTTAAATGTTTAACTTCAACCAAGAGAGAAAATGCACCGTCCCTGGATGTACTGCAATACCAGGTCAATGCGTGGAGTGGAAGGAGCAAGCCCCTATTCCACCTCCCAACTCCAAAAATCAATTTAATATATGGTCCCTGATAGGGGACGTATCAGATATTAAACTGATAAGAACAGATACTACACTTGATCTTAGCCAAAAGGCCGAGAAGCGATAAGGGCAAAGCGGCACAGGGATGACTTCATTGCTGACAGTGCGGGCTACAGTGACGGTGACAAATGTCAAATTGCCACAGCGAAAACATTGACATGCCAAACAACTCGAACATTTCTGCGATCACGGGGGCAACGGTTTTGTTTGCCAGCCCTCAAATGAAACAAGTGCTGAGCAATTGCTGGGTACTGTGTGTCATTTAACCCAAGGAATTTGCCAATAGGAAAGCGGCAATCAATGTTCTGAGGCACATAACCCAATGACTGAACTACCACTTGCAGTTTCCAACTGGCTTTCGCCGGGGAGCCAACGCAAACACTGGTGCAGAGGAGATGTGCACAGATTGGAAAAGTGAGAAATTGCCATTGACAAACTCATCAGGGGAGAGCGCGAACGCAGTCCCCCACTGGCAGAAATTTTGCAGTCAAGATTCCCACATTTGGGGAATTCGCAGGGGTCAGCAGAACCGCAGTGCAATGGCTGAGCCTCGCCCTGGGTGATCCACCTTCTTGATCATGGAATCTCCCCTGCCAGGTAAGTATGAATTGGACCTGTCACCAGGCCAGAGTCTTGAGCACACGCGCCATCTTTGGTCACGGGCTCATCTGCTGAGACACGTGCGAGCAGTCCAGGGTTAGGATCGTTTTGGAATTTTCATTGCGGTTCGACTTTTATCGATCAGATCGAAATAAATGTGTTTAAAATCAACCCCAAAGGCTCGCATGGTACATTCGACCAAAATGCAAAAGAAGGACGTTCCTTTTCGCTAAAATTATTGTTCGTTTCAGTTAGTTTTATACGCGTTGCATGTTGCTTCATTGAGTTGGCGTTTTGGGGAAGCGTTTTTGTTATTCTGTTGTGTTAACAAGATATGGGAGGGGAGCTCTTCAGTTTTAGGTAGTTTGAATTTCTTCGTTTCCTAAAATGACCTTGGTGAAGTCATATCAACACAAACTCACTGGATGAGGCAGCTTCCGCAGCTGCCTCGCCAAGCTGATCGTCTCCGCCGAGAAGGCCTCGGCGTACCATTCTCGGGAAGCAAGAGTAAGGCGCCTGCAGGAGCGCGGCGTCGAGCCAATTTTCTTGCAGGCGAAAGTCCAGATTACAGTTGTTTTGGGAATAGGCCGTCAACAATTTCAGACAGCCTTTGGCCTGTGACGCTCAATGGCATCAATTCTCTGAATCCGCCATCAAATTTCCAAGGCCTGCCGCCAACTGCTGGGCGCTCTTTTCCATTTCGGGGACTCCAAAACCCCACCACATAGGAACCGAAAATTTTTAGAAGAGGGATTTTTAAGTCATGTACACATTCCCTGTACAGCGAGGATGCCAGGCACTTTTCTTGCCCGAGAGTTTCGCCGCTTCAAAAACATCCAGCTTTTCAGACCCGTTAACTTTATCCAGGTGAACTTCCTCCATATGGTGGCAGTGAGTGTGGATTAAGAGACTTTGCAGACACCACTTAAATGTTTAACTTCAACCAAGAGGAAAATGCACCATCCCTGGATGTACTGCAATACCAGGTCAATGCGTGGAGTGGAAGGAGCAAGCCCTATTCCACCTCCCAACTCCAAAAATCAATTTAATATATGGTCCCCTGATAGGGGACGTATCAGATATTAAACTGATAAGAACAGATACTACACTTGATCTTAGCCAAAAGGCCGAGAAGCGATAAGGTAAAGCGGCACAGGGGATGACTTCATTGCTGACAGTGCGGGCTACAGTGACGGTGACAAATGTCAAATTGCCACAGCGAAAACATTGACATGCCAAACAACTCGAACATTTCTGCGATAATGTTCTGCGATCACGGGGGCAACGGTTTTGTTTGCCAGCCCTCAAATGAAACAAGAGCTGAGCAATTGCTGGGTACTGTGTGTCATTTAACCCAAGGAATTTGCCAATAGAAAGCGGCAATCAATGTTCTGAGGCACATAACCCAATGACTGAACTACCACTTGCAGTTTCCAACTGGCTTTCGCCGAGCCAACTCAAACACTGGTGCAGAGGAGATGTGCACAGATTGGAAAGGTGAGAAATTGCCATTGACAAACTCATCAGGGAGAGCGAACGCAGTCCCCACTACCAGAAATTTTGCAGTCGAGATTCCCACATTTGGGGAATTCGCAGGGGTCAGCAGAACCGCAGTGCAATGGCTGAGCCTCGCCCTGGGTGATCCACCTTCTTGATCATGGAATCTCCCCTGCCAGGTAAGTATGAATTGGACCTGTCACCAGGCCAGAGTCTTGAGCACACGCGCCATCTTTGGTCACGGGCTCATCTGCTGAGACACGTCGCGAGCAGTCCAGGGTTAGGATCGTTTTGGAATTTTCATTGCGGTTCGACTTTTATCGATCAGATCGAAATAAATGTGTTTAAAATCAACCCCAAAGGCTCGCATGGTACATTCGACCAAAATGCAAAAGAAGGACGTTCCTTTTCGCTAAAATTATTGTTCGTTTCAGTTAGTTTTATACGCGTTGCATGTTGCTTCATTGAGTTGGCGTTTTGGGGAAGCGTTTTGTTATTCTGTTGTGTTAACAAGATATGGGAGGAGGGGAGCTCTTCAGTTTTAGGTAGTTCGAATTTCTTCGTTTCCTAAAATGACCTTGGTGAAGTCACATCAACACAAACTCACTGGATGAGGCAGCTTCCGCAGCTGCCTCGCCAAGCTGATCGTCTCCGCCGAGAAGGCCTCGGCGTACCATTCTCGGAAGCAAGAGTAAGGCGCCTGCAGGAGCGCGGCGTCGAGCCAATTTTCTTGCAGGCGAAAGTCCAGATTACAGTTGTTTTGGGAATAGGCCGTCAACAATTTCAGACAGCCTTTGGCCTGTGACGCTCAATGGCATCAATTCTCTGAATCCGCCATCAAATTTCCAAGGCCTGCCGCCAACTGCTGGGCGCTCTTTTCCATTTCGGGGACTCCAAACCCCACCACATAGGAACCGAAAATTTTTAGAAGAGGGATTTTTAAGTCATGTACACATTCCTGTACAGCGAGGATGCCAGGAGTTTCTGCCCCTTCAAAACACATCAAGCTTTTCAGACCGCAGAAGGACCGGTGAACCTTCTCCAGGTGAACTTCCTCCAGATGGTAGCAGTGAGTGTGGATCAAGAGCCTTTGCAGACACCACTTAAATGTTTAACTTCAACCAAGAGAGAAAATGCACCGTCCCTGGATGTACTGCAATACCAGGTCAATGCGTGGAGTGGAAGGAGCAAGCCCTATTCCACCTCCCAACTCCAAAAATCAATTTAATATATGGTCCCCTGATAGGGGACGTATCAGATATTAAACTGATAAGAACAGATACTACACTTGATCTTAGCCAAAAGGCCGAGAAGCGATAAGGGCAAAGCGGCACAGGGGATGACTTCATTGCTGACAGTGCGGGCTACAGTGACGGTGACAAATGTCAAATTGCCACAGCGAAAACATTGACATGCCAAACAACTCGAACATTTCTGCGATCACGGGGGCAACGGTTTTGTTTGCCAGCCCTCAAATGAAACAAGTGCTGAGCAATTGCTGGGTACTGTGTGTCATTTAACCCAAGGAATTTGCCAATAGGAAAGCGGCAATCAATGTTCTGAGGCACATAACCCAATGACTGAACTACCACTTGCAGTTTCCAACTGGCTTTCGCCGGAGCCAACACAAACACTGGTGCAGAGGAGATGTGCACAGATTGGAAAAGTGAGAAATTGCCATTGACAAACTCATCAGGGGAGAGCGCGAACGCAGTCCCCCACTACCAGAAATTTTGCAGTCGAGATTCCCACATTTGGGGAATTCGCAGGGGTCAGCAGAACCGCAGTGCAATGGCTGAGCCTCGCCCTGGGTGATCCACCTTCTTGATCATGGAATCTCCCCTGCCAGGTAAGTATGAATTGGACCTGTCACCAGGCCAGAGTCTTGAGCACACGCGCCATCTTTGGTCACGGGCTCATCTGCTGAGACACGTGCGAGCAGTCCAGGGTTAGGATCGTTTTGGAATTTTCATTGCGGTTCGACTTTTATCGATCAGATCGAAATAAATGTGTTTAAAATCAACCCCAAAGGCTCGCATGGTACATTCGACCAAAATGCAAAAGAAGGACGTTCCTTTTCGCTAAAATTATTGTTCGTTTCAGTTAGTTTTATACGCGTTGCATGTTGCTTCATTGAGTTGGCGTTTTGGGGAAGCGTTTTGTTATTCTGTTGTGTTAACAAGATATGGGAGGAGGGGAGCTCTTCAGTTTTAGGTAGTTCGAATTTCTTCGTTTCCTAAAATGACCTTGGTGAAGTCACATCAACACAAACTCACTGGATGAGGCAGCTTCCGCAGCTGCCTCGCCAAGCTGATCGTCTCCGCCGAGAAGGCCTCGGCGTACCATTCTCGGGAAGCAAGAGTAAGGCGCCTGCAGGAGCGCGGCGTCCGAGCCAATTTTTCTTGCAGGCGAAAGTCCAGATTACAGTTGTTTTGGGAATAGGCCGTCAACAATTTCAGACAGCCTTTGGCCTGTGACGCTCAATGGCATCAATTCTCTGAATCCGCCATCAAATTTCCAAGGCCTGCCGCCAACTGCTGGGCGCTCTTTTCCATTTCGCGGGGACTCCAAAACCCCACCACATAGGAACCGAAAATTTTTAGAAGAGGGATTTTTAAGTCATGTACACATTCCTGTACAGCGAGGATGCCAGGGAGTTTCTGCCCCTTCAAAACACATCAAGCTTTTCAGACCGCAGAAGGACCGGTGAACCTTCTCCAGGTGAACTTCCTCCAGATGGTAGCAGTGAGTGTGGATCAAGAGCCTTTTGCAGACACCACTTAAATGTTTAACTTCAACCAAGAGAGAAAATGCACCGTCCTGGATGTACTGCAATACCAGGTCAATGCGTGGAGTGGAAGGAGCAAGCCCCTATTCCACCTCCCAACTCCAAAAATCAATTTAATATATGGTCCCTTGATAGGGGACGTATCAGATATTAAACTGATAAGAACAGATACTACACTTGATCTTAGCCAAAAGGCCGAGAAGCGATAAGGGCAAAGCGGCACAGGGGATGACTTCATTGCTGACAGTGCGGGCTACAGTGACGGTGACAAATGTCAAATTGCCACAGCGAAAACATTGACATGCCAAACAACTCGAACATTTCTGCGATCACGGGGGCAACGGTTTTGTTTGCCAGCCCTCAAATGAAACAAGTGCTGAGCAATTGCTGGGTACTGTGTGTCATTTAACCCAAGGAATTTGCCAATAGGAAAGCGGCAATCAATGTTCTGAGGCACATAACCCAATGACTGAACTACCACTTGCAGTTTCCAACTGGCTTTCGCCGGAGCCAACGCAAACACTGGTGCAGAGGAGATGTGCACAGATTGGAAAAGTGAGAAATTGCCATTGACAAACTCATCAGGGGAGAGCGCGAACGCAGTCCCCCACTGGCAGAAATTTTGCAGTCGAGATTCCCACATTTGGGGAATTCGCAGGGGTCAGCAGAACCGCAGTGCAATGGCTGAGCCTCGCCCTGGGTGATCCACCTTCTTGATCATGGAATCTCCCCTGCCAGGTAAGTATGAATTGGACCTGTCACCAGGCCAGAGTCTTGAGCACACGCGCCATCTTTGGTCACGGGCTCATCTGCTGAGACACGTGCGAGCAGTCCAGGGTTAGGATCGTTTTGGAATTTTCATTGCGGTTCGACTTTTATCGATCAGATCGAAATAAATGTGTTTAAAATCAACCCCAAAGGCTCGCATGGTACATTCGACCAAAATGCAAAAGAAGGACGTTCCTTTTCGCTAAAATTATTGTTCGTTTCAGTTAGTTTTATACGCGTTGCATGTTGCTTCATTGAGTTGGCGTTTTGGGGAAGCGTTTTTGTTATTCTGTTGTGTTAACAAGATATGGGAGGGGAGGGGGAGCTCTTCAGTTTTAGGTAGTTCGAATTTCTTCGTTTCCTAAAATGACCTTGGTGAAGTCACATCAACACAAACTCACTGGATGAGGCAGCTTCCGCAGCTGCCTCGCCAAGCTGATCGTCTCCGCCGAGAAGGCCTCGGCGTACCATTCTCGGAAGCAAGAGTAAGGCGCCTGCAGGAGCGCGAGCGTCGAGCCAATTTTCTTGCAGGCGAAAGTCCAGATTACAGTTGTTTTGGGAATAGGCCGTCAACAATTTCAGACAGCCTTTGGCCTGTGACGCTCAATGGCATCAATTCTCTGAATCCGCCATCAAATTTCCAAGGCCTGCCGCCAACTGCTGGGCGCTCTTTTCCATTTCGCGGGGACTCCAAAACCCCACCACATAGGAACCGAAAATTTTTAGAAGAGGGATTTTTAAGTCATGTACACATTCCCTGTACAGCGAGGATGCCAGGGAGTTTCTGCCCTTCAAAACACATCAAGCTTTTCAGACCGCAGAAGGACCGGTGAACCTTCTCCAGGTGAACTTCCTCCAGATGGTAGCAGTGAGTGTGGATCAAGAGCCTTTTGCAGACACCACTTAAATGTTTAACTTCAACCAAGAGAGAAAATGCACCGTCCCTGGATGTACTGCAATACCAGGTCAATGCGTGGAGTGGAAGGAGCAAGCCCTATTCCACCTCCCAACTCCAAAAATCAATTTAATATATGGTCCCCTGATAGGGGACGTATCAGATATTAAACTGATAAGAACAGATACTACACTTGATCTTAGCCAAAAGGCCGAGAAGCGATAAGGGCAAAGCGGCACAGGGATGACTTCATTGCTGACAGTGCGGGCTACAGTGACGGTGACAAATGTCAAATTGCCACAGCGAAAACATTGACATGCCAAACAACTCGAACATTTCTGCGATCACGGGGGCAACGGTTTTGTTTGCCAGCCCTCAAATGAAACAAGTGCTGAGCAATTGCTGGGTACTGTGTGTCATTTAACCCAAGGAATTTGCCAATAGGAAAGCGGCAATCAATGTTCTGAGGCACATAACCCAATGACTGAACTACCACTTGCAGTTTCCAACTGGCTTTCGCCGGAGCCAACACAAACACTGGTGCAGAGGAGATGTGCACAGATTGGAAAAGTGAGAAATTGCCATTGACAAACTCATCAGGGGAGAGCGCGAACGCAGTCCCCCACTACCAGAAATTTTGCAGTCGAGATTCCCACATTTGGGGAATTCGCAGGGGTCAGCAGAACCGCAGTGCAATGGCTGAGCCTCGCCCTGGGTGATCCACCTTCTTGATCATGGAATCTCCCTGCCAGGTAAGTATGAATTGGACCTGTCACCAGGCCAGAGTCTTGAGCACACGCGCCATCTTTGGTCACGGGCTCATCTGCTGAGACACGTCGCGAGCAGTCCAGGGTTAGGATCGTTTTGGAATTTTCATTGCGGTTCGACTTTTATCGATCAGATCGAAATAAATGTGTTTAAAATCAACCCCAAAGGCTCGCATGGTACATTCGACCAAAATGCAAAAGAAGGACGTTCCTTTTCGCTAAAATTATTGTTCGTTTCAGTTAGTTTTATACGCGTTGCATGTTGCTTCATTGAGTTGGCGTTTTGGGAAGCGTTTTTGTTATTCTGTTGTGTTAACAAGATATGGGAGGAGCTCTTCAGTTTTAGGTAGTTCGAATTTCTTCGTTTCCTAAAATGACCTTGGTGAAGTCACATCAACACAAACTCACTGGATGAGGCAGCTTCCGCAGCTGCCTCGCCAAGCTGATCGTCTCCGCCGAGAAGGCCTCGGCGTACCATTCTCGGGAAGCAAGAGTAAGGCGCCTGCAGGAGCGCGAGCGTCGAGCCAATTTTTCTTGCAGGCGAAAGTCCAGATTACAGTTGTTTTGGGAATAGGCCGTCAACAATTTCAGACAGCCTTTGGCCTGTGACGCTCAATGGCATCAATTCTCTGAATCCGCCATCAAATTTCCAAGGCCTGCCGCCAACTGCTGGGCGCTCTTTTCCATTTCGGGGACTCCAAACCCCACCACATAGGAACCGAAAATTTTTAGAAGAGGGATTTTTAAGTCATGTACACATTCCCTGTACAGCGAGGATGCCAGGCACTTTTCTTGCCCGAGAGTTTCCGCCGCTTCAAAAAACATCCAGCTTTTCAGACCCGTTAACTTTATCCAGGTGAACTTCTTCCATATGGTGGCAGTGAGTGTGGATTAAGAGACTTTTGCAGACACCACTTAAATGTTTAACTTCAACCAAGAGGGAAAATGCACCATCCCTGGATGTACTGCAATACCAGGTCAATGCGTGGAGTGGAAGGAGCAAGCCCTATTCCACCTCCCAACTCCAAAAATCAATTTAATATATGGTCCCCTGATAGGGGACGTATCAGATATTAAACTGATAAGAACAGATACTACACTTGATCTTAGCCAAAAGGCCGAGAAGCGATAAGGTAAAGCGGCACAGGGGATGACTTCATTGCTGACAGTGCGGGCTACAGTGACGGTGACAAATGTCAAATTGCCACAGCGAAAACATTGACATGCCAAACAACTCGAACATTTCTGCGATCACGGGGGCAACGGTTTTGTTTGCCAGCCCTCAAATGAAACAAGAGCTGAGCAATTGCTGGGTACTGTGTGTCATTTAACCCAAGGAATTTGCCAATAGGAAAGCGGCAATCAATGTTCTGAGGCACATAACCCAATGACTGAACTACCACTTGCAGTTTCCAACTGGCTTTCGCCGGAGCCAACGCAAACACTGGTGCAGAGGAGATGTGCACAGATTGGAAAAGTGAGAAATTGCCATTGACAAACTCATCAGGGGAGAGCGGGAACGCAGTCCCCCACTATCAGAAATTTTGCAGTCGAGATTCCCACATTTGGGGAATTCGCTGGGGTCAGCAGAACCGCAGTGCAATGGCTGAGCCTCACCCTGGGTGATCCACCTTCTTGATCATGGAATCTCCCCTGCCAGGTAAGTATGAATTGGACCCGTCACCAGGCCAGAGTCTTGAGCACACGCGCCATCTTTGGTCACGGGCTCATCTGCTGAGACACGTGCGAGCAGTCCAGGGTTAGGATCGTTTTGGAATTTTCATTGCGGTTCGACTTTTATCGATCAGATCGAAATAAATGTGTTTAAAATCAACCCCAAAGGCTCGCATGGTACATTCGACCAAAATGCAAAAGAAGGACGTTCCTTTTCGCTAAAATTATTGTTCGTTTCAGTTAGTTTTATACGCGTTGCATGTTGCTTCATTGAGTTGGCGTTTTGGGAAGCGTTTTGTTATTCTGTTGTGTTAACAAGATATGGGAGGGAAGGGGGAGCTCTTCAGTTTTAGGTAGTTCGAATTTCTTCGTTTCCTAAAATGACCTTGGTGAAGTCACATCAACACAAACTCACTGGATGAGGCAGCTTCCGCAGCTGCCTCGCCAAGCTGATCGTCTCCGCCGAGAAGGCCTCGGCGTACCATTCTCGGAAGCAAGAGTAAGGCGCCTGCAGGAGCGCGGCGTCCGAGCCAATTTTTCTTGCAGGCGAAAGTCCAGATTACAGTTGTTTTGGGAATAGGCCGTCAACAATTTCAGACAGCCTTTGGCCTGTGACGCTCAATGGCATCAATTCTCTGAATCCGCCATCAAATTTCCAAGGCCTGCCGCCAACTGCTGGGCGCTCTTTTCCATTTCGCGGGACTCCAAACCCCACCACATAGGAACCGAAAATTTTTAGAAGAGGGATTTTTAAGTCATGTACACATTCCCTGTACAGCGAGGATGCCAGGCACTTTTCTTGCCCGAGAGTTTCCGCCGCTTCAAAAAACATCCAGCTTTTCAGACCCGTTAACTTTATCCAGGTGAACTTCCTCCAGATGGTGGCAGTGAGTGTGGATTAAGAGACTTTTGCAGACACCACTTAAATGTTTAACTTCAACCAAGAGGGAAAATGCACCATCCCTGGATGTACTGCAATACCAGGTCAATGCGTGGAGTGGAAGGAGCAAGCCCCTATTCCACCTCCCAACTCCAAAAATCAATTTAATATATGGTCCCCTGATAGGGGACGTATCAGATATTAAACTGATAAGAACAGATACTACACTTGATCTTAGCCAAAAGGCAGAGAAGCGATAAGGGCAAAGCGGCACAGGGGATGACTTCATTGCTGACAGTGCGGGCTACAGTGACGGTGACAAATGTCAAATAGCCACAGCGAAAACATTGACATGCCAAACAACTCGAACATTTCTGCGATAATGTTCTGCGATCACGGGGGCAACGGTTTTGTTTGCCAGCCCTCAAATGAAACAAGAGCTGAGCAATTGCTGGGTACTGTGTGTCATTTAACCCAAGGAATTTGCCAATAGGAAAGCGGCAATCAATGTTCTGAGGCACATAACCCAATGACTGAACTACCACTTGCAGTTTCCAACTGGCTTTCGCCGGAGCCAACGCAAACACTGGTGCAGAGGAGATGTGCACAGATTGGAAAAGTGAGAAATTGCCATTGACAAACTCATCAGGGGAGAGCGCGAACGCAGTCCCCCACTACCAGAAATTTTGCAGTCGAGATTCCCACATTTGGGGAATTTGCAGGGGTCAGCAGAGCCGCAGTGCAATGGCTGAGCCTCGCCCTGGGTGATCCACCTTCTTGATCATGGAATCTCTCCTGCCAGGTAAGTATGAATTGGACCTGTCACCAGGCCAGAGTCTTGAGCACACGCGCCATCTTTGGTCACGGGCTCATCTGCTGAGACACGTGCGAGCAGTCCAGGGTTAGGATCGTTTTGGAATTTTCATTGCGGTTCGACTTTTATCGATCAGATCGAAATAAATGTGTTTAAAATCAACCCCAAAGGCTCGCATGGTACATTCGACCAAAATGCAAAAGAAGGACGTTCCTTTTCGCTAAAATTATTGTTCGTTTCAGTTAGTTTTATACACGTTGCATGTTGCTTCATTGAGTTGGCGTTTTGGGAAGCGTTTTGTTATTCTGTTGTGTTAACAAGATATGGGAGGAGGGGAGCTCTTCAGTTTTAGGTAGTTCGAATTTCTTCGTTTCCTAAAATGACCTTGGTGAAGTCACATCAACACAAACTCACTGGATGAGGCAGCTTCGCAGCTGCCTCGCCAAGCTGATCGTCTCCGCCGAGAAGGCCTCGGCGTACCATTCTCGGGAAGCAAGAGTAAGGCGCCTGCAGGAGCGCGAGCGTCCGAGCCAATTTTTCTTGCAGGCGAAAGTCCAGATTACAGTTGTTTTGGGAATAGGCCGTCAACAATTTCAGACAGCCTTTGGCCTGTGACGCTCAATGGCATCAATTCTCTGAATCCGCCATCAAATTTCCAAGGCCTGCCGCCAACTGCTGGGCGCTCTTTTCCATTTCGGGGGACTCCAAACCCCACCACATAGGAACCGAAATTTTTAGAAGAGGGATTTTTAAGTCATGTACACATTCCCTGTACAGCGAGGATGCCAGGGAGTTTCTGCCCCTTCAAAACACATCAAGCTTTTCAGACCGCAGAAGGACCGGTGAACCTTCTCCAGGTGAACTTCCTCCAGATGGTAGCAGTGAGTGTGGATCAAGAGCCTTTTGCAGACACCACTTAAATGTTTAACTTCAACCAAGAGAGAAAATGCACCGTCCCTGGATGTACTGCAATACCAGGTCAATGCGTGGAGTGGAAGGAGCAAGCCCCTATTCCACCTCCCAACTCCAAAAATCATTTTAAGTCCATTTAATAAGATTAAGTGCTGCAAGAAGTGTCACGTTGCGCACAAAGCAGGAAAAATAACTGCTTCGTACGCAACGGAGCAAAAGTGAATAAGTGGATCCCCGAAATAATAGACACTGATCGGGCAATTGTCACAAAATAATATTTATTACAAACACAAAACTCCGCCTAATAAAGAACAGAAAACGCTGGTGAAAACGAGAACCAGGAAATAATGTAACGTGAAAAATAAAGCGCTTGCAAAAAACGGCAAGGAAAGGATAAGACACTTTCTACTCGAAGTACGCGTTCTCAATAACCCTACTGGGATGACGACAAAGTCACAAAACAACGATCGTATTTGTTTAATCCTACCGAGCATGGGCAATAGCAGTGGCACGGCATGCAATACTCCGGCAACGAGTCGAAACCCGGAATGCCTAGATATAGCAGGTGTAATCACTGACAGATAGGCAACAGGTGTGAAGGCAGCAGAAATGAACGCCCGCCACCTGCTGCCAATTACGGAACATGACAAGAAGGTGCTTTCGTAGAAGTGGGTCCTCCTCAAATTGGTTGGCCAGTGCGGAAATCTCCATAGCAGCGCCTCCGAGATGGTGGTCCAACTCAGATCTTGTCCCCATCAGTCGGTGCAGAATACATTCAGCTCTACATACAATTCGGTCACCTGCCCCTTTCAAGCCAGGGAGGAGGAGTTAGGAGATAGAAAAGAAGCAGCATAGGCCAACATGTAGTGCAACTAAATTAAGGAGGATACAAAACATTTCTATTTCTGTGGGCAGGGCATTCCAAAGCAATGGAGCCCGAATAGACATATTACATTTTTACTACACTACATCAAGATATATTGAGAGATGATTATGTCAAGTCAAGTCAAGTCAAGTCAACTGTATTTATAGAGCACTTTCAAACAGCCATCGCCGCATACAAAGTGCTGTACATGGAGCAATTTAACATATACAATAAACAGTAAAACAAATCGGTAAGAAAGACAGTAGAAAGCACCAAACAGTAAAACCAAGAACAAATTTAAGTCATGCTGAGTCGAAAGCCAGAGAATACAAGTGAGTTTTGAGGAGGGTTTTGATTATGATTATGCTCGATGGTTAAGATGGAAAACAGATTGCCTCAGATAACTTCAGCTAATGCTGTCCAGACACATCAAAATGATTGTTAGCCAAGTGATTAGCAAAGCCTTTCCTGCCGTGTGGTCATACCTGCTCTCCTAAAAAACTCTGTGAGTCACACCAAACACTTCAATGATATCCCAATAGAATAACAAACAAATTCAAATCAGTTGAGCTGATCCATGGCAAGCTAACATTAGCAAGCATTACATTGGGCCAAGGGTGTCAAACTCATTTTTGTCCTGGGCCACTTTGGAGTTACGTCTTACCTCGGAGGGCCATTACGACAGCGAAACTGAATAAATCTTTACATAATCATCTCATCGTGTTATTTGTACACAACAAATTGATGGATTACTAGTTTTGTAATCACTCAAGTAAACTATCTGTTTGTTCAATTAGGTTTAAAGTTTCTTTTTTACAGACAATGATCTTTTATGGTGAAGAGGAACTTCACTTCAACTTTCGTCAAACCTGTCACTGCTTCCTTGTGACACATCTTAAAAACAGCTATTTGTTTGTTGTTTGATCGATTATTGTTAAAGTGAGTTTAAACAGGGTAACAAAATGACTGCAACATTTTCAATGTTATTTATTACACAATCACAATTTGACATTTTGGTACAGACTTTAGCAAGGGATCATGGAATTTGGTACATGAATTGATTTTGCGGGTCACATAAAATTATGTGGCCCCCAGGCCTTGACTTTGGTACATGTACAAAATGCCATGCAATCCATTTTGATAAATAACACAGTCAAAAAGCAGAAATATGACCGAAACACGACACATTACATTTTTACTACACTACATCAAGATATATTGAGAGACGATTATGCTCGATGCTTAAGATGGAAAACAGATTGCCTCAGATAAAGTTAGCTAATGCTGTCCAGGCACATCAACATAATCGTTAACCAAACAATTAGCAAAGCCATTGCTGCCGTATGGTCAAACCTACTCTTCTTAAAAACTAAAAACTTTAAAAAGTCAACATTAGCAAACTTGAATGGAGGACAGATCAGTTGGACAGATCCGACAGGATAAATGCAATGGTTGATGATGTAATTTAATGATGAGACTTACCTGAATAAAGTGCTTCTCTCTCGAACATGTCATCCGAATGTAAGAACTGGCTGTGTGCTGCTGTTCTTTCGATTGGCTAATAAGAATAATTCCTACAAAAACAACAGGCACTTTGCACCCATCGCTGCTCAGCCCCAAATAATTATATTTTTATGAAAATGCAAGGGACCTTGCAGTGCTCGCTGCTCCAGCCATAAAAGAATAATTCAGCAGAAACAATAGACACCTCGAAGTGGTCGCCGCTCAGGCCTTAATAAGAATAATTTCTACAAAAACAATAGGGACCTTGTAGTGGTCTTTGCTCAGGCCCTAAAATTACATCTTTTTGATAAAACAATATTCACCTTGCAGCGGTTGCTGCTAGGGGCCCTAGCCCTAATAAGAATAGCCGACACACTCATGGTTGAGCTCAAAGGAGCTGAGAAAAAAAAACAATCACTTCAGGAAGCTCAATCACAAAGATTCGTTCCTTCGAATGAAATGTACATGAATGACACAGCACTAGTGGGAAGGCACTCTAGAGTCCCAACTTTGAAATTTGTGGACAAGCTATTAAAAGTCCCTTTTGCATTAGTTTGTGTTCCCTTGAATTAATTGCTCACCTGGTAGTCCAGGCGGTCCAGATGATCCAAGCTGTAGGAAACATTTGGCAGGTAGTTGGTAGTGTGATGCTGGGAGGTAGAACCTCTGGACAGGTAACCGTTGGTTGGATAGACATCAGGTGACATCAAGATGTCCTTGGCGGTGTACACATTGTCATATAAGTGTCTGTGCGGAGACAGTCATTAAAAATGAACATTAGTCTTCACCTTACTGTTTAGCATCTATCTATCTATCTATCTATCTATCTATCTATCTATCTATCTATCTATCTATCTATCTATCTATCTATCTATCTATCTATCTATCTATCTATCTATCTATCTATCTATCTATCTATCTATCTATCTATCTATCTATCTATCTATCTATCTAAATTCACCTCACGAGTACTAATGAGGTGACCACATTGTTGTGCATTGTGAGGACCTTTGTGAAACTTTTTTTCTGACTTCGGAACTCGGACCTCCCTGTTCAAAGGCGTGTTCGAGTGCTCTTTTCCTGGTTGGAGGTCTGAAAAGTCAGACTTTCCACCACTGAACGCAGCATTATATAGGAAAATGAGTGACTCATCTGGTGACTCATCTCTTGGTGACGTGGCAGGTAAGTGACATGGATATATATATATATATATATATATATATATATATATATATATATATATATATATATATATATATATATATATCTCCCTACTGCTGTTCTGCATAGGACTGAACCCCTAAGCCAAGTAATCACCAAAACAGGCTACGGATACCGCCTCAAAAATGGAGCTACGATCAGTCACCTCCTCTACATGGATGACATAAAGCTGTATGCTAAGAGCGAAAGGGACATAGACTCCCTGATCCACACAACCAGGATCTACAGCAGCGACATCGGGATGTCATTCGGGCTTGAGAAATGTAGTCGGATGGTGACTAAGAGAGGAAAGGTAGTCCGCACTGAAGGGGTCTCACTCCCTGAAGGAACAATAGCAGACATTGAGGACAGCTACAAGTACCTCAGTATACCACAAGCCAATGGCAACCTCGAACTGGCAACAAGGAAAGCGGCTACGGCCAAATACCTCCAGCGGGTGAGGCAAGTCCTAAGAACCCAGCTCAATGGCAAGAATAAGACCCGGGCAATAAACAGCTATGCCCTGCCAGGAATCAGATACCCTGCAGGAATAATCAGGAACAATGCTATTGTTCCTTCAGGGAGTGAGAACCCTTCAGTGCGGATTACCTATATATATATATATATATATATATATATATATATATATATATATATATATATATATATATATATATATATATATATATATATATATATATATATATATATATATATATTGCATCTCGCTCACAACTGGACAGCACCAGGCCCGGACATGGTCCACACCTACTGGCTAAAGAAACTCACAGCACTCCATGAGCGCCTAGCAACACAAATGAACCAGTTGCTGAAGGATGGGACTCACCCAGGATGGCTAACCGAAGGGCGAACGATCCTGATCATGAAGGATCCCTCAAAGGGTACAGTCCCATCCAACTATAGGTATAGACCCAACCAATAACCTGTCTCTCCACAACATGGAAGCTCATGTCAGGCATCATTGCGGCGAAGATAAGTGGACACATGGATCAATACATGAGCAAAGCGCAGAAGGGCATTGGTAGAGATACCAGAGGAGCCAAACATCAGCTCCTGGTTGACAGAACAGTCGCACAACACTGCAGACTAATGTTAAGTCTCCACGCCTCATCGCTGTACAGCTTGCCAAATTTTCTCAATGACAAAACCCACAAAAACCCTGAGTTTGAATAAGGTCCTTTAAACAATTTTAAATATTTTTTCTTTTAATTATTTTTGAAAACTACTTTTATTTATTTACTTTAATTTGAAACGTTTGTTTTTAAGTTTTCTGGCAATGTGTATAAATTCTGCCAGTGTACATTCTGGTAATTTTTGTAAGCTACTTTTGTTTTCTCTGCTTTGCTTGTGAATATCATTAACAGTTGTGTTTGTGAGTCCTTGTAGGTGTGTCTTTGCTTGTGTAAAGCCCAAATATGTTGCCTTGTGTATGAAATGTGCTATATAAATAAAGCTGTCTTTCCTTGCCTGAAGCGTATGCTACGATACATACAACATACCCAGTGTATGTGCCTTTCCCCTCCTCGACTTCCACGAGTCCCATGTCTCTCAGTGCTTCCCAGTGTCTCTCCGAGGGGGTTCTGTGCTCCACCGGTCTCCTCCGGTGACCCCGCTTCTTTGTGCCCTCCACCTGCATGCCTCTTGGCTGTCCATACTGGTCCACGAAGTGCTGCTGCTCATCATGGTATCTGTGGCGGGTTGATTGTCGAGCCTGGCAAGAGGGGCAACACATAAGAGAGGCTCAAAAACTGAAAAAAAACCCTGAACAACCAACCAAATGTTACAAGAAAAAAAGACTCCACAATAACAACAAAGTGACCGCCGTCAATCAAAATATTGTCTGATGATGCAGATGAGCCGAAAGAATGAGGAAACATATCTGCACAGTTGCTGCGAAACACGATATGTATCTTGTTTGCATTAGATGCTATATGCTGCACAACCCTAAGTCCAACTGGGTTGACGGTGTCTGTCACTCGCTGTACAATATTCTCACATTCTCACAATCAAATTCTTGCAGTAAAACGAATCGAATTGATACACTAACTGGGAAGGGTGCGAGTGAATGAGATAAAGAGCAGGAAATACACGCTGAATAATGTTGTTTAGCAAATATTTGGATGTAAAAATAAACGAGTAAAAGCTGGACCTTTGACATTTGATATTCGCTGTTACTGTCTGAGTTTGAGAGTGTCCACAAATTCCCTGTACAAGGTTGATATGTGTGCGACGAGTCACCACAAATCCAATTTTCTTTTTTCCTATTTTGAATGCAGTAGTAGCTGGAAATGGTAGACCACTACTTACTAAAGCTGAAAATATGCGGATATCCTCTCATTATTTCGGAGAAATAAAAGGCATTTGAGTCACAATAATAGTTACATTGAAAAACAAAAATTCACCAAAAATCATTGGATTCACTTTTTCTCATTCTGATTGCTGTAGTATATGGCAAAAATACCTCTAATTATTACACCTTAAATTTTCTCCATATATGTAATTTGGGAGAAGTAGGAGCCATCTAGAGGACTCAATAAACATAATTCCTGGTTCATGAAGCATTTTGAAGCTTGATTTTCCTATCACTATTGGAAAAGCTGGAGAGGAGAGAGAGTGCAGTTGGATTGTTGGAATAAGTCATTGGAACTGCCCTCTGGCCAATCGTGTGGCAGCAATTAGGCGGGCTGAACATGCAGCACCTACTCCAAGAAGAAAGGCACAAAGCAAGAAGTGAGGGAACACCGCAACACAACAAATGCAAAACAAGAAATGACCCACAGATTCCCAAGTCATAACAGACATGGCACGGTAACTGTGCTGCCTTGCAGCACTGCTGTTGTTATAATCTATCCTTCCAGAGTGTGTCAACTATCTGAAAAGTTTAAATATTAAACTTAGTGGACTAATTTCATTGACATTTTTTAGATGAAAGTGGGCCTTTTAATAACTTTAGGTCAGTGATGATGAATTAGATTAAACGTCGTCTGGTTCAACATGATGAGAGACATGATGACACTTTGATGTATAGTAATGTGGGAAAATTGTCAAATTGATTCGGTTTGGGACCAACAGGTGGCAATGCTGGGCTCCCCCGGCAGCTGCACACCTGTTGGTCGTTTGGTAATTAGTGGCTTTAAAAGGACTCCCTCCTGACCACTCAGTGTCGGGTCATTGTTTGCTGTTTGCTACTGTCATGTTTGTTTGTTTGTTTGCTTGCTGCCATCAGGTTTGTCATGTTTCTGTTACTGTTATGTTTTATCTTCAGTCATGATTTTTGTTTGCTACTTTGGACTTTGTTTGTTTTGGATTTAGTTTTCACTATGTTTTAATACAATTCGTCAAGTACACCCTGCTCCTCCCTCGTGCCTGCTTCTTGGGGTCCACCACCACCTCGCAACGTGACAAAAATATCGCCATGTACTACAGAAATCAGAATGTGAAGTCGTTTTTCTTGATCTTTGCTGAATATTTTTGTCAACTTATGACTCTGTTAGTTCTGAAAAATGTCTCCTGCTCTCCTACTTCTCCAAAATGACATATATGATGACAATTTGAAGTGTAGTAGTTAGAGGCCTATCTTTGCCGTCGACTGCAGACGGCAAAAATGTGAGGCATAATGTTCCTCAACATACAATTGCATGCAAATTTCATCATCTGCTGTCCATAATATCATCAAAAGGTTCAGAAATTCACTGCATGTAAGTGGTAAAGCTGAAAACCAACACTGAATGCCTGTGACATTCGGCACTACATCCAAAAGTGCAACTTAAACTTAAGACTCTACTATGCAAAGCATGTTTCTCTGGACCCGATCTCAAGATGGACTGATGCAAGTTGTTCTGTGGTCTGACGAGTCCACATTTCAAATTGTTTTGGGAAACTGTGGAGGTTGTGTCCTTTAGGACAGAGTGGAAAACAACCATCCCGACTGCTATGAAGGCAAAGTTCAAAAGACCGCATCTGTGATGGTATGGGGCTATGTTAGTGCCAATGGCTTTGGTCACTTGAACAAACTTTATGTGAAGGGACGATTAATGCTGATGGGTACATACAGGTTTTGGAGACACATATGATGCCATCCAAGCTACGTCTTTTTCATGGACGTCCCTGCTTATTTCAGCAAGACACTGCCAAACCATATCCTCCACATGTTACAACAGCGTGGCTTTGTAGTAAAAGAGAGCACAGAATAGATTGGCCTGCCTGCCTGCCTGCCGTCCCGGCCTGTCTCCCACTGAAAGCGTGTGGCGCATTTTGAAGTGTACAATATGATAGCAGAGACCTCGGACTGTTCAACAGCTGAAGCTGTACGTCAAGCAAGAATGGGAAAGAATTCCACCAAAAAAGGTGAAAAAATGAGTGTCCTCATTTCCCAAATGTTTGTTGAATGTTGTTAAAAGACAAATTGTGTAAAACTGTGGTAAATATGACCCCGTTCCAGCTTTTTTTGGAACCTGTTGCAGCCATAAAATTCTAAATTATTTATTATTTTTTTCATGTTTCTTGTGCGGAGCGTGCCTGTTAAGTGATGTTTCGTTGCACGAAAGTGTAATGACAATAAAGATCCATCCATTTGCAAAAAAATAAATAACGACTTTTGTCCTTAGAGGACTACAATTCAATCACGCATGTTTTGACATGCTGTGTGTGTGTGTGTGTGTGTGTGTGTGTGCGTGCGTGCGTGTGAATATATATACAGCGAAACTCCTCTACAACGAAATCATGTTTGCATCAAGAACGTTTTCACAACAGGGGGTTTTTCACTGTAGCAAATTTGATCTCAGATGTAAGCACACACACACACACACACACACACACACACACACACACACACACGTATGTGTACAGACGCTCCCCGACTTACGAACATCCGAGTTACGAACAACAGTACATACGAACATTTTTACGAGTATGTCGAAAAAGAAAAGAAAAAGTTAGATTTTGTATTTCATGCCTTTTTCCGAGTACAGGTACTGTAGTACTTCTTTCCGCCGCTAATACCGACGTGAGGCGCTGTGAGAGCTCGCCCTGCATCCACCCCGAATCCGGCTTCCTCTGCCCAGTTGTTAAATATCTCGTGCATCCATTATTCAATATGGTTGGTGAAAAGCGAAAGGCTTCTAGTGAGAGTGGAAGTGTAAAGAAGAGGCAAGCCATTTCATTTCAAATGAAAGTGGCAATAATAAAGAAGCTTGATGCGGGTGAGAAAATGGTGAGCGTTGCACGTCAATACAAGATGAATCGTTCGACCATCGGCACCATTATAAACAGAAAGATCGGGAGCTTCAAACTGAAGCCGCTGCTAGTTTACCGGGCAGCCAACCCTCGAGCCCGGAAGAACGTGACGAAAAACTCTCTCCCAGTTATATGGATGTCAAACATATAAGCCTTAAACATACATTCCAGACAAAATATAGCACTGAAGCAACTTACGAACGAATTCACCTTACGAACGATCATTCAGAACGTAACTCATTCGTAAGCTGGGGAGCGTCTGTACACGCACATACAAACGTATGTGTACTCTATTTTATTCCAATAGTGCACAAGTATGAGCACATGCTTATTTGACACTTCATATTGTCAGTGTGGAAAGAAAAAAAGGGAAAAAAATCGCAAAATTTACGATCAGCATTCACTTTCACTTAAATCAATTTCTTGGATAATGTCTTTTATTTTACTTGCTCCGTCTTTCATTTTGATCACTTTTACCCTCTCTTCCAGCATCAGAGCTCTTCTTGTCTTAGCTGCTTGACATCCAAAGGTCCGTTTTGTAGCAATTTTAGCAATGCAACGTCCATCCTCGTCTGAATCTAACAATAACAAATACTTCCTGGACCTGGTGGCTTTTCTTTCCACCATCTCACTGTCTCTAACTCGACCTTCCCTCGATCGCCACCCAAGACAGCGTTGCTCAGCTGATGACATGCAATGAACTTTTAAAGCCAGCCACGGGACGCTTCGTGGCTCTCGAAGGCTAAAAACCTTACGCTAACTGGAGCGCTTGTCTCTCATTAGCGCTCCAGTTAGCGTAAGGTTTTTAGCCTTCGAGAGCTAACTATAGCCATCGAGGACTACGAAGCGTCCCGTGGCTGTTTTTAGCATGATAACAAGTAAAGCATTCGAGGAAACGTTCGTTTATTTGAATGTCCGTCCAGCCATAAGCAATTTACTCTGAGCAGCTAATCGGATGCTACGGATCTAGCTTCAGTAGCTACACACATAAACAGTGAGGTCCCTCTTGGCCAATCGGAGGCCAGGATGATGCTCGGTAAGCCAATGGCAGAGCAGCTATGAGTATGTTGAGTCCAGGAAACTCGCAGCTGTGACCGAAAAAAACTTCGTTCACTATGTAAACCAGTGTGGTGGTTGCTGTTGCCTTTTTTCGAACGAAGCATTAGAGGTCGCTGTTGGATAAGACTTCGTTGTAGTGAATGTCTTCGCGAGGCTGGACCAGAGAAAATGATTTCGTTTAACGCAACAGGGGGGTTTTCGTCGTATGGGGAGCAGGAGAATGGGAATTGTGTTAATGCATGAAGATTTTTTTCACATAAGGGGGTATTTTCGCCCATGTAGTTTTCGCTCTAGAGGAGTTTCACTGTATCGGCACATGTGAACATTTACAACTCTCGTCTGACCCGCCAAGCCATCCAGATCGCAGGTGACCCCACCCACCCATCTCACAGCCTCTTCGACCTGCTGCTGTCAGGGAGGAGACTGCGATGTCTGTGCTAGAACCAGCAGGCTCAAGAACACTTTATTCCACCGGTCAGGGGACTCAACTCCCTCCTTGTTCTGCCCGCCCTCCCCCGTTATACCCCTGCCTCCTGCCACAGATAGTGGCCCTCCCTCAGCATCTGACATCTGACATGATTATTGCACTTAAACAATTCATGACCTAAGCTTTAACCCACAATAATCACAAGTGTCCTTTGTTGTCTGTTTGCTAATTATTGTTTTATGCATTCATATTTATATACAGTAAACATTCTCTAGTGCGGACTCGTGTTTGCGCTGTCCAATCTGTCCTGATAACAGAAATTCCTCATTTGGGAAATAAACATGGTACATGTCCTTTATGAACCGGCAAGTATGTTGACAAAATGCACGTGTAACAACACAATCAATAAAATGCAAAAATATACTGTCCAAAAACTGTTTATGCAACAAAAACTGCAATACAGGTGTATAAAAAAATCACAACTATTCTGCCCTACTTGTCCGTGTCCGAGACATGAACAGATAGGCAGATAGCAAACAATGAAAAAAGACCAAGAATCCAAGGGGTTGAGATGGAACTTTGGAACTTTTTCCTTATTTGTTTTTGTAAAAAGACGATGCTTTCCACAAGATGAAAACAAGAAATGACGACAACAGCTAGCACGAAACCATGCGGTCTTCACTGGACTAGGTACTTCCGGTTTGTGTTGCCAAATTAAAGTGCCGTAGAATCAAACTAAAAACGGAACATGACGAGGTACTTCCGGTTTGTGTTGCCAAAATTAAAGTCCCTTGGGATCTAACTAAAACGGAACATGACAACAACAGTACAATACGTACAGTATTTTAATGTTTATTTTTTTCTGACTTGGGAAAAAAATGTGTCTATTTTGGATTGTTTTGTTGGATGCATTCTTTGGTTTATGACAATGTTTGCCTGCGTGTCACAGTTTTCTTGCTAGTTGCAAGTAACTTTCCCGTTGATCACCGATGTCTGGTGATTGTTGTGCATACTGAAGGATTTTTGTTGCCATTTGCATTGCTTCCTTGCTGGATGGTGGCTTGTCATCAGGAGTTGAATCGATGCCTTGTTTTTTAAAGTTTCATAGATTAGCATCTTTCCGACTCCAAGTGTCTCCTGGATGCTTTTTACTTTGTGTCCAGCCTCGCTCAAAAAGATGCATTTCACTCGCTCCGCTACAGTCATTACAGTTCTTCTACGTTTCAATGCCATGATCTACAGGACGCAAGTGAATAAAGTTACATTTTTTCGCAATTACAGTAAACCGCACGCCAATAAAAAGTCACACGTCGTCGTTTTGAATCTGATCAATGAAAACGGTGAAGCAAACGCGTTTCTTCGGTCGTGTCGAGTGGGCACTGCTCTTTAAGCTACTGCCGCGATCTACGGGACGTAAGTGAATAAAGTTAAAATATTTCGCAATTAGAGTAAAACGCACGCCAATAAAAAGTCACTTACACGTCGTCGTTTCGGATCTGATAGAAAAAGGCGAAGTGAAAACGTGTCTCCCGTCGTGTTCCGTCGCATTGAGTGGGCGTTGCGTGTATTTAAGCTGCCGCGGCCTTCCGTCTGCATCCGGGTTACGGCTAGTGGAATTTCCGCTTACATAAGTTCCAATAACATGTAATATCGTAGTCAAAATGTTAATGCACAGGTTTTTACTCCGGGTGAAGGAAATTCCTTTTCATAGCAGGTTTACTGTATTTATGTCTTTATGTATCTTTATGCAGTTCGGTTTGCTGCACGAACTTGAGATAACTGTTGTAATCGGTTTCTAAGTTGCCCAGCTTTCATTCTCGCCATGATCTTAGCTTTCAGGTCAGTTGCTGCCTTGCTCAGCATTTCATTCATTGGGGCTGGCCTCCCAATCTCATCATCTGCATTCATTGGGGCTTGCCTCCCAATCTCTGGTATGACCTCCTCCTCTAATCTGGCAGCCTGGGGCCCTTCACCATGGAACCTGCGTTGTACCTCATCAATCTCAATTTGTGACAGCAATTGCCGTTTGTGGATGTTGGAACACTGAGCTACTAGTTGTTTCGTGGTCAACCGTGACTGTGGGTTTCGAAGTAACCATTCAGCCCGTATTCTCTGCATGTAACCCCTCTGACTAGGGTTGCTTGCGTAGTAGCATTCCAACAGAGCCATGTTATCGCATCTCGCCCATCTCCGCTTTGTTCCAGTAGCCCATTTTTTGTCAAGGTGCTCTGGTTCCCCAGCACCTGACGCAGACCTTGTTTGGCCGGGCGACGTCTGATGTCATGTCATTCGTTTTATTGTCTCTCATCATTGTATGAGGTAGGCATTAGCGTGAAGGGTCTTGCCCAAGGACCCACACTGGATGGTGTCGTTTTTTTTTCCCAAGCGGGATTCGAACCCCCGTCTCCCGAAGCTCAGCTTCCCCTTAAATGTCAAAAAGTAAGTGGTCAAATATATGTGCGTACATATAATTGTGTGGATATGTCATTGACTAAATATGCGCTACAACACGCTCAACTTTTGTTCCAAATCAGCTTCTTTTTACTGGTTACGATGCGACTCTCTTCTCATTCATTCCCACAGCTTCACTGTGCTTTTAACTGTGTGGACGCTGAGTGTCATGAAAGTTGACACAGATGATTTGCTTTCGCGGGCCACATAAAATGATGTCGTGGGCCAGATCTGGCCCCAGGCCTTGACTTTGACACCTGTGGTGTACGGTATTAGTTTTAAAGCTGTAGGGCTGTGATTTGGAATACAAATTCACAGTGAATATTCTTCTTTTGTGAGCAATGCTGTGTCTAATTACATCGCTCTGAATGGAAACTTATCAGCATTGTCAATTCTTATCCTTTAAGGAGCACACATATCCTTATGTGCATCTGGTGGTGTGAGGGAATTACATTCGTGAAGAGTTTTTTAACTTTGTTTTGTTTTGAAAATAAGCAGCACTGTAAATGTGACAAAGCCAATTTCTGTTATTTGACATTTCCTTATGTTCTTTTTTGCAGCAAGATGTATTTATTTTTATTACCATATTTTCACAACCAAAAGGCGTCCTGAAATGGTTGGGAGGCCTCATAATGCGGGTCGCCTTGTGTACACACTGAGTGGGCATGAAAGAGGACACCAAAGACACGCCCCAGTAGGTGTATAAAGTGCATTGTGCAAAACACACCCCGAAAACGACATCTATGAAGAGACGCACCTTCAAAGCACAGTTCAAACTGCAAGTGATCAGTGACGCGAAGGAACATGGCAGTCGAGCAAAATTTAGGAGGAAGCAGGTAAATGAGCTCAGGTAAGTCAGTAAGGCAAAACCGAGTTTCCACGGAAGCAAGGCGAGGTGGCTTGAGTTGGAAAACCAACTCGAGCAATGGATTCATGATCAAAGAACAGCCGGGAGAAGCGTCTCTACAGTCACCATTCAACTGAGGGCAAAAACGCTTGCAGTAGAAATGAAAATCAAACATCGAACAAGAAGGTCCGTCTTGGTGCTTTTGTTTTATGAAAGGGCAGCAACATCTTGGCCGGGGGTCTGCAACACGAGGCTCCGGAGCCACATGCTTTAGTGTCACCTAGTGGCTCCCTGGAGCTTTTTAAAATGTTTGAAAATGGAAAAAGATGTATTTTTTGTTTGAATATGGTTTCTGTAGAAGGACAAACATTCTTAACATTTTCCAATGCTGTAAAAATGCGTCGAATAAATTTTACATTTCAACATTTCTGTCGACACACATTTGTATTAGCAGAGCGGGATGCCAGTTGTAAGAAGAAATGGCATTTCATGTCCAATTCACCAAGGGAACTGGCAAAGAATGGCAATCTGAAAGACCGAGAGAAACGTTTTACGTCAGCGTCGAAAATTAACACGCTGCAAAAGTGCGTCCCGTGCCTCGTTCATCTTAGCCGCCGTTATGGCATCCGTGTGTAAGTGCGTGCGTTTGTGTGCGTGTGCGGTCACGGGTCGATCGAGGGAGGCTGGTTGATCGAAAAATAGAGCTTTGGTCAAAAAAGGTTGGGCCACCCTGCTCTACAGGATGCCCTTCAGGGAAAAAAAAAGTTCAATGGGGAAGGCTCATTGTGTATTTGTAGCCAACGTAGTCATTTTGATAGTAGGCCAATATAGCTAACGTAGATACTGTACATACAGCATGTGTTGCCTTCTTTCTGAGGCTTTTCATTTGTTGCAGCTCCCGACACATTTGTTTTTCTTTTTTTTTGGGTCCAATTTGCAAAAAAGATTGCAGTAGGAGTGTCCAAAGTCCAACCACACCATCAACATGGACGAGATGGCGCTCACTTTTGACATCCCGGTGAACCACACTATTGAGAAGAAGGGGACTAGCACGGTAACGATCCGTTCAATGCAGCACGAGAAATCGGCTTTTACTCTTGTGCTTGGCTGCCATGGTAAAGGACAGTTTCCAGCCAGAGTCACCGTTAAGGCCAATCAAAAGGGCTTCATGGACAAGAAGAAAATGAGAGAGTGACGTGGAAGTCAAGAGACCGGATGTTTTTTTTTTTCCCACATCTCACTGTCCCTATCGATCTGCAACTCCATGCGAGCCCATCTCACAGCTGCTGTGAAAAAAAAAAAAAAACAAGTGCAGAAAACTTGCCATCATTCCGGGAGGCTTGACGAAGGAACGCCAACCGCTGGACATCAGCGTAAACAGAACGTTCAAAGTGAAGTTGCAAGGGGTGTGGGCGCGATGGATGGCAAACATAACTTTAATTGTTACGTCACAATTTGTGAATGGATTGTGGATGCTTGGGCTCACAGGTCTGCTTGCAGTGTTGTTCAAGCTTTCGCAAAAGACAGCATCATTTCAGAGGTGCCGCGTGCCAACAAGACTGACTCTGACCATGCTGAGAGAGAACCTGGCCATGTTTGATGAACAACTTGCCCAGCTGTTCATTTCAGATACAGAAGATGAGAACTTGGATGGATTTGTGGATGAGGATTGATCCAAAAAATAATATGAGTGGCTTTTTAAACAGTTCAATAAAGTAAAACTGAACTCAGTTTTGCTCCGCTGCCTTTTTAAACACATACTCTAGCAGATTTTTTAAGCTCGCGTGCATTTTACCATCCGAGCATGCAATAATACAATGCGCCCTATATCTGTATTAAATACAAAATAGCATCTGTAACTGACACTGCGCCTTTTAATATGGTGCATCAGTATGGTCATGAAAATACAGTACTTGAATGACACTGTATTTTGTTTTATTGGGTCAGCAATGTTGAAATGAAGTGACTGGACTGTAACCTTTGAGATTAAACAAGTTCACACTGTAGAAATATGCCAACTTTGTCTCTTCTTTCTATTGATCCACAGAGGTTAGGCAGTGCTTCTTAGCCTGTGTAACCCTAGCTGCCGCTCCAGATTACCCTGGGATCTGGTGCCGGTAATTAGATGAAAGGCTCAATTGACATTTTGTTCAGGAATATGTAACATGTATAAATATCTGATTTAACAGATTCAACACATTTACAAATATGACAAATTGGGACTGGCAACACTTTCGCAGCCATTGTGGCGACATTTTGTTTCATGAGTCTCTGCGATGCTTCTGTTTCCACAGAGACAACTGCAGTCAACACACAAAAAAGATGAGACGGGATGTAGGTCAGCAGCACTTGTTCACCCCGCCTGCCTCTTTATGCTCACTATGCAAAGCCTAAGGCACACATGAGCACAGTCATGCGGCGATGCATGTTGATGGTAACACAAATTGATTCAAGTGTCGCTACATCCTTGCTTTGGCTTTCACTCATTTGTTTCCACTTTGCTCTCAAATATACTGCCCTCTCATTTGTCACTTTTTCATTATATAAGCACACTTCTGTATATTGCATATCCATGCATCTAGTTTACATCCATCCATCCATCCATCCATCCATCCATCATCCGAGCAGTTTATCCTCACGAGGGCCACGGGTGTGCTCTGGCGGCTATCCCAGCTGTCATTGTGCAGTCGGCGAGGTACGCCCTGAAATGGTTGCCAGCCAATTCAGGCATCTATCTCTTGTTTGTCCTCATTGGTAATGCAGGCAAGCCGGAGCCTATTGAGCTAACTACAGCGAGGCAGAGTACACCATGGACTGGTTGCCATCTGGTGGCAATATATAAATTGGCACGTTGACACCTGTGTACAACTAACTTTTGTCTTGATATGAGTGGAATTTTGAGTACGTGGAGAGATAAGCCAAATAAGCATGGGAAGAACACGTAAACTGCACACAGGAAGGCCAAACTCAGATTCAAAGGTCGAACGTCAGATTGAGATCCAGTTTACTAAAAGAACACATCTTACCTCATCTCACTGTATCATCTCATTATATTTACGTGACGTCACCACCAGAAGGTAACCAGTGTTGGCAGGGAAGAAAAGTGTGATGACAACTACAGAACAGAAAGTGTAACTTATCACGCAGGTCCGTCCTGGCCGCTTATTCAATATAGTGAAAGTTGATGATGACATTAAAAGAATTGAATGAAGTCCTCTTCATCTTGATGTGAAGAGACTCACCTCCCAAGCAGGCATGTAGTCAGAGAGGAAGTCTTTCTCTCTGTTCTGTTACACATCTTTTCACGTTCCAATGTTATTTGGTGAGCAGACTACGTCCTAGTTCATGGAAGATGATGAACAAGCGGGCAGTGGCAATATAACTCCTTCATCCAAATCCTAATCAAAATGGCTTAACTTAGGTTCATCCCTTGATGTCTGAAGTGAACCAATATGTTGATGAACTGGCAGTGGATAACAGCAGGAAGAACATCATGCATGTGAAGGTGAAGAAATGCTGGATAAAAACATTGCATAAGTGCCAGTGATTATGTTGTCAACGTGGAGGAGGAAAAGGAGGAGGAGGATGAGTCACCCTCTTTTCTCCTTTTTTGGACACAACATTATTTCATGAGTTTATGCTGAGGTATTGTTTGGTATGAATAGAAGTTACATTTCCCGGTTTTGTACTGAGTTGTCAAAGACATCAAGTATCAATGTCAAAGTGTCACAATGACTCACCAAACCAGCTTTTCATTGCGTACGAAACCATACAGCAAGATATAGGCACAAAGACGTCACAATAAACAGTATTGCCATGGGGCTAGTTGAAAGAGCAGTGACATCCACTTCAAACATGTATTAAGCACGTGAGAGCAAACATTGAATGATGCCAGTCGTGTGGGTTTACCCAAAAACAAAACACATCAAGCTAAACATGAATTAAGCATTGATGTGAACCACAACAGCAAACATGCAAATAAACGCTTGAAATCCTGCATATCATGCTCAATGAACACAGAGCTATACCTACAGTATAAACATGGTAATCATTCTTTACGACTGATGAACATACTATAAACAAAGCGCTATGAAAAACGACTCTTCCTTTTCATAAATTCTTTTTGGCATAGTATTCTCCCTTACATTTTTAAGATCATCAAACAAATTACAAAATCAGACAAAGATCATCCAAGTAAACAAAATATAGTTTATAAATTGTGTTTTTATTTATTAAAGAGGGAGGGGGGGGGGGGGGGGTTAAACTATTCAAAGCTTCCTGGCCCTTTGTGGAAGAAGTCCATGCCCTCCTTGTTAAATCATGAGTAAATCATATTTTGGGGTAATCTGAGTTCATTTTCACTGACCACACCAAAGTTGATTACAGACCTGTTCCATCAGGAAATCACTTGAATAAAACTTGTCTGCCAAAATATCCCTAAAAGCTTCAACAAAATACCCAAAAGAAAATCAAGAACAGATGACAAATAAAGTAACGTGACATCTATTACCGGTAGTCCAAAAAGGGTTACAACGCCATTTCCAAAGTTTTTGGTCTCCAGCAAACCACGGTGAGATCCATTATGCACAAATGGAGAGTCAACATCTGGCCTTCAAAAATTATCCCAAGAGCACAATGACGACTCAACAGGTCATAACATCTGACTGATTCCGAAAACTTTTGGAAAGGATATTCTATTCTCTGGCGAGACAAAAATTTAACTTTGGAAGCTGTGTTCCTTATAACACAGCATTTTAGAAAAAGAACATAATTTGCAGGAGAATAGTCCATGCCAACAGTCAAACGTGGTGGTGGTGGTATGATGGTGTGAGCATGCCAGACTTCTCTACGACCTGGACTACTTGCTGTGATTAATGGAACCATGAATTCTGCTCTTTACCAGAAATGAGAAAATGTTCGGCAATCACTTTTTGACGTCAAGCTGAAGTGCACATGAGTTGGGCTGCAGGAAATGATCCAAAACATACCAGTAAGTCAATTTCTGAATGGGTTAAAAGACCAAACAAACCAAAAAAAAAAAAAAAAAAACAAGGTTTTGGAGTGGTCCAGACTTGAATCCAATTGAAATGCTGTGGCATGACCTTTAAAAGGTCATTCATGCCCCAAAAACCTCTCCTGTTAAAGTAATTCTACAAAGAAGAGTGGCTAAAGGGATGTGGCTGAAGGGACTCATTGCCAGTTATAGGAGTTTGCCAATTGATTTCAGTTGGACCAGTGGTTAGCGCATCAACCTCACACTGCAGAGGTTGTGGGTTCGATCCCGGCTGCGCCTTTCCTGTGTGGAGTTTGCATGTTCTCCCCGAGCCTGCGTGGGTTTTCCCGGGTACTCCGGTTTCTTCCCACATTCCAAAAACATGCATGGCAGGCTGATTGAACACTCAAAGAGAGAGAGAGTGTGTGTAGTGAGTAAAGAGAAAATCTACTCACAACACAGAACCGGAACCTGAAATGAAGACAGTATGCTATGCTGTTTGTCAACCAGGAGGAGTGGCCTATAAGGTTAAAAGTATATTCATATATTAATAGAACAAAATATTTGTGTCAGTATTATTGTTTGTTTGTTTTCACAATAGAGTTCTGACTATTGATTTTGACTTTTGGGGTCTGTAGAATCATCCATTCATCCATCCATCCAATGATTTTCTGATCTGCTTATCCTCACAAGGGTTGCAAAGGGTGCTGGAGCCTAACCCAGCTGTCTTCGGGCAGTAGGCGGGGGACACCCTGAACCGGTTGCCAGCTAATCGCTGGGCACACTTCATACGAACAACCAACCGTGCTCACACCTAGGGACAATTTAGAGTGTTCAATCAGCCCGGGATTGAGTATTGGGACTTGTAGTTCTTTTGTTCGATTCGAATTTATGTTTGTGTTGTATGCTTTCTTACGTTTAAAACAATGAATAATGATGACGATAATGATACATAGTGAAATCAGGGTTGATTAAATTATTTATTAAACGTATTATTAAATAAAGGTATTAATTAATGTCAATTATATACATATTTACATAGTGACGCAGAAAGATAGATATATTTTTTTTACTGTATTTATGTGTAGTTTAGGTTATTACCTGCTTCTGATACTTCTGTTACAACTACTACTACTTCTTCTGCTGCAAAGTGCTCCAATAAATGATCAAAAAAGTACAGAACGAGAGATCCTTCCATGCTGACCGACAATCCCTATTCAGGGGGCCGTGAAAAATTATAGGCTGAGTACTAGTTTACCTTAGATGTGCACTTTATATTGCGCTGTTTTGATTCCATAAAAAGAGCTGTTCAAGCAGCTGTTGTGTGACAAAATATTTTTTTCACTGTTGTTGATGGACAGTAATATTGTGTGAGAGATGATGTGTGAATAACTGCTCCAAGTGAAAAATGTTCATGTAAAATTGAAATTCCAAATTATTTCAGTAAATATTTGCATTTTGGACATAGAAAACTGATTCATGATTCCATGTTGATGAGAGCATTAACATGGAGGCAAATAGGACAAAAAATATAAAAGGAAATTCAGAAACGATAAAAAATGCGTGAGTAATCATGAGTAATTTTTAGTTAATTTGAGTTAATCATGACAGTTGAGTTTTTAATTAGATTAAATATTTTAATCGTTTGACAGCTCTAATATATATATATATATATATATATATATATATATATATATTAGAGCTGTCAGTTTAGCGCGTTTTTATCAGCATTAATTTAAAATAATATTATCGGGATCAAAATTTTTCTCGCGAGATTAACGCGGCAGACGTCACAGCGGATGTTACGTTGCTCTATAAATAAACCAGAAACAAAACAACAAGCACGCTGCACAGGTCCACGCACGTTTGTTTTGCCAGCAACGGCAGCGCGAGACACCGAAAACGGATACTTAAATAGTTTATGAATGGAAAGTTTACTTTAAAAAAGTTGCCAGATTGTTCCACTGATAAGACCAAAGTTACCTGTATGTTTTGCAGTCGTAAACTGAGCTACCATCATAGCACGTCGAGTCTGAAATACCACTTAATGGCCAAGCACATAGCTGACGTGCGTACTCCGCCCCTCAGACAGACGGCTATGGATCATTTCAAAGCGAAGAAAATGGATGACACGACAAAGAACAAAGTTGCTGAAGCAATCGGCAATTTAAACAGTGTGGGCTAAAATGTTGCTAGAACAGGGCTGTCTTCATTTAGCTCATTTTTGCATAGTTGTCATGTTTGTCCGTCTGCAGTCTGACGTTTAAACGAAGTAAATTGCGTTGCAGCTGGGGTTAATCATGCCGGCGCTCCACTTCCGGGTTTGACTATTGGGACGTGTAGTTCTATTGTTCGATTCGACTTCATATGTTTGTGTTGTATGGTTTCATACGTTTAAAACAATGAATAATGATGACGATAATGATACATAGTGAAATCAGGGTTGATTAAATTATTTATTAAACGTATTGTTAAATAAAGGTATTAATTAATGTCAATTATATACATATTTACATTGTGATGCAGAAAGATAGATATATTAATTTTTTACTGCATTTATGTGTAGTTTAGGTTATTACCTGCTTCTGATACTTCTGTTACAACTACTACTACTACTACTGCAAAGTGCTCCAATAAATGATCAAAAAAGTACAGAACGAGAGATCCTTCCATGCTGACCGACAATCCCTATTCAGGGGGCCGTGAAAAACGGAATTAACTCAACAACTCCACTACGGATTGCCAGCGAGAGCCTCCATTACAAGAATCCGAAATGATGTTGACACAAAACCGTAGAGAGACTTCCGAGCAAGAAGGATCAACAGAATCAGCATAGCCTGACTGCTGTGTTCTAAGCAAATTTGAGAAAAACGAAGTATGCAACCATTGCTTAAATCCACTATAGGCTGAGTACTAGTTTACCTTAGATGTGCACTTTATATTGCGCTGTTTTGATTCCATAAAAAGAGCTGTTCAAGCAGCTGTTGTGTGACAAAATATTTTTTTCACTGTTGTTGATGGACAGTAACATTGTGTGAGAGATAATGTGTGAATAACTGCTCCCAGTGAAAAATGTTCATGTAAAATTGAAAATCAAAATTATTTCAGTAAATATTTGCATTTTGCACATAGAAAACTGATTCATGATTCCATGTTGATGAGAGCATTAAAATGGGGGAAAATAGGACAAAAATTAAAAAAGGAAATTCAGAAACGATAAAAAATGCGTGAGTAATCATGATTAATTTTTAGTTAATTTGAGTTAATTATGACAGTTGAGTTTTTAATTAGATTAAACATTTTAATCGTTTGACAGCTCTAATATATATATATATATATATATATATATATATATATATATATATATATATATATATATATATATATATATATATATATATAGTTTTTTTTTCACAATATTTGTTCATGTTTTTATTTTTTTCCCACGATTTACTTGTGATTTTTTTCACCCTCATCCTGATTGCCTCATATTTTTCATGGAAAAGGGCCCACTCGTAGTGTGGTCACGGGCCGCCAGTTTTAAAAGATTGTAATACATTTTGATGAACATGAGAAAAGGAATTCACAATGTGGTCAACAGCTTAGAATTGTACATGATCTTTTGCATGGACACTCCAGGCAACTTAAAAATTAAAAAAGATGAATTGATTTTTGATTTACACAAGTTATACAATGATGACGTGAAAATTGAACAGGTAGTTTTGAGCATTTAAATGACGATCTGAGAAAGGTACCAAAGCGACTGAGAAAAAGGCTTGCTCAGATGTTGCCATAGAATGTGACTCCTGTCTCTTTCAGGACAATATTTTGAAACCTTGTTTCCATGGTAACAACATATCCACAAGTAT